>BLKR01000733.1:0-415709 GCA_011170035.1 Teleogryllus occipitalis
GAATATCGGTATAAAGAACCTGTACTAATACTTTCTTTCGAAACAAATTATTCCTTCTAATATCTACAAATTGTTCAAGTTGGCACGACCTTACTGTGTCTTCTCACGGCGTAGAGAAATCTGCGGCGTCGACTCTACCAATCGCTCGATGTCCTTGTCCTTGCAGCTCGGTCGGGAGCAAAGCCGCCCCTCTGCAGAACCGCACGGTCGCCCCTTTCCAGTACCGTTGTTCAACTCACGATGTGGCCTCCGTCTCGTTTTCCGTTGATACTCTCTTCGTATTCTTTTATAGAATGTAACTAGCTTTTAATTCCATATTTAAAAGAATCTACAATACGACAACTGAGTCTATTGTATAAGAAGAATAAATATAAAAATAAAAAACTGCAAAGAAAAGAAATGAATGGCCTCATTAGTTTCATGCTATTCACACTCCTCTCTCTTACAAAGATTTTAAATGCGTCACTTATACTTTCATCCTTTTCCTGATGAATTGTTTTAATGCATTGTAATATGATAATTACCTCCTCGAATGTCTTGAAGAGTTTTTATCGTAGATGCAGTCCTGAAGTCCGTAGCAGTACGAGGTGCCGCCTTCTCGTGATCGGTAGGTCCTCACTCTCCAGCTGTTACTTCAGAAAAGAAAGCTTTCTTTCTCCCGACTACCGGTGTCGCATACTCTACCAAGACGCTCTCTTACGGATATAGTTCGTAGTTTCCATTTTCGGATTGTATTCATGCGCGTTGGCGCGCGTTCAAACAGCTTATCTTATTCTTGAATATTGATGTGCTCCGTTTTCCGAGACCTCGGCAAAACGGATGGTCACAGTATATTAAATATATTAATGTTGTTTAAAAATATGTATTAACAATGCGTAGATTTAGCACATAAAGCTCTGATTTGAATATTATACAATGAAATCATCAAATTAACAGTTTTAGAAAGGAATGATAAATTGAATTGAAAATATTAACTTAAAGTTTATATACGTTTATTTAGAAATTTCTATACTTGAGTAAATATTGTCATGTGTGATTCTACTCATGTGATCTTTCAAAACACAAAATTGAATATTTCTGTATTTGAAAACCTTAACACTACCTTCATCCAATCCAGTGCAGTTTATAGCAAACAGCTAAGCAATATGTTTCCCTATTTTTTTAATGGTAATTGTTAAACAAGAGGAACAAATAGTTTCTGACTCTCCGTGTTAACAGGGGACTAAAAAAAAATAATAATACAGTTATTCGGTTGCTCATTACCCCTTTGATAGAAAAACAGAAACAATTGTTTGGGCGTAATGCACCTTGAAAAATATTTTTTTTATAATCAATTTCTTTCCTATTTGATAAATATATCGACTTGCAAATTGTAGGACTTAAAAGAGAATATAAAAACCAAATAAAAGTTATGCTCATACTCGCCGTAAAAATACGAATTCAGCATAATTAAATTGGCCACAGAATTTGTTTACAAGCAAGTGCATTTTAAGCGTATGTGGCAGGCAAAAGCGCGGCATTGGAGAACTGTTTTTTCAGTAGGCCCATCCCACGCTATTCTGCTAGCGCGAATGAATTAAGCGCAAACAAATGGGGTCTACTAAGATGTTAATTTCTTATAAACAATTACATATATCTCGAAAACGAGATATAATAGCACCGAACGGATTCCGGAATTTTGCATCACATTTAAACGCCATTCAGTTTAGACAATAAAAAAATTTGCAACAATTGCAAATTTATAAACAATTTCCAAATTTTGAAATTCTTAAGTGGGGAGAGTCTCCCGATGTCCCAGAACCGAAAACAGCGAATTAACAATTTTGCAACAATTTATAATTTTATAAACAAATTCGAAATATGTGTTAGAACGGCCGGAAAGGCTCCGCAAATTGCGCCTGAAATGAATATTTTAAAATAGCAGTTTGTCAGGAGTTACAAATCGATTACTAAAAGTTAGAATAATTGTTGCTAAAATGATAAATATTTACTGGTTTATAGACAATCATTCTGGACGGAAAACCCCGCTTAGAAATATTTTTTTCGTCGTGGCGTACGCGCAGGCAAACTATCTCCTTCGGCAGGGAAATATGACGATATTTCCGTCTAGTACGTAAACGAACTAGCCCCCTCCCCCTGAGACAGCGTTCTTTCTGCCCTTTGGGATGTTGCACCAATCACAGACAACTGTGGTTCTACCTGCTAGCGATTGGTCAACGCGTCCCTCCCCCTGCCCTCCCCCAGGCCGAGGGGTGTCCAAGTTTGTCGGCGCAGTGTGGAAGATAGAATTTTGAACGACATTTTTTCTGAGGGAGAGGGTACATATCGACAATAATGACGATGAGTATGACGATAGAGATGGGCATGCACATATAACTGAAAATATTCAAAGGTTACTCATCGTTCTATGGAGCCCTCACTATGCCAGTCATCAAAGTCGCCAGCGGATCAGACTAATGATAAGTGATTTTTGCTGCACGGAGACAACGTGAAACATCACCGGTTCGTTTGTTACAAAGATAGGCGAACTGTCGTGTCTCTCAGGAATATTTAAGTGGCATGATCATAGGTGTGCGCAAGGGGGCTTGGATATCCCAGAAAATGTTTAAAAGGTCTAGTAGACTTAAGTTATAAATAATATTATTTCCGTAATTATACTAAATCTCTGATAAAAATAAAAACCCCTTGATTTATTTTAAAATTTACAGTGATGAAGGCATACGGGTGGACATATCAGTCTATTCATATTGTGACGTTTGGTAATATCCCAAACATCCCAGAACGCCCACCAAATTCGGCTGACGTCCCGGGAGTCTAGAGCTTGTGACGAACGCGAGGAAGTGATCCCTGAGAAAGCGCTCTGCGAGCTGCTGACCGCAACACCGTAGCTAACTTGCAAGGGAAGGGGTAGATTCCGGCCCCAAAGGGGGTCGTTGACGTCACCTTTCTCCCAACGACGGAGAAAGGTCGAGCGCGTAAATAGTATGCCAAACAAAACGAAACACTCTACTCTTCCAAAACGACGACCTGAAAGCTTCATTTTCTGATTAGGAAACGTCAAGCTGGAGCAGCCGTCTTGTAGTTAAAAACGTTAGAGTGACGACGTGTGGAGAAACCGTTAGGCAGAGCATTAAGTAGAATTGTTATGCTAAAACGCGCATTCATTCCAGCGACCAGAAATCAACCGTTCTAGCGTAGGCGGTTCAGCAATATTGCGTGGAAACTGAGGAAGTGCGTTGACGGAAGTGCTAGAGAACTGTGCAAGCGAGTTCGTGGCTGGACGTGACGTTGAAGATGGGACGTGGGCGTGCACCACGCGTCAGGAGGCGTTGCGTTGGACGGCACGGAGACTACTGTGCGCTGTTGGGAGCAGCGCGAGCCAGCTACCGACGCGAGCCCAACGGCTCGGGCGATGCCGAGGCGAGGAGGGCAGCCAAGGCTAAACAGCGGAACGTCCCTGTCCGAGGTGGCGCGACCGTCATCCAAGGTAAAAGAGCACCTATTTTTCTAACGGGACCGGAAGCGAAGCCGTGTATCTGGAGTTGGGAGACCACGGAACTGCAAGAGCTCGAGACGGGGAAAAGTGTATGTTGCACGGGAATAATATATGCTAACGATGGAGAATAGTTGCAATAACGAACGTTACAGTACGTCATATTGTTTGTTACGAAAGACTGAGAAATTTTGTGAATACATTCAGTAAGAGAATATAGAACGAACAGTAAATACTGAAGTCTAGTACCTTATACTTTATAACATTTATTTCAAATTTAATAATTGTTTGTGAAAGTAACTCATTTTCCTAATGTTAATGTTCAGATACATTTCAATGTAAATGAGTGTAAGGTACTAGCCAAGTGGAAACCATGCACGTGCGTTTGTAGTTGAAAAATTATATGTTTAAAGAGTAAACCAAGCACGAAAATATTTTTTTAGTTCTAGAGGAAGTAGTCCGCTAATTTAAACATTTTATGAAGAATACATACTTCCTCCATAGTTTGCAAGGTGGTCTGGATAGATTAAATTTATGAGCAGAAAAAAATAGCATGATAATAAATAGTTTGAAAAGCAAAACCATCACGTTTGGTAGAGGCCGTAAATATTGTGAAACTCAATATTGTTTAGGCAATAAAAATATTCCAAGAGTCATGTCTTGTAAGTACTTGGGAATACTTTTTGATAGCAAACTGAGTTGGGAAAATCAGGTGAACTGCGTCGTAGGGAAAGCCTGGAGGTCCTTACATTTTTATATGCAAATACTAAAAAAGAGAACTGCGAAAGCTAGAGAATTATCTCATTTATCTCTAGTTCGTCCATTAATGGAATACGGGGCGGTTTGTTGGGACCCTTATAGAAATTCACAAAAGGAATATTTGAATAGAAAACAGAAGAGCGTATAAACTTACTTTCCGAATAATAGGAAGAATGTAGAATGGGCGTCTCTAGAAATCAGGAGGGTAAAGGCAAGACTATGTACCCTGTTCAAAGGGTATGCCGGTTATTCAGCGGGAAAAATATCTACATCCGAGTCGGCAGACCCTCGAACTTTAGTAGAGGGGAACAGAAGCACAAAATTCAGTTTAGACCCTAGAAAACAGATATTTGGAAAATTTTCCTTTACCAATAGAACAATGACGGATTGGAATAAGTTGCCTACGACAGTCTTGGAACCCTTTCCTCTAGGTGTTCAAAGATTTAAAAGTAAATTAACTAATGATTTTTGTTAAATTTATTAATTTAGTAAGTTAGGCTTAATATAACAGGTTTTTTATTATTATTGTTGTTATTTTTATTGCTAGTGTTATTATTAGTATTGTGATAATTACTACTAAAAGTGTTGCTTTGGTAAATATATAATTATATTAAAGTAGTATTGTATTGAAGTGTAGTGTCGTTGTGAAGTGTAGTGCAATAGAGAAGTAGAAAGAGAAGTGGAATGCAAATGTTGTGAAGTAAAGTGCAGTGTAATAAAAAGGCGTGTATTTAATGGTTTAAGATAATTGTGCGGGTCAGCCATAAAATGTGGAGTTAATTTATTATTATTATTATTATTATTATTATTATTATTATTATTATTATTATTATTATTATTGTCTTAATATAATTTAATGTTAGATTTTATTTATATTTCTTATTGTAATATGTAAATTATAGTGTTCTGTCACCAGGTTGTAAAAACCTACCTGCAGAAGTAATAAATATATATCTCTCTATAAAGATTCGACTCCTCCCAGAATGCGCTACAATATCAAATTTACCCAAAAATGGCCGCCAAATCGGAGTCGATCCCTCCTAAAATCTCTCTAAAATATATTTAAAATCTAGCGTACCCATGCGACAACTCTCGCATGTGCTTACCCTCTTCCCTATTTTTCGATTTCCATATTAAGCCTGTAATATATATTTTTCTTCAAGATCCTCTTACCCTTCGTCACTTGTTTATTATGTCTTCTTGTAATTGATAACAACAAAATACACGCATCCCAATTCAAACTATTCTTATTTAACTTCATTACCGAGCAGAGAGGTACAATCGTATAGAATATCAAGCAATTAGTTTAATTTTACATTCATTTGCAGATTCTTCACGCCTATGAGCATGTGGGGTAATAGTGAGAAGCGCAGCAAACGTATATTAGAATGTTGAAGAAGATTTCTTCCTGTGAATTATGGGATGAGAAACTTTCCTTTGAGGCCTTTGGCTTCAAATATTAAGATTTTAAGGAGATTTTTAGAAGGCTTTGTTTAGGAGTTGGAACGATATGGTTAAGAAATTATGTTGCCGAGTGTTGCGGGTTGCATGTGAAATAAATATTTCGTTTTTTTAAACAAATCCTTCATATTTTAAAAGTCAATGTGCAATTCGACAAGTGTCCGTGAAATTCTGTTTCTTCATAGCCCTCTTTTATAAAGATGTGTGACCACTTTAGAGCTACGCTCTCACAAGTTTGTGTTGAGAGCGTTTCTTGCCAATGGACACGGTTCTAAGTGTAGGCAACAGAGAGTGGTGTGATGCTCGCGGAGAGCGGACGCATTCTGAACTACTAGCTAGTGGGCTCGCCTGCGCGAGGACTCGCACCGTCACATTGGTAAAGCTAGTACCTCCATTTTCAAAAAACTGACAAATTCTTGCGCCATAACTTTGGGCTAATTTCAGCCCCCTCCAAAAATATTGGGCTCCCTCCAAATACCCCGAAATTAAAATCAAATTGAGGCTGGTAAAGCTAGCACCCCCTCTTACTCAAATCTCAAAATTTTTTGTACGGTCAAATTACGTGAATTTTGGGCTCCCGAGCGCCACATTTCAAAATTTCGAAAATCACCCCTAAATAAGATAACAAAAAATTAAAACCACCCGAATTACTCAAAACACAAAAATGTTTGTGCCATTCTTTTGATCTAGTTTTGTGTTCTTCAGTGACACCAAAAATATTATTTTTGGTACCTCACTACCACCCGAAATTAAGGTTTCAAAATAAGGGGTGGTAAAGGTAGCACCCCCACTTACTCAAAATTCAAAAATTTTTCTCCAGTCGAAACAAGTAAATTTTGGGCTCCAGAGCGCCACATTTCAAAATTTCAAAACTCATCCCTAAATAAGAAAACAAAAAATCAAAAGCACCTCAATTTCCCAAAACTCAAAAATTCTTACACCATCATTGTGGACTAATTTTGGGCTCTTCAGTGATACCAAATTATTATTTTTGGTACCACACTACCCCCCGAAATTAGGTTTCGAAAAAGGGGTGGTAAAGCTAGAACCCCCCTTACTCAACATTTAAAAAAATTACGATCGAAACAAGTGAATTTTGGGCTTGCAAATGCCAGTTTTCAAAATTTCGAAACTCACCGCTAAATAAGAAAACAAAAAATCAAAACCACCCCATTATGTCAAAACTCAAAAATTCATGCGCCGTAATTTTGCACTTCTCACTTACACCCAAAACATTATTTTTGGTACCGCACAATCCCCGATATTACGGTTTCTAAATAAGGGGTGGGAAAGTTAGCACTCCTCCCCTTTTTTCCAAATGAAAATTTTTTGTACGGTCAAAACAATTGAATTTGGGGCTCCCATAGGCTACTATTTTCAATTTCGAAACACACCTCAAAATAAGAAAAAAAAAAAAAGAACCAGCTCGATTTCTCATAACTTAAAAATTCTTCCGCCACAATTTTGGGATAATTTTTGACTCTTCAGTGACACCAAAACATTATTTTTGCTTTCCTACAACCCCCTGAAATTAAGGTTACAAAATAGTGGGTGGTACAGTTAGCACTCACACTTACTCAAAATTCAACATTTTTTGCTTGGTCGAAACAATTAAATTTTGGGCTCCCGTGGGTTACTATTCAAATTTTTTAAACTCACCCCTAACTACCAAAACAAGAAATGAGAATCACCCCAATACTTCAAAACTAAAAAAATCATTCGCCATTATTTTGAGTCTTTAAAGACACAAACATTTTTTTCTCCTACATTTCTCCTGAATTCAACTTTGCAAACATGGGGATGGACAAGCTCCACTTGCTCAAAACTAGAGCACATTTCACCGCTTTATTTGGTTATACCCTTTATTCTTTAAATGTTTGGTAGAGGTAGTGCCGTATGTACCCTATACGATGACATAAACGCCAAATTGCTCTATTCTTTTCTGTGAAAATGAGCTCAAATTGCCGCATTTTCAGAAACACTTCAACGCCATTTTCACAAAAATTGCTCCAAATTTGTTTATTCAAACGTTTGCAACGGATAGTGATAGTTGCACTGTTATTTATGACGTAAAGTTTATTTTGTTGTATTCTTTTGTTTTTTTTTTCAAAAAATCGTCGACTGCATTTTTTAAATACGAAGTCTCACGCCATTAATATGCACAGTTTCATCGATTTGTATACATTATTGCATTTTTGGGTAGAAGTGTTTTAAATGACTTCAAATGAAGCTTTCCGAAAACTCAATAGATTTCTGTGAATAAGAGCTTCAAATGTCGCATTTATGGTAATGCTTAATTGCTATATTTTTAAAAACAGCTTCAAATTTTTCTATGAAAATTACTTTTAGGACGAGGTTTTTTTCCTAGGGCTTTTATCCAGCCGACAGCCGGTTGCCCTTTACGTCCCGAAGGGACGCATATTCGACCATACACTAGACAAACACTTGCGGGCTCCTCTGATCTGGGGTCAGCAGAACGCGAGGCCCTCCGCGACAACACACACACAAAGTCAAGGGACAAACAGCCATGCCCAAGGCGGGACTCGAACCCGCGACCCTTCGGACCGAAGCGCTGAGTCGGTACCCGCTCTTAGCCACCTCGGCCATCCAGGTCGGCTAGGACGAGGTTTTACTCTTCTTTAATATTCTTGAAGTAGTATTTCGGTTATACTATTAGGAAATTGTAAAGTTGAGAGAATGTCGAAACAATGTATTTTGGGCGAAGATAGATGGCTGCTGGCAAGATGGATCAAGACCGTAAAGGCAGTCAACGCCAAGGAAATTAGAGAAGTATACTATGAAAAAGTCTGTACCATTATGTAGCACTATAAGTTAAATATCCCTGAAGCTGTTAATATGCAGATTTCCAGCTATTTGTATACATTATTTCATTTGTGAGTGAAATTACTTCATATGCCTTAAAATGAAGCTTTTTGAAAATCCAAAAATTTTCTGTTAAAAAGACTTCTAAATTTATTACAGTATCGATTAAACGCCATTTTTCGCCAACAGCTCAGAACAATTTTTTCAATGCAAATGGCCACTTAGGTCAAAGTTTTACTGTTCTTTAATGTTCCTAAATAAATAATTTATTACGGTTCGTTAGTAGAAAACTGATATATTGGAAAATTAAAAAAAAAAGTACTTTGGGGGTAATAAATACCGACTCACAAGAGTATGTGGCAAGTCGGAATTGCTACCTAAAGAAAATAGAAATCTAAAATGTACGAAAACGTCTCTGCTTTTCTGTAGCAGAACTAGATTCTCTCTCGTATACGTTCTTACATACAGAGTAATAATATTCGTAGTACAATGTTTTGTAATGGTGTGGAAAATCGATTTCCAGATTTCAACGGGAATACACGTTTTGGGGTCCTCTGTTACCGAAAATGTGTTTTTTAACGGCTCTTCGCCCGTCTGCCTGTCCGTCTGTCTGATGTATGTGAACAACACTAGCGCCAAAACCGTGTAAAGGATTTTTTATGTTAATCGCGTAGGTCAAAGGTTTGTGCGTCCCCATGCAATCGGATAAGCGTAGCGAAGCTTCAAGTTGTCCTTAAAATTTTGAGTTATAAATATGACGCCAGTCTGCATGCTCTAGCGTGATGTTGTCGTTCGCCATGTTCTCGCGCATATAAGCCAGCTCTGTCTCGTTCGTCACGATAAGGGATAAGAAGGGAAATATGCTTGAAATTTTTGAAAACGTGTGGAGAGAGCATAGCTTCTGCGATAAACAGGACATTTAACATCAACAAATTGTGTGTCGATGTTTCTGTCAACCGGTCTCTCTTCCAACCAGTCAACCAGCCCAGCCTGACATTTATTAATCAGCTTGCGGGCTACCTAGCAAACAGTTCTTTAAAGTAATAAAAGCACGATCATTTGAGAAATGCAAATTGTCCCTTGAGGGATATAAGAAAACAAAGTATTCATGCTTCCGGTGTTTTTGACCAAGACACCTCCCAAGAAAACAAAATCAAAATTCAAGCTTGTGAGTGGAGCTTGAAATTAAGTTTGCTTGCTGTGTGGCTTTTTTTTCGGATTTCATTGCGTTATCGTTTTGGAAGGCGAAGAGCCCCTCGCTCCGCCCCACCCCATCACGCCCCTCCCCTCCCCACCACGCGCCGCGCCGGGTGGAGGGCGGGGGGGGGGGGGGGCGAGCCGCTTGCTCTCTAATGCGATTATTAGCGTTCTTTGTTCTCAGACAAAGGGAAATGGGCTGGCTGGCTGGATGGCCCTCGCTGTGGGCCTTTCGCTATTTGTGAGCACCCATCAACCTCCAACCCATTTGTGAAATATTGCTGTGTAATACAATTTTCATTTGCGTTTCTCATAAAGGACGTTGTGTCTTTTGCGGCGACACTTTATTATGGAACGAAAGTCCTTTCTTAGCTCCCTTGAATTATTTCACATTAATCTAGACTGGGATCTTTAGATTACAAATTGAACAACAGGAAGCGGGAGGCTTCTAGGTTGGAATTCCAAATGTTTTTCGAAATTTTCATACCCGCCAAATAACTGCGACCTGCCTGTACCAATACATGGGGATCCATCATTCAATTCATTCGTTAATACGTTCCATCATGCAATTCATTTCATTCAATAATATCTAACTAATTGTTAATTGCGATTTCATGAAATCATTTATGAATTGGTGGATATAATTGACCTCTCTCTACTTTGCTGCATTGTCAAAAGGAATAATTGATTCAACAATCGCATTGCGTAGTGAAACGGCTTTGAGGTTCAGAATCTAAAAACACCTTCCATTTTTTTTTCTTTTAGGTCGCAACAACTGCAAGATCATTAGCGACCACACCAATTACAATATCCAATACACAAGTTTAAATTTAAATCTACAATACAACACTATATTGTTACAATACCACAATTCTACAATAATACAATACATTTTACAATAATTAATATGTTAGTTTCAGCTCAAATTTCGGACATATTACCAATACTTTTACAAAACTTAACCACTTGATTTTGTTGGGCAGGGATTACAACAGTGCACCAACGTCCAGTCTCCGCAAGAGGTTTTTTCGCTGTAAGGAAAACTTGGGACATGACTCAATGATGTGGCCCAAAGTTAGAGTACATCTACATATATCACAATATCGGGGGAGATTCTTTTGTAGTAGGTGAAGATGACGCAGTCGACGAAAATGGAGTAGATGCTAGCCAAGCAATTGAAAAGTTAGTTAGTAAATATAAGGATGTTTTTGGAAGTTCGAAGGATCCAGTAAAATGATATCAATTTAAAATTGAATTGACCGACGATGAATCTTTTAATTTGAAGGAATACCCGATCCCCCATGTATTTAAAACAGAAGTACGTAATCAAATAAACACGATGCTTGAAGATGGTATCATAAAAAAATCTATGACACCGTATGTGAGCCCGATAGTTGTAGTTCGCAAGAAAAATAATAAAATTAGATTCTGTATCGATGCCAGAAAACTTAATAGCAAGACCATCGCTCGTCATGAAAAGCCGCCAAAATTAGATGAAATGATGTGGAAAATAAAAGGAGCTCGGATATTCACCGGACTAGATTTTCTGCGTCATATTGGCAAATTGGATTACACTCAGAATCCAGAAAATTTGTTAGTTTTGCATTTGAAGGCAATACCTATAATTTTCAGAGAATGGCTTTCGGTCTAAAGAATAGTGGCGCAGCTCTAATTAGTTATTTAGATTATGTAATTCCGGACTTGAAGAAACAATTCTTATGTGTGTCGATGATATTGTGTTATTTTTGTTGTGACCGGCCGCGCACAATTGAAAGAGCCGCCGCTGGGTGACGTCAGCGGGGCGTTACCGCCCCATGCGACAGAAAGTGACAACCGGTGCGAGCCGACCGAGCCCGGCTGCGCGCGGCCGTCACGCTCGACCAGGCGTTTAGGGACTCGCTCCCGCCCCTACTCCTTAGCTAGCCGGCGGGCCCACAGCCCCGCCGGGCTATAAGAAGGGCTACGACTCAACGCCAGACAGACGAGTAGCAGCGTTAACAAGTGTTTCCCGGCGAGTGATTTGGTGTTGGTAGTGCGGATAACTACAACTACGACAACAGTGCTACGATTTTGGAACTCTCTGACGGATATACGGTAACTTGGCAGATTTTGGGACTTCTTCTCGTTTACGAATACTCGGCTGCGCTTACGGTACATTCTTCTGGTGATTTGATACTTTATAATTGTACCTGGTCTGGAATAAAAGTTTTATTAAAGATCCTTGCTTTTTTGGACACTTCAATTTTCAAGCAATATGCACGAATATTTGAGAAATTTGGAGTAGCTATTTCAGATTTTTCGGTCATATAATTTGAAACTAAATATTGGAAAATGTCAATTTGGGAGGAAGAACATAGAATTTACGGGGCACGTCATATCCGATCGAGGGATGTCAATACAAGATCGGAAAATAAAATTGATTAGGAATTTTGCACGACCTCGGAATATAAGGGAGGTTAGAAGATTAATCGGGGTATGTAATTATTATTCGCGATTTTGTAAAGATTACTCAGAAATTATACATCCAATAATAGAATTGTTAAGGAAGGGGAAGAAATGGGTATGGGACGCAAGATGTCAAGAAGCGTTTGAGAAGTTGAAAGAACTTTTTGACAAGACGTTCATGATTAGTTACCCGTATTTTGATAATAGGATGTATTTACAAGTAGATAGTAGCGGATTTGCTATGGGAGCCGTACTATTTCAACTTGATCAAGAGAATAAACAGAGAATAATCGCCAGAGAAAGCCGTGTGTTGACCCTTAGTGAACGACATTTTACCACTAGTGAAAGAGAAGCCTTAGGAATTGTTTGGGCAACACAAAAGTTAAGAGTAATATTAATTGGACAACCATTCACCGTCATTACCGACCATAAAGGTTTAATTTTTCTGATGAGGAGCCATTTAAATAACGACAGATTGTTAAGATGGTCATTATGGCTCCAACAATTCAATTTTGATATCCAATATTGTGACGGTCGCGATAATGTTTTACCTGGATATTTGTCAAGAATCAGGATACAGGAAAAGGAATATAGTCCAGGACCAGAAGTAAACGCTATACAATTAGTAAAGACACAACCGAAATGGACAAAGGAGGGATTAGCGAAAATTCAAAGGCAGGATCCTATGGGAAGGCGAATAATTGAACATTTTTAGCGGAGGATAACAACCGATGACAGGATGATCCGAAATTTTCGATGTGGAAGATGTACGAGGGGATATTGTTACATCGGATTAAGAATCGAGGAACACAGTATCAAATTTGGATACCAGAAGCGCATAGACGAGAACTCATTCAATCTACGCATCAACATTTCGGCCATTTCGGATGTAATAAAATTGAAATTGTTCTCAGATCAAAATGTTATTGGAAGGGCATGGGGCGACAGATTCGCAAGAAAATTAGTGTGTGACATTTGTCAGAAAACTAAACAACCTAATAAAAAGTATGAGGGAAGTAGAGAAGCAATAATACCCATGTCACCTAGGGAAATATACGCTGAGGATCTACATGGGCCGATGCCAAAATCTAAATTTGGAAATCAGTATCTATTTGTGATAATGGACATCTTTTCTAAAATTGCGAAATTATATCCTATTAGAAAGGCGAATGCACAGAGTTGCATTATGCAATGTCATAAATTTTTTGAAGAATTCGGTGTACCTAAGAAAATTATTAGCAATTTAGGAACACAATTTAGCAGCGGAAAATGGGGGCAATATATGGGAACAATTGGTGTTCAAATATGTTATACTACGGTACGGAATCGTGAAGCTAATCCCAGTGAAAGAATTATGAAAGAAATTTCACGTTTATTTAGAGTGTACATTTCGGAATGCCATAACCGATGGATGGAGGCAGTTACTTTGCTAAACTATGTTTTGAACAATGTTCCCCACGGGAGTACGCGAAGTACACCAGTCGAAATTCATATGGGAAGGAAAGGAGAAAAGGATACGTTTAGAGGAATGAGAATACCTTCGGAAATTAGTGGGATTCCAGATAAAAATAGCGATATGTGTATAATTTATGATAATTTGAGGGAAGCAGCTGCAAGAAGAAAGCTGAAGTAAAAACAATATTTTAAGGGTGTATATAATGTGGGAGATGAAGTATTGGTTAGAGTACCCCAAGTGTCGTCTGTAGATAAAAAACTGTTTTATAAATTTTTTCCTTTTTACAAAGGACCGTACCAGATTGAAAAGGTGTTAAGCAAAAATGCTGTGATCTTAAAGGATGAAAATGGTCAACAAATGGGGGCATACAACTACAGAAATATTAAGCAATATAAAAGGGACGAAACGCATGACTAGATATTCTTGACAACGAATTAATGATTGTAAATAGAATTTTGTATATATTAGTGTGTAATGTTTTTGTTGTTATGTGTATTTTTGTGATGATTTAGGAGATGAAGAAATTTTAAATTAATATGTTGTACATAGGATGGACGTAAATAGCAGGCAGAATAATATATCGAAGCTGGCCCAATGAAATGGATAATAATTATGTCGGCAACAAAACTTTGTAATTAGTTATAAGGCGGCAGCAAGAATGAAGAGGGTGTATACAGTGTAATGAGTACCAATGCAACGAAGGTACGAAGAAATTCAAAGTGTCAGTGATTGTGGTCTTGTCATTTAGTTAGGTCTTGACAAACAAAATGACGCTTTGGTGGGGGGGGGGGGAGTTGTGACAAACCAATATGTGGGACTTTGTATTGCGTGGCATTTATTGTAAACAGGATGAATGGTAAGGAAAGACATATGTAAATATGGCGGCCTAGCAACGGTAGACGAGTTGTCGTCAAGGTCAACAAACTTCATTGCTTTCAACCACGGGGCGCGGCTAGTTGATAAAGTAAACTGTTTGGGGATTGGCCAAGAAAGCAATGGCAGTCTGGGGCGCAGCTAGTTGAATTTGTAAGTAATTTAGGGATTGGCTAGGCATGGAATGACAATGTACTTCGACGGAAGTGGGTCAAAT
Organism: Teleogryllus occipitalis; assembly: GCA_011170035.1. Lineage (NCBI taxonomy): Eukaryota > Metazoa > Arthropoda > Insecta > Orthoptera > Gryllidae > Teleogryllus > Teleogryllus occipitalis. Next base: position 14,725 of record BLKR01000733.1, read on the forward strand.
TTTTTCTGACAAGAAACAGTAGAAAATATAGACCGAGTTTTGAAGGGCTGAAAGGGGGGAATATGGATTCATTCCGACTTATGCCGTGGTGCTGTGCGGATCGTGTGTAGATAATTGATGTTGGGAGTTTGGGAATTGTGAACGTCTTCTTTGGAGCGTATGGTTGTCCGACTTTGAATATTGATGTAATGTGCGGAAATTGGAACTTGGAAATATTTCGAGTGCAGCAGCTAGAATTTAAAATGTGAACTTAGGTGAATTTCTCGGCAACAGGACTGGGAGTATTTGAAGCAGATAATAGTTTGCTGAACTTTAATATTTTAAGCATACGCGTAAAAAGAACTGGGAACTTTTAAAAGGCAAATTAATCGGGACTTATCAACTTATGAAGCGGTGAGGATCAGTGACTTGAGTACACTTGTGCCAGAAAGGAGGAAAAGAAGATGGTATTTGGACCTGAAGCCATCGACACCGGAAAGAAATGAAAATGGTTTTACGTGGCGACATCGGCCAAGAGCGCGCGAAGACGTGTGCTGCAGTGTAAGGTTTGAAACTGGTCATGACCGAAAGTACGTTTCGTATTGTTAAAATTTCATAGACATTGAATAAACTTACAAGTTTCTGTGAATAGAAAAGATGATTTTCATTTAGCCAATTCCAGCAAATGAGTAGCGAGAAATGTATATTTGCTTTTCAGATTCCTTGGCCTTTCTGTACAGATGGCAGATCGAATAATCGGCTATTAGTAGGCATTAGCGATTATTTCTTATAAGACCCATCGACCCAGTTAGCCGGATATTAATTTATTGGAAATAGCAGTTGAAGATTAATTTTAATAATAGAATTAACGTAATCTTTTCCTGGCGCCCATATTCTTATATAAATTTGGAACGGGTTACGTTGAATTAATATTTAATAATATTAGAAGGGCAGGGGAGATATTAAATTTAAAAATTAAATTAGTTTGTTTCAATATATGCGTTTTTTACGAAACGTTCCTATGACAATGTCGTAAACATTTTGGGTGATTTAAATGACATTAATTTGAATCGGAATTCTAGGGCACAAGCTCTCTTGAAATTTCCTGTACAGGTGTCTAACAAAGGAAATACAGCGATGTAACATGTTCAAGTCTTTTTTTTCGTGAAAAGTACACTTGTGTTAACCGATTAATCAAAATGTTGACGCCTCATACACCCTGGAAAATACTTTTAAAAAAACTGTCTAAACTTGCCCACATTTTCATTCGGATTTTCATTTACACAGAGATGAGTGGGCGTGTTTCGAGGCTTGCAATGTGGTGGGTTGTTTATTCAAGGTGAGAAAGTATTCGGTCGAAGGAGATCATTCAAAGGGCGGGTCAAGTTTTTTGTATCATGCAATTTTCGTTTCGTATGAGATATTAATTTTGTCATTTCTCCTTAAACATTTATTATTTTTTCATTACCTTCCATGTTCGTGTACCCTCAAGAACCGGATCTGAGTGTCACTGTTTGCCATCGCCATAAATGATATTGTGTCGTCTGTACGAGAACCTGTAAAGGAATCGTTTCTGAATGATTCTTTTCTTCGTCAAGAAACAACAGTGTGATCCAAAGACAACTTCAACTGCAGCTTAACAAGCTCCATGAATGAACCACGTAAAAAGGATGTAACTTCTCTACTACTAAATAAACTACTATGAATTTCCGCAGGGAATTCCACTTACAAAGCACTCCAGTCCTTTGCTTGGGAGGAAATCATCTTTCATTCGCTGAATCTGCCAGGTTTCTGAGGCTCACGTTTGACATATCTCCCACGTGGCGTACTCATATCCACATAGTACAGACCTGATGTGTTTCCCCCCTTAATCTTAGAATGCTGAGTGGGACATCACGGGGGGTGGACAGCATTATCTTATTGCTCATTAAAGAGCACTCGTCCTCTCAGTTTTAGATTACGGGAGTGAAGTTTATGGATCTGCAGCTCCCTCCCCACTCCGACCCATTAGCAGCATACATCATGCTGGATAGCCACCTCTCATCAGGTGTGTATCGCAACAGCCGAATCGAGAGCCTTCTAACTGAGGCTGGGGAGCCATCCTTAAAAAGACGAGATATTCTATTAGCGTATTATGGTGTTAAAGTATTAAGACTTTGTAACCTTCCTTGTCACCCAATAATTTTCCATCCTGAATACGAACGAGACTTCTTATATTCGTACTGTTAAGAAGATATTTAACCGTTGTTTAAGTATTCATGTTGTCCTTTTATTTTTCTAGCAGACAAAATTACTAATTTTTGTGTTTACTTTCTATACATACACGTACACAGTAATACAGAGTAATAAACGTACTGTGACCATTCAAATATTCGACATACGAATTCGCCGCCGCCGCCGCTGACGACACCAGCTTCTCCAGCAAGAGGGGTGTAGATGAGGTAGGGGGGGGGGTCACCCTACCATCCGTTGTGACGTCACGGGGGCAGGTGGGAGGCGAGAGATTTTTGTCGTTGGTCAGACGTCGTGGAGTGAGGTTATCTTGAGAAAACAGGTATTTGTACTGTACATTTTGTTTATACATTATATATTGTGATCAGTGCATCTGTTGATAGAATGTACTGTATTGGAAAGACACAGCTTCTGTTAAATTGAAACTATAAACATTCAATAGAGATGTTTAAAAGAAGACAGAGTGCAAGAAGCTTATGTTAGTGCTGATGTAATAGTCACTACAATAGAGGCTATTGTTTATTTTTGATAAGCAGATGCTAGCACTTACAAACCGAGTTGGCTTGTGCAATGGCACGTAGACCAGGTGATCTGCAACAAAGTGTGTGCAGCCTTCCCAATTTGAAAGCTTGGGGTAGGGCAGTCTTGTTGGGCGAATGGTGGTGCATACCATTTTCTTCCGAACAAAACAAGGTTATTACAGAATGTTATTATATATATTATGTTATTTTAATGTATTGCAAATTATGCATTGATTAAAATCCAGAATGTTACGTTATGAGACATTCATATTTATCTTTGCTTGTATCATTCTCTTAAAGTGTACAAGACTAGATGATTTATCATGTACTGATAATGTAGAAACTTTAGTATGATATAAGAGTCAGAATGTGTTACATTTATTTCAGCACAACATTTAAACACTTGTAATTTTAAAAGTAGGTTCATGTTGATCTCTGAGGTGATAACATGTGTTCGTCATTTGTAGTTTATTTTCTAGTTTAAATGTCTTTGTGGTGTTGACACGGAGACTGAACAGTGTTCTGAAGAGACAGTCACTTGCTTCATTTTTTGTACTCAAGGTGAGATGCACTTTAAGGGTCATTTAAGAGAAGAATAACCTGCAATGAATGCTGCACTTAAAAAAAAAAAAAATTCAATTTGTGTTTTTAATGCTTAAGCACCAGTTTGATAGTGCTATAAGAAATGTGATAGTACTGATTAAACATTACATCACTGTCATGTCATTCTTTACTTTTTGAAGTCTGATTAGTGCTGATGTTCAATTCTTGCTTTAGTCATAAGAAAACTAGTTAATAGATAAAATGATTGTCCCCAGGACAAAACAAAATTTTGTTTATATTTGAGGAAAATTTGTTGTTTTTCTTGGGTTATTTTTTTGTTTTTTAATATTGTACAATGTTCTTTTTTATGGATGTTTATGGAATGACATTGTGTATCTTGGTAAATGCTCAAGGAAACGTCCAATTATAAATGTTCTGTGACTACGACTTTGTGTTATTTTTTTACAAAGTCTTCAAAAGGGAGAGCCCCGAATCCATGAACATTTTACACACAGCCTGATTAAAGGTCACAGTTCATAGAAAAAGTTATATAATGATGTATCAAAAACGAATTTTTTGACAGAAAAACTCGAATTGTGGAGCCCTGTTGCAGAAAAAAGGTATTATTCTTGTACCAAAATATGTAGTAATTTTTTATTCTAAAACGTGAAATCAGAATCCACGATTTCTGAGTCCTTGATACCGAAAACTTGGTTTACGATAAAACGTGCGCCCATCGGTCCTTCTGAAAATAATACTAGTGCACTATTTGTAGGATATTTTCCAAAAGAAATTTGGATATAATCCTACTCCAAGTCCTCCTTTAATATAATCCTACTCCAAGTCCTGCGAATTTGAAAATAATTCTTCAAACTTTTGGGGGTACTTCACATGAATGTCATACATTTTCAAAAATGACTCCACATTTTTTCCTTAATTTTTTTGTGATACTGAAATTTACTGATAAAGGTAGTCCAATTTCCACAATTAACTCTGAATATTTGAAAATTACAATACTTTGGAACACGGAAGATACAAATTGTTCTTCAAATGCAATTTGAAAGTACAAGTTATTTTTAATTCCTTGTACATACGGAGTAATAAAAGTAGAATAGAGAAAGTTATGTAATGCGGCGGAAAATCGATTTTAAGATTTCAACGGAAGTGCACGTTTTGGGATCCCCTGCTGCCGAAAAACTGTTTTTTAAAAATTTGTTTTTCTTCTTCAAAACGTCCGTCTGTCCGTCCATCTCTCCGTCCGTGTGAACACCACTAGCGGCTAGACCATTCTAGGATTTTTTCAAATTGAAGAAAACTCTGACCATTTGATTCGAGTCGAAGCTTTGATACTTTGGAAATCATTCTTTAAATTAAGGGGTACTTTAAATGAAGCCCCTTGGACATTTTCAAAATTTTGTCAAAAACGGCTCGTAAGTTTTTCTTTAAATTTCTTGTAAGAATAGAGTGAAATATACTTATCAAGATGGTGTAGGTCCGATTTTCACTGTTTACTCTGAATTTCCAGTAATTCCAAACATTTCAGTTTTTTCGGCGTCTTCCTACAACTAGGAAATTGAAGATAAGAGATATTTCTGTCAAATGAAATTTGTTGTTCATAATCAGTTCTTTCAATAAGGTCATGTACATTTTTTGAAAAATTTTTGGAGTTTTCACGCAATAATGCGTGCAAATGTGCTATTAAAAAATCACGAAAACAAGTTTTCCTAAAAAAACGGCTCGAAACTTTTTCTTCAAAATTTTGGTATGGATAGCGCTAAATGTACTCTATGAGATGCCATTCATGCAATTTTATCTTTTCTGTTGTTTTTGCAAAAATTAGAAAAATGTAATTTAACTCTCACGCTCTCGTTATGCACAGCATTTACACGCATTTGTAGAAACGCTTAAACGCCATTTTCTTAAAAAGGCTTTAAAGTTTTCAATGAAAATTGCTATATAGTACAAGGTTGTGCTCTTCTTTAATTTTCTTAAAGTAATATTTCGGTTCTACTATTAGGAAATCAAACAGTTGAGAATTTTTTTAAAAAAAATATACTTTGGGCGGCGATAGATGGCAGCTAGCAAGAGGATAGTAGAGCAAGTCCTTAAAGCCAGTCCACATCAAGGAAATTAGAAAACATTCCTACCAGTAAGTCTGTGCCATTCTGTCGCACTACTAGTTTGATTCATGTCAAGTTTATAGTGCACAGCTTCTCTAACAATACTCCCCTCTCTATCGGTTTTTTTCTCTAGTTTCCTTCATCGACTTTGAAAATTCTTACATGACCGGTTCTTTTGCTTCTGGACATAAATGTAACTTCGCTAGGAGTACGTTTTGTTAATCTCTCCTTTTTTGGGGTAGGAATACAGTTGGGGTGTGGATTGCTATTTCGTTAGCAATACTATAAAATCAAGTCTCTAGTTCGTTCACCCTTAGAAGTTAGTTTTCGGTTGTGAATCTTATTTGTTATAACTCGGGAGTACAAATGTAAAGTTTTTCAAATGTCATTTAACTCGCTTTATTGGTACTTTTATTCATTTAACTAATCATGTAAGTAAAAGTGTTACGAGGTTATTCTGGAGCTCAAGATTATCCTTCTCTCCAATACGTCACAAACAGTTTGTACAGTTTTTTGATGAAAATCAATGAAATCAAATTTTTGCAGGCAGGTTAACGGGGCTTGGCCAGAAAAATTTACACTAGTTGTTTGCCAACGTTTCGGAAACTTTTATATCCATCATCAGGCTACAGCAGCACATCAGCACACAGCATGACTGATACTAGCAAGATACTTGCTCATAAGACTGATACTTGCTAGTATCAGTCATGCTGTGTGTTGGTGTGGTGAGGGTGATGTTGTGTCTCTCATTGCGTGTGTGGTGCTGGAGATGGAGGATGGTGCAGTGAATGGTGTTGAGTTGTTCACGATGTTGCAAGCCCTGATGATGGAAATAAAAGTTTCCGAAACGTTGGGAAACAACTAGTGTAAATTTTTCTGACCAAGCCCCGTTAACCTGCCTGCAAATATTTCATTTATGGTCGTTAAGAACTCTTCATGAAATCAAATTTTATATGCATAGATTAATATGGATTTATATATGGCAATTTAAAAATTATGGATTGTATAAATAGTATTTTCTTTCATTTTCAGATTAGAAAAAATAACAACAGTTCATACAACTTTACCGGCGCATTGGGACTTCAGGTATGTATTTTGAGATCAAGAGCTAAATTAGCTTTAGATGACTTGATGTAAACTTGATTTGCTTTCCCTTGCATGCATTTGTGGTTTAATATATCTATGCTTTGTGCATTAAGCCATATTGAACCCAATTTTTTCACATTCTTTCTATATATCATTTTATAATTACTCATGTTAAAATGGTTGTTAAAAGTAATATTACATTGCACGTTATAGTACGTATAACAAAACTATACTTCTGCCACTTCATATACCTCAGTAGTGATAATTCATATAGAATCACTCAAGATTGAATACTAAAATACATTATCATGAAATGACACTAAGAAAATACATCTGTGTATATTGGTTGATAAGCTTTTCTTGCTTTAGAGTCAGAGGTGGATCGTGTTTTTTAATTTTTTTCTCTATAGTATATAGTACTAGGAAATGGTGTCCTGCTTTCTCGTTTCGTCTTTCTCTCTCTCTTTTTCTTTTTTCTCTTTTTCCTTTTCTCTTTCTTCCCGCACCTCTCTTTTTCTTTCTTTCTTTTTCCCACTTTCTCTCTCTTTCCATCTTTCTTTATTTCCCTCATTATCTCTCTCGCTCTCTCTCTCACTGAATCTCGCGCCGTTCTCTTGTCTTGTACACATTGGTCTCGATCCGCGTCACACGGCAACGCGTAACAAAAATGAATGAAAGGTGGATTTGGTCTACAGACGGCAATTTCCTTTCTCTTCTAAACGCGGTATGCCATCCCTGGACGGCATGGATTTTCCTTTCCATTCGCGGTAAGCCGTCTCAGGACGGAAGGGACGTTTATCTGTTTTTCCTCTGATTTGCGGTATGCCGTCTACAGACGCTCGTCGCTTGTCGGTGGCGTGCACAGACGCTGGTTATGTATTACGGCAAATTATCTTTTTCTTACTGAGTGATTTTCCATTTAAATAGTTTAATATCGATTAAAGTGTTTCTATTTCAGTTTTTATGAAACCAATTAATTTACAATACTTTGTCTTCTATGTACTACGTATCACATTAAATAATTGCGACTGTCAAACATACTTGGTATGCATTATTTCATTATCTGAAAATATTTGTTGGCACAAGTGTGTGTGTGTCGTATTTATAATAAATTATCGTCATTATTTTATTCGTCATAATTTTAATGCATCATAATTATCGTCATAATTTTATTATTATTAGTATTATTATTATTATTATTATTATTATTATTATTATTATTATTATTATTATTATTATTATTATTATTATTCGTGTGAGCGATGCATTCTCAGGGTAGAGCACTCAGAAACGCAACGCCGCCTGAGCAGAGATGCTCCCGCAGCAGGCCTCGCCGGATGCGCTCAGCAGGCTACCTGCTCCCGCGGTGCCGCTGACCGCACCTTTCACTTAAAGCCGCCTTCAAATGCCAAAGCGCTATCTTATGGAGTTACAACAAAATGAATAGCAAAAACCCCTCTTCATGAAAAAACACGTTGATGTGCCAACTTTCTTGGAGATCGGTCAAGTTTTTCGATCTCGAGCAAACCATCTATACCACCGACTATATATTTAGGGTCCTCCCCTTTATTTAGGACTATAAAAACTTCGAATACCTTTGCTGCGACCTTACATGCGTGTGGCGCGTCTCCATGGCAACGCGCCTCAGCGGATGATATATGTATATAATGTGTCACACATGAATATCCAAGTGATACAAAGAGAGGTATAAGAAAAGACGGTTTTCTAGGACGCTCATGTTCACAGAGGAGGGTGAGCAAACAAAAAAAGGCCTCCACCGGACCGTAGCGAATAAAGGAAGGCATCTCGCAGCCCTGCGCGACAGAGAGAGCGCCGAAAGAGGACAGATTTTTGGCGTCAGAAGGGGAGGACTAGCGAAGGCCAACGCATTATGTACGTCAATCTGTGCAGTCAAGGATCGGTCACAGGGACAGCTACTATAAATGACATAAAGGGCGTAACGAGGACGCAAAGAGGGGGGGAGTGCTCACGCGTGCCCACACGCTCCTCGACGATTAGTGTTAATCGGCAGGAAAGGCGGTGGTAGCGGCACCCAGCACTTAGACAATTACGAAGGCAATTACTCGTCAAATCAATAGGAAAGAAACCATCCAACGAACAAATGAGATATGCACGTGCGCGGGAACGCTGCTGCGTCCCAAAGTGAATGTGACTCATTTCAAATAACCAATCAAATGAACGATCGCCGAGAACTCTAGAAGCAACGAATATCATTGGCCCAGCAGGAAGGATACAGTAATTTTCGCCAAAAAGACGGCAGAGGGGAGTGAGGTTCGGCGGCAAGCACGCGGAATGAGGTCGATACTAGTCCAGTCAATTGGTGCTCAAAAGCATGTACTCGGTCTTGGTTCTAGTAACTCTTAGCCCATTTACCTCCAATTCTCCTCTTCAGGTATCTAATATTCTTGCATTTCTTCGTTTTCACTCACCATCACGTCATCCACGAACCGCTGCAGCAAACTCTTTATTATGCTGCTACTTTATTATATTAATTAGAACATGTCTTTTAAATAATCCCATATCAATTTTCTCCAAAACTCAACAGTTTTCTGTTAGAATGAGCTCAAAGTTCCTCATTTTTAGGAGCACGCAAACGCCATTTTCTCACAAATGGCTTCAAATTTTTTCTTCAAACTTTTCTAACGAATAGTGCTGATTGCCCTGTTTAATATGACGTAAAGTTCATTTTGGTGTATTGTTTTGATTTTTCAAAAATTACACTAAGGTAATTTTATTAAATACATCTCGCGTTGTTAATATGCTCATCTACAGCAATTTGGATACATTATTGCATTTGTGAGTGGAAGTGCTTTCAGTGTCTTTAAATGAAGTTTTTCGAAAACTCAATAGATTCCTGTGAAAAGAGCTTCCAATTTGCAGTAACGCTTAAACCCTCTTTTTTAGAAACGGCTCCAAATTTCTCAATTAAAATTGGTATTTATGACGAGGTATCATTCTTCTTAAATGTTCTTAAAATAATATTTCGGTTCTAATATTAGGAAACAGAGAAGTTCGAAAAAAATTACTTTGGGCAGCGATAGATAGCAGCTGGCAAGAGGGTAGAGCAAGACTGTAAAGCCTGTTCACACCAAGGAAATTAGTAAAAACTTTACTACGAGAAAGTCTGTGGCGTTCTGAAGCACCACTAGTTCCATTGTACAGCACTGACTTTCGGGACGTATGGAAGGGAACATTTTGCCGATAACTTCTAATTAGAATTTTATTTTTGGAAGATTTTTGAGAGCTCGTGTTTATTAGCCTATGGCAACTTATGTTATTTGTTTTTGTTTGTTCAGATTTGATTTTTGGAATCAACATGAACTGAACGAATTTTTTTCTTAGAGCCTAAAATTATACTTTAATTTTGGAAGGGTGTCACATTTTTTAGAGGTTTTGGAGTTTTCGTTATTTTAACCCATAAGAAACTCCGTTAACGATTTTGGAGAATCCAAAAGAGCCAACAATTCGAGAATAGAGCATTTAATTATCCTAAAATTAGTCTGTAATTTTGGATTTTATTTGGTTAAGTTTGGTTTTTGTATGCTGCTAGCCTTAGAAAGCTGCTGATGAGACGAACCCCAAAGTCGCTTGTGCGGATTGTGGGATCGTGCAAGAGAGGGCAATCGAGTAGTGAAATGGTTACAGTGTAGTGCTTCTTTTCAAGATAATTGTTTCTGATTTGCTTGTGAAAAAAATACACAATTAATACTTCTTGCATACAATTGCTTAAATATTCTATGTAAATTGAATGTTCAATATGTGAATGAATTGGAACCGCAAAATAGTATTCTTAATAATAAAGTAAAAAATAAAAAGTAAACGAAATAAAAATCCACCGAAAATGTGTCTTTCCATGGCAAGACGGAATTCTCGAACTTAACCTACTGGTCTGCTCAGGAAATTCTCGGGTCAGGCATGGAAATACATTGTATCCAATACGTTTAGTAATATGAGTGCATCTTTTTATTATTTGTGGAGAAATAGTTGGACCTTTCCAATAAGTTAAATTGTCTTTTAATTGATAAAAATATAATTGATAAAACTATTAATTATATATATTGTAACAGTTTTTCATGAAGATAAAATGAATATATTGTAACGATTTGTGGGACTAGCCCGCAAGAATGCATGGAACACGGAACTTTTATGTAAGCAAAGAGGAACTAATAATGAAATAAACAATAGACAACAGCGCCGCGTAATAATAATTACTAGGAAAGTAATAGAAAACAAAAGGGGCGATATAAACAGTGAATTGAACCCAAATTTAGGAACATTTTAAACCATGAATCACATTATTCGAGCCACGGGTTCCGTAAATATCATAAATTGTGTAAATTGCATGTATAACACGGCGAAGATTGAAGACATTGTTTTACTTCTGGAAGTATACAACAAGACGAGTTTTATTGAATATCCGGTGAATGCCTGGGTGGATTTTGGCCAAACTTTCAGAACTTATAGAGAATAATATTTAGATTAGGGCAAAATTAGTCACGGCGCGGGGGAATTTATGTAGGGCTCGGAATAAATTATCCAGTTTCATAGCATAGCGGATTAAGAAAGAATTGAAGGAGCGACTGAAAATGCAAGTGACGTCATCACGAGTTGAGAAGACGAAAAATAAAGGTTTTTGGAAAAAGGAAAACAGGAAAGGGGAATTCGGTAATGTGACGATTACAAAATGAAAGCTAGTAAAATTATTAAACAGATAGTAAGACGCAAGATGCCCGAAAACAGTGAAAATGTAAACGTTTTCGAACATTTCTTATGGTGATGGGCATGTGTTTGATAAAAAGACAGTCCCTTGGATTGTGTGGACCAACAATGTAAAATGTGTTACAGACGGAAAGAGTTCGGGTTTGATGAGGATCGCACGCGTTTGGATGCTATGTTAAATTTTTGGAGGAATTTCGCGGAAGTGTTGTGCAGAAGTTCTTGAGTTATTTTCGGTCGTATAACATCAGTTGTTCAGATTAGGTCGAGCTAAAATTCAATTTAATTTATTTAGAAATTCACGAGAAAATCCGCATGGACAGTATTCACGCAAGTTAGGCGCAGGAAACAGGAGCGTCGCAAAATCTAAATACGTCGCGAAAGAAAATAGAAGTAACGTTTAGGGAAGACGCGATTAATGCAAGGAACAATAAACGGAAATACATTTGGTAATTTTTAAATGGACGAGTGCATCTGGGATTTGATGACAGCTGAGCGGGAACTGCGTGCATGAAAAATGCACGTTACAACTAGCAACGACGGGCGCTGACAGGAAGTGACATCGCTGCGAAAAGGGAAGTGGCACGAATTGTGCAATTACTGTTTTTTTGTTGTTGTTTGTTCACGCGCAAGTCTAAAGAAAAATTCTGTCGAAGACCAAGTCCTGATATTAGGTTAAGGATAGGATTATATATATATATATATATATATATATATATATATATATATATATATATATATATATATATATAAAGGGTCACGACAGAATGCGCATTCTGATGTATGCATGAGATTTTTGTATTATATTTTTAGTGTGTATGGTTGTATTTTCTTTTCCTGTATGTTTATGTATTTGTGTTATCATGTTTCGCAAGCCGGAGAGGCAGATTGTGTTGCAAAGGAAATCCGAAATTAAATGTATGAGCATCTCACACGGCTCATGATTGCCTTGAATCTATGTGTTTTTATTCAATAGTTGTAGAAAATTTGACCCAGGCACGAATGAAACGGACCCTTACCTCAACTCCGTATGGAGTGAGCGCGCGGACTATGACCAGGTAGGATATGAATAATGATTCGAGCTAGCAGAGATACGGGCATCCGATAAGGGAAGGTATTGTAGCACCCAATTGCAAGTTAGAGCTAGGCAGGGCAAGGATAGTGCACGTGACGAGTAGAGAATACAGCACCCCGTTGCATTGGACGCCCAACGTGTGGGCGTGATTAAATATAGTAAGAGTAACCGGAGAGAGGATACTCGAAGAGAGGATACGTTGCAATATGAAGGGGTCGGGAAAACATGGGGCTTATCCACATGTCTATAATTTTGGTCATCCAGAGGAAAAACAAAGTGTTAGTACAATGAGACGTGCTTTATTTTCTATATACACTTCTGGCTGCTTTCTACACACACGCTATAGTTACACGAACACGTTTCTTCAGCATTTCTATCATAACGCTTGTTTTTAAGAGACTTTCTAAGTTATTTGGTTTGGATTTATGAAATTTAGGTTTTGCACTATCTTCTCCCGACCCTTTCATACGTTTCTTCACAACGAAAAATAAATTACGTCAAAATTTCAGTTCCAGTAATATTTTACAACAGATGTAAAAGAACATTATAAGAGAAAGGCTTCAGTGTAATTTTTTACACCCCAAATTACTTACACCCGTTCGCAGTCGTAAAATAAATATTATCATGTTTAAAACACGTGAAAAAACATTTGTGATACTCGTTAAAATGAGACTTACGGTTTATACATACGTACTAGTTTACATCTTGGCACTCTTTTTGGAAGAAACGCGTTCCCCTTCCAAACATCCATAAAGAAACACACTATTCCGCATAGTATTTGTGACCTCTTTGTTTAGATAATTACCTAATTGAGTTCGTTGGCACTGATGTATTTTTACCTCTTTACTTCTTTGAAATAATTGAATGCAAATGATTTATATTTGTGTCAGCGTCTGAACTGACTTAGCGTTTTATTTTTTCCCTTCCTACAGTCGGTTGCTTTCCAACCGGCGTAGGAGTGGAAAGTGCGTCCGCTCTAACAAGAGGAGCGTAAACACGCGGAGCCTTCGGGGGCGCTCTTCAAAGCGCGCGAAGAGGTGGAAGTTGCCGGGGTCAAGATGGCGGCGCAAGAACAAGCAGAGCAGGACTCAAGAAACAACCGAGCTAAAATCTCACCGTTTTGCAAAGTAATGGCTCAAAACTTTGTTCATACAGTCCGAACTGAACATATAGAAATGAAGTTTTTACCAATGAAATAACAAAAGGTTTTGAAATAAAAAATATATCAAAAGGACAATATATTCGTTTTTTAGGAAAACGCGCATAGTGTGACCGTTCACTCTTCTCACAAACTGCTGTGGCACTTCATTACTTGTGACGAGCCTGTATCGTTCGGGTGTGGGAAGATGATTACTGTGAAAATGAGTGAGACAGGAGTGGAAGAAGTCCAGGGGTGGAACTCTTGTGTTGAAGCATTGTCCAAACCGATAATTCTAGTCCTTTGAGCAACAAAGGACTAGCAAGCTTTGAGCAAAAAGCCTGTTCGGCGCGAAATGGACCAAACTCGGAGCTCATTTTTTTTCGAGTACGAGAAAGAGACTTGTAATCCGCATGACGAACCAGCTGAAATGCTGTATCTACTTTAAAAGTAATTGCAGCACAACTCGGTGAATGTGGCCCATGCCACGAGATGCGGAGGCAGGGCGGGTCCCGATCCTCCTTCAAGGGTCGTCGCTGCTGTTAGGGAGCCTGGACGAGGCTGGGCTTACTCACCAAGAGATGAGAGACCCGATGGGCAATAGGGCGGAGCGACACCGCTGCTCCAGAACGAGACATTCACGAAGGGCTTCCACGCGTTCCCAGACGAGAAATTTGGTCACTGCCGCTCCGGACGAGTTTGGCAAATGACCACCTGACAACGATTTGCTGGTTGTTAGTGATTCCGGGCGCATCAACTGATGAGGTCATTATTCCCATAAGTTTAGTGCATGCTTTTTTTCTCGGGAGGTGGCGGTGATCCTCCCTGCATGTTAATGTGTTTGTGTGTTTGTAAGAGGTGAGGATAGGACAAGGAACGAGAAGGAAAAATCGCGCATATTTCTTGACTCGTTGATAGGATACTGTTCCGTTATACACCTCGTGTTGATCGGAGAAACCACGAAAAACTACCGATCAGGACAGCCGGCCTCTAGAACTCTCCTCTAGACAGCGACTGAATTCGACCTAGCTGGCAAGCTAGTGTCGAAAATCTTCCCACTGTCGGGACTCGAACCTAAGACCTCCCGGTCAGAGGCAGTGCACGTGACAACGAGAGTGAAGTGCTGCTTGCACCCTCACCTGACGGAAGCAATTGAATGGGTGAGTGGAAAAACAGTACTAGTCCAGAAAGTTAATTTTGAGATAATTTAAGTTACGTTTGATCACATTTCACAAAAAATTGAGATTTTTACACATTTATTTCAGAAATATTGTACCAACCAATACAGATATTTTTGAGGAATAATTGCTATTAAATTTTATTAATAATTTGTTATAATTTGAACAAAATTTGTGGACTTGTACGTTTTTCATCCCAACGAAGATTTACCAACAAAAGTTCTTGCAAAATAAAATTGTACTACAAAAATTCAATTTTATTGTTGTAAGTGTGTATGTAAATAATATAACTTGGGGTCGTTCAAATTTCAAGTTAAAAATTGAGTAGTAGAAGTAGAGCACATATATTATAAGCTTCTCTTTTTCAAGATTTTTTTGGAACAAGCTGTGTTTTAACGTTCAATTCATTCGGCATGTACTTCACAGAATCTGATGAGTAGTGTGCAATTTTCGTTGGAAAGAATTCTGTGTGTGCTTTTATCTTGACAACATTTTCGTACTCTTCCATATTTTGGAGACAGACCTGCGGAAGAACTACTGTGTCGTGGAACCTGAATGTATGATATTCCATTTAAGCTCGTGAATGCTTGTTTACAAAGTTGACTGTGAACACATTCTTTCAACGCAAAATCACAAAAATTACTGTCTTTTCGCTGACTGTTACTCTCGCCTCTCGCTCTTCAGTTTATAATAGACACTTTTCAATCATTATTAAAACACGTAAAGTACATCAGTTCCGTAGCTCTGGCAAATACCAAATGTGAATCATCCTCTGAGAAGGAAAGCATAGTCACCTGACGTCTGACGTCTTGAGTGAAAGATCAGTACATGCTCGGGAAAGATACTGTTCTTTCACTCATCAAAAAGAAGAAGCTGCCTGATTTGAACTGAAATGACTTCATATTGAACTGTTTTTATTCTCAACATGTCTCATGTCCCATGCCTCCTGCACTAATTTCTGGAAAATTTCTGAGGACAATAGAGGGATAAAAATAGCAAGTACAGTCCTGAATCGAGAGAAATATTGTGACAGCTTCCACAACTTTATTTAACAAAACGTTTGCCATGCAGTCTCATTGCCGAATCGAAATAGAAACATATTTCCGCAATTATTTTTAAAATTGTAATTGGGAATTTATATTTACAAGACACATTTGCACTTTTTTAAAATTTATGTTTGTGTCGGGATGTTATCTTTGTAGCTAATGTTCTAAACTAAAACGCATAATAAAATCTCATAATAAAATAAAATATTTACATTGATTTATTACCTGTTTTACGTGATTAACTATTTATATAATGTAGTAGAATTAATTATTTGATTGTAAAAAGTCACGCATATTTACTAATTTGATGTGTCCGTTAATTCATGTATTTTATAGTTGTTTTTTTTTTTGCAGTTTACTTCAGCGTCCATAGGACGTCTCAAACTTCCTTTGAAATATCTTCAAAATAATCAACACCAGTACATTTATATACCATATGAATTTGATCAATTAACTGTCTTTCTTAAAATTCTTTGACAATACTAAAAAATATCCTCAGCGTTTCTAAACGTTATAGTCGAAGAGAAATCATCACGAAAGTTCTGTGCAGAAACGATGCGTTTCTTAGCAATACCTTTCTTGAATCGAATGTGGTGTTGTAGCATCATATTGAGCTCCCAGTCTTAATGAAGCTTGGACTGTTAATTTTTTCAACTGCAAAAATTAAATGTTGCTGGTTCCCTTTGTGAATTTTCTTTAAAAGAAAAATTTCAATACATAGAAACTTGTGGAATATTCAAAAAGTAATACCCCTCAAAAAAAGGGATCGTGGTAGTTACGATAATTCTGTGCAGTATGAGCATGGGCAGCTGTTGGCCGACTGCTCATTCTGCAACAGGTTTCCCGTACCCGGGAGCACTGACATAAAAGTCTCTAACCCCCTAGCGGCAGTGAAAACACTGCCATTCAGCTTTGTGACTTTCCTCTTCCACCTTGACACCCATCTTCCGACAAGCGGCTTCTTATACATGAACGAAACATGCGTTTGCTGACGCCAGTGCCTGCGATTGTTGCCCGATCGCTCGCTGACCATCCCATCCCCATCCCTGCCCCATCCCTGCCCCATCCCTGCCCCATCCCTGCCCCATCCCTGCCCCATCCCTGCCCCATCCCTGCCCCATCCCTGCCCCATCCCTGCCTGCCATCCCTGCCTCCCATCCCTGCCTCCCATCCCTGCCTCCCATCCCTGCCTCCCATCCCTGCCTCCCATCCCTGCCTCCCATCCCTGCCCCATCGCTTCCCCATCCCTTCCCCATCCCTGTCCCATCCCTGCCTCTCATCCCGGCGCGGCGGCTGCTGCGGTTCGCTCCTGGCGCATGCATACTCGCACACGCCCCCCGCCCCCCGCCCCCTCTCCCCTGCGCCGAGGCGTCTCAAAGGACGGCGGGCGATCGCCGTAAAGCGGCGCGGCGCGGCGCGGCGCGGCGCGGCGCGGCGCGGCGCAGCAGCGGTAGCGACAGCGGCGGTCTCTTGTCGGCGCCTAAAGCGCGCATGTCGGTTGGCCGCCCCGCGCCCCGTGCGCCCCGGCGCCGCCCGCTGACACGCAGTGCGTGATGGCAAAGCGCTGTCGAGACCCGCCCCTCCGCAACGAGAGACCGTGCGCTCTCCACACCAAACCCACTTCACGCCTTCCACTTGTTAATGGCATGTTGTAGTCTTTGGCGAATGCCTAATGGTCTACGGTCGGAATGAAGTAAGAGTGTGGTTGACAGTTGTGGAAAGGACCGGCCCTACTCCCAGCAACCCCGCTAAATTGAGGTTTCAAAAAAAGGGGTGCTAAAGTTAGCTACTACACTTACTCAGGACAAGTTCTTGTTCTTGTCTACCTATTTTGCATCTGCGTCTGATGAGCTGAACTGTAGGATGTTAGTAAAACAAATGATGAATGTTGAGACAGGCATTACAGGGCACACAGGTAGAAGAGGGAACTCCAGTTGAAAGGTGTTTATGACTTAAATTACAATGTCTGGTTCTTTTTCGTTGTTATATTCTACAAATAATTTTTGGTTTTTGCTATTTAGACACTGATAAATTGAGCAAATTCGAAAAAGGGATGTTCGAACGGCGATAGTTAGCAGCTGAGAAGACGATGAGGATGACCGAAAAGTTAGACCCGGACAAAAGGAAGGAAATAACTAGGAAAATAACTAGGACGAGAAAGTCTGTGCCATTCTGTAACATCAGTAGTTAAAATCTTAAATGATAGGATTATGAGGATGTGCATGAAAATTATTTCTTTTGTGGCTAATTAGAACGAACTTATGGCGCAATTTCTTTCAAGTTCCGCGCACGTGGGGTTGCTAGCTTTACTACCCCTTTTTGACATATTGATTAAAGGGTTTTACGTGGCAGCAAAATAATGTTTTGTGTCCCTAGTTTGCCCAAAATTATGACGTAATATTTTTTCAGTTATGTGAAATTGGGGGTGTTAGTTTTATTGACGTGCCTAGATGCACCTTTGATTAACTCCAACATTCGAGCCATTCATTCAGTAAGTAGACGTCACAACACTGAGAAAATGTTGAAGCTTGAGACATTCTGTTGCTCACGATGGCGCTGACGTTACATCTTGATGACGCACTGTCAATAACATTATAATTTTATTTGTGGGGTAAATTTGTTTTTTCGAAGACAATTCCACGTTTGAGAATTTCTGACACTATTTCTCTCAGATTGGGATATTATAATTCACGTTTGGGGTAATTGCAATTAATATTTTCCTTTCCAAAGATCCCTGATTGGAGAACTTGGTCGCCGACTTTCTTGTTACTTTTGTCTTCCCCAAAATGTCACAAATAATCAGTTTGGTCGGAATTGTTCAAATATCAAGTATTTGAAACTTAATGTCAGCGGACCTCAAAAAGGAGATTTTAAAACGAACGTTTTAACATATCATGCAAACCTGATTAAGTTTTTTAAGAACTGTAGTAACATATTTAATGAAGATATGAATACCAGTAGTATGTATTCACATTTTAATAGTAAAAAACTTAAAAAAACTGTTTATAATATTGTTGTGAGCGGTGAACTAACAACTAAGAACTGAAGGCAGGGAGCGACAGGTAATTCAGAGTTGAAGCTGAAAAATTTCCAAAGATGTTGGACCTTCTAGTCATGGTTTGAGCGATGGTTCATTCAAGCCATCTCAAGTCTCTCAGGTAATAAAGTACTTAGGACACCGGCAGTAAGAAGAAGTTCAATGTATTATTCCTTACAATATTGTTTTCATGAACATCCAGTATGTTGCTTAAACACTCTAAGTAATTATTTGAGTGCTTGAAAATACTACTTTGTAAAGTTTTACGTGCCGTGTTGCTCGTTATGGCGAAAAAGCGGCAGGATTATCATTTAATCACAACAGGGAGTGCTTTGTGCCGTGAGCGTCGTAGGGCTCCTTCACATGGCGCCACTCAGCAGCGCTTTTGAGTGGCGTGACGGCTGGCTTTGGTTAAGCATTGGTTTAAACGAAGGTATTCTCACTAGCGGCGTAGTCGCCGCGCTGCTGTGGCTCTCGAAGGCGAACTCCAGTCACCAGCAGCGCGGACGTTCGTCCGTGCCACCGCCAGCAGAACAGTTCTACGCTAGATTGATTGATTGATTGATTGATTTTTTCGTGTTTCCGGGCGCGTAAACTGCTGTGGTCGTTAGTCCCGTAAGTGTAGTGCATGTTTCTCTCTCTCGGGAGATGACGGTGAACTTCTCCCACTGGATGGCGAGATCCGGCGCCGACCTACCTTCGGCCACTGGGGTTTCCCCCTAACCAGGACTCTCCCACCAGCGGAGCACCGCCCCAGCGGGGACAAGCTCTAAGCTCCCGACCGGTCTCCCGGAATATGTGGTAGTGTAGTGCATGTCAGTGTAAATGTATGTGTAAGGGGAGAGGATAGGACAAGGAAGAGGAAAGAAATATCGCGCGTGGTCCGTGGGTACTGCTCCGGCCTTCACCTGGTGTTGATCGGAGAAACCACGGAAAACTACCGATCAGAGCAGCCAACCGCTAGGATTCTCCTCCAGACAGCGACTGAATTCGACCTAGCTGAAAAGCTAGTGTCGAAAATCCTGCCGCCGTCAGGACTCGAACCTAGGACCTCCCGGACGGTCAGAGGCGATGCAGTGACATCAGTTGATGCACTGAGCTACCGGTCTCTTCGGTAGATCATTCGCACGCGCCACTGAAGGGGTTTTTAGCTGCAGACGGCCTTTTTTCGGGCGGTGGAGCGCACAGCGGTGTGGTTCGCGAACCCTTCCTCCCACGCGGTGGGCGGTGGCTGCCTGTGGAGTCTGCCTGCCGCTCCCTTGTGGGTGGTGCCACCGTCAACAGCGGGGGCCGCGCCGCAGTGGAGCGCAGCGCCTCTCGCCTGCCAGGGCCTGCGCCAAGCCGCGCCTCCAACTCACCCACGTGCACGCGCGCCCTAGGGGGCAGCGGCGGAAGCCACAAATGGCCTCAAATTTCCCACATGGTTTCCTATGTGCACTTGTGAAAACACCTTCATGAACCCAATTAACCCAGAAAGTGGTAAATATTTCTCGATATCTGCGAGTGAGAAAAATATTCATTGCCGATCCGGTGGCTGAGATTGCTAAGCCAGTAGTGACGTAGCGATCTTGGTCCGAAGAATGACGGTTTCGAGTCCGTCCCCGGGCATGAATGTTCAGTACCCCTAAAACTGATATAAAATAAGTAAGGCAGGGGCGTGCGGTGATTGTTATGTACACCCCCTCTGCTACCGGCTAACCAGATTCCTCCATCCCCCACTACACAGCATACAAAATTGTCGCGCAACAGGAGATTCTTCAATACAACCGTGAAACACACTATTTAGAAAATAAAAAGTCCAACATACAAAACGTCACCCATACACAAGATATCTTTTTATGAAAGAACTAGTGTTGCTACAGAATGGCACAGACTTTGTCGCAGTAAAGTTTTCTAATTCCTTTGGTCTGGGCTTCCTTTACATTCTTGCCCCATTCTCATACCATCTGTCATCTATCGTCACCCAAAATCTCAACATTTTCTCATCTTTTCGGTATCCTAATGGTAGAAACGAAATTCTACTTAAAAAATATTAAAGAAGAGTAAAACCTGGACCTATAAGGAAATGTTTGTCGAGAAATATGGAGCCGTTTTAAGAGGGGATGTGGGCGGAATATGGACAAAAAATCGATATTCAGTTTTTATTCTCATGTTATTTATTTTTAGTCCATTCTCCCAAAGTTTTGGACCAAGTAGATAGCGGTAAGACTTTTAAAATTTAAATATCATACAGGCGGCCACATTAGAAGGCGTGATCATGGAGGTATTTGACAGGCATACGGAAATTTGCAGTTTTAGAAGGCTAGATCATTTCCCGGGTTGCAAACTTGTGTTTACATGTTGTTTTGAAACTTTATTTTCAAATTTTCTGCAAAGTTGCAGATAACAAAGATAAGAATTTGTGTGTAAGGATTCTTTGAAATGTTGTTTACATTCTTAATAATGATTTATTATACTCAAATTTTTGCATCTAATATTAAGTCAATAATTAATTTTTAAAAACTGCAACTAATACCAAAATTTCCTTACACTTATTTGCTTACTTGTATTTCACGAGCAGTTCTGCAAAATTTCAAATTTTTAATGTGATTGGTTTTCAAGTAAAGTGTACCTCTACAGTAAAACATTGAACATTTCAAATGTTTATATCATCAACAATTTCTCCTATATATTCCGATGGATTCCTATATATACCCTGAGGAAGCCTGCGACGTGTCAGGCGAAACGTCGGCCTCTCAGCCCACTACGCGGCGTCACCCGGATAGCCAAGAAGTAATCGACGCGAGCCGCGGAAGCTTACGTGTACATTAAACAATTTCTCTGTTTTTTTACAAAAATTAATGACCAATTTTTATTTATTTTTAAGACTACAAAATTTCATTGTTTCAAATCAAATTCTGACTGCTTAAAAAATTATAATACTACGTTGTGTAAATCCACCTACACACCCCTTAAGAAAATGGCGTTTAAGCGTTACTGTAATTGCGAAATTTGAAGCTCCTTTATATGCACATTTGAAGCTCCTTTTACGCGACATTTGAAGATTCTTTTCACAAATCTTTCGAGTTTTTGAAAAATTTCATTCAAAGTCATTTAAAGCTCTTTCACTAACAAACGCAATAATTTATATAAATTGCTGGAAATGTACATATTAAAGGTGAGAGTGATATTTCATAAAAATTACATTTGTGTAATTTTTTAAGAAAAATAAAGAACATAGGAGAATTAATATGAGCTAAAGTTTCCGGGCTGGTAGGCCGTGGTCCAGTTGGCATTGCCTGGCAAAACATTCGGAGCCGTTTTTGAGAAATTAGCGTTTGAGAGTTTCTGAAATTGCTGAATTTTGAGCTGGTATTCACAGAAAACTTTTTGAGTTTTCGAGAAACTTCATACATCATTTAAAGCACTTGTACTCATAAATCCAATAATATGAGGAAATCACCGCCATGTAAATATTAACGACGTCAGAGTATAAAAAAATTAAATTTATGTAATGTTTGAAAAATACAAAAAATTGAGCAATATGGGGTTTATGTCACTTGAAATCGAATTTCAAGTATACATTTTTGTCTACCTTCTTAATTGTCACAATGTATAATAAAATCTTTCCGATATTTACCCCCTAAGTCTGGAGCTTTTTCTTGATGTTTTATAGCACTTTATATAATCCCACTTGAATAAATCAAATTCATTCGCAAGTAAATCTTTTACTCACACGCGCTTGTGAATTTCGTACTTACACTATCATGGCAGTTCACATACTACTATTTCGTTTCTCTCCCGCCCCCGCCCAGCGGGTCTGCTCCTAGTTATTTCTCATTCGTACACTTATTACGTCCGTCAAACGAGAATCGATTTCCATTTTTCTCTTTATTCAGTACTACACACAATTATTTCTGAATACCCGTTAGATTAAACAAAGCACGTATTACTACACTGCGTAGTTACTACAAATCCTCACGAAATTACGAGAAAACACGACAAAATATCACAAACTCTACAATGGATCACCACTACGTCACGCACTACTCCGCCACGCAGACTGATTCTCTGAAGATTGTTATGTGCTACTAAAAACTTTTGGGGTTTTAGGGTTTTGATCACATGTGTCAGAACTACCTTCCTAAGAATAATTAATAAAATCTCTACTGAACATTTTTGTTCCCTGACATTACAGCGAAAGAGAAATATATGCATTATAATAGTTTTATAAGCTATAAACCTCTCGACAAACTGCCCGGTAATTTATCCTAACAAAAAACTCCATTTAAAATAATTTGGCATTGTGGTAGCACCGGCCGTAATGTTAGATTCCTGAATCTGCTCTCTAGCTGGGAGTATTTCAATCACGTCCACAGGCAGGGCGAGTCAGGTGACGTCTGGCCTTGAAGCAGTGGGAGGGGGAGAAACGTCATCCACCCACCGCTAGCTGAGTT
This sequence comes from Teleogryllus occipitalis, assembly GCA_011170035.1. Taxonomy (NCBI): domain Eukaryota; kingdom Metazoa; phylum Arthropoda; class Insecta; order Orthoptera; family Gryllidae; genus Teleogryllus; species Teleogryllus occipitalis. Next base: position 37,853 of record BLKR01000733.1, read on the forward strand.
CAGTACATTATCTGCTGCGGCTTCCCCTCCATCGCCGCCTGCCACTGGGCCATTGAATTAGATGCGCGCGCAGCTGTCATTCCGAGCGAAGATGTCAGAGCTGGAGCAAAACCGAGCAGAAAAATGGGCTGGGGCAGAGCAATGGCCGGCGCAAAGATCGCAGTAGAGTACGCAGTGGGTGTAATATTTTTGATAATGTGACAGACGGTTCATTGTAATTTTAAATCTCAAAATTCATTAAATCCTCATTTTTGTTTACCCCAACACTGCTGAGGTTGCTGGGGTTAAATACACGCCACTGGCGAGAGGTATATAAAAAATAATATGCAAAATCACTATGAAAGCAGTAAAACACACTCCAAATAGTGTTTTTCTTCGAAAAAATGATTTTACTTACGCTCTTCTATTAGTATCTTGAACTAAAATGTCTTACCTTTCGTGATTTATATTTCTTAGACGCAGTGCTTTACCCACTACTACATGCACTCCCAAAATAATGAAAAAAGAAGGAAATAACTTAGAATATACTTCGATTTAAACAAAGCTGCTCTTCAAAGTCGGGAGCTAGAAGGATGGGGGATCACTGTCATCTAATCGGGAGCTTCGTAAGGACTAAAATTTTTGGTGTTGAAGTTCCCGATTCGATGACAATGCCCCCTCTCCGTCCGCCTCGTGACTTTAAAGTCCAGCTAAATCGAAGAATAGGGAGGGTGTGTCTGAATAAATGACACTCGCTTGCAGCAGGATCTTTATGTTTATTAATGTGTGTGCTGGGTGCGCGTAAAAACAACATGATATTTTCGGCAAAGGGGGCACGAAAATCCAGGCGAACATAGTAAAATAAGGAAAGGCCACATTTGAGGTAAGTATCGGAATGCATGAATACTCCATCTGCTGGCTTCTGGTGATGGGGAAGGGGAACAAGTGTGAGGACGTAGATAAACGTATGGGAAAGGAATGAGCCTACTATTACGAAAAATCTTCTCTGGGAAGGGAAGTAACTCTCAGGAGAGCGTGTTTCGTGATTGAGTTCTTCCAAAGATCAAGGCCCCTCGCGGCCCGGAGTAAGGATCGGCGGAAGTGATGAATTCTAGTTTCCAGTATTTTGATTCGATATCGTGTGTTTTATTCCACCGGCAATTTCTTTAAAGCAATACTTTTGTAAGAGGTAAGCGCGGCGTGTCTCGCGTGCCACGCCGGCCGATTTGTAAGCTCTCTTTGGGCTGGGGAATTATTCAGGGGTCGCTCTAGAGGAAAGGGAAGTAGCCTCCCAAGTCCTTGCTACTGGTACCAAATCGAGCGCTGGATTCAGCCCCCTCCCCCCCGCTCCCACCCCCGGCGCTCGGCCCCGGTCGATGGGCGAAATCACAGGGCAACAGCGGCGCGGACAGGGCGCGGGAGGGCTAAAAGTTGCGGATGGACGCGACGTCGAGAAACAGAGGGTGGAAGAGAGACTTCAGATGAAAACGAAATTTATCTATTTCAAAATAAACGCAAAGCGCTAAGAACAGAAGTATTCGGCGACACGGGAAGAGTATTAATGAGTGTGATGATATCCAAATCCACCGCCTCTTTTCGTCTTAAATCCGAACTTTCCTAGTGTAGTGCGGAGGCCTTAGTTCGTCTCCCAGCTCCTAGAGTCGCTATTTCTTTACGGTCGGCTACGACAAACAATGCGCCCGACCTAAAAAGTTACATAGAAAGCGACGCGAGCTTCGACTCTTGGCAATAGGTACGCTGACGCTGACACGACTTGTGTTGAGTTCACGGAATTTTTTTTTCTTCACAACAGTCTGTGATGAATAAATTACTATTTTGTAATGGCAGATAGAGCACCTTTGTAAGTAGAATTCTTGTGAATATTAACAATATTTCAGTGTCGTAATGGTGTCAAATGTCGCAATGTCAATGACCAGGAAATATGAATTAGAGGTCCTACAGAATGGCACAGACTTTTTTTCGTAAAAAAATTGTCTAATTTCCTTCTTGTGGACTGGCTTTAAGGTGTTCCTCCATGCTCCAGCCACCTGCCATCTATCGTCACCGAAAGTACATTTTCTTGACATTTTCTCGACTTTTCGCTTTCTTACTAGTAGAACCGAAATATGACTTCAAGAATATTAAAATAGAGTAAAACCTCGTCCAAAATAGAAATTTTCATTTCGAATCCGTTTTAAAAAAAAATGGCGATTAAGCATTATTTTAAAAGCGAAATTAGAATCTCTTTTTCACAGGAATCTACTGAATTTTCGAAAACCTTCATTTGAAGTCATTTGAAGAACTTTCACTTACAATATTGTGTACAAATCGATAGAAATGTGCATATTAACGGCGTGAGAAATATTTCAAAAACATTACATTTGTGTAATTTTTTTAAAAAGAAACGCTTATACTAAAATCAACTTTACGTCATATTAACAGTGCATTTAGCACTATCCATTGGAAAAAATTGAAGAAAAAATTTGGAGCCATTTGTGAGAAAATGGTGTTTGAGCGTTTCTAAAAATGCGGAATATGGAGCTCATTTTTTCAGAAAACTGTTGAATTTTCGAGAATTTTTTGGCATTATTTAAAGCACATGTACTCATCAATCTAATAATGTAAAGAAATCGCCGCTAATTTAAATATTACCAACGTGAGAGACAAGTAAAAAAAAATTAAATTTTTGTAATTTTTGAGAAAAACAAATCAATACAGAAATATGGCGTTTATGTCATCGGATAGAGTGAAGTTGGTACTACCCATACCAACAAAGAAAAAAAAGAAGCTGTTTTTGAGAAAATCTTGTTTTTGTTATTTCTTAAATTTGCAAATATTTCACGCTCCATTGCACGAAAACAACTAAAAGTTTCGAAAACGTTTACATGATCTTAATGAAAAATCTGCTTAGGAGCAATAAATTTCATTTGAAGGAAAATTTTGTGTCTTCAATTTTATAGTTGTAAAAAGAAATGATTATGAGCAACAAATTTCATTTGAAGGAAAAATCTGTATCTTTAATTTTGTAGTAGTATGAAGACGCCGAAAAAAATTGAAACTTTTGCAATTTCGAAAATTCGAAGTTAACCGGGAATATCGGACCTATGCCACCTTTAAAAGTGTATTTTCCTCTATTCTTACAAGAAATTTAAACAAAAATTTTGCAGCCTTTTTGAGAAAATTTTGAAAATGTCCGAGGAGGTTCATGTCAAGTACACCCAAATTTTAAAGAATGTTTTTGAAAAATTACAAATATTCAACTAGAGCCAAATGGACAGGGGTTTCTTCATTTTAGAAAGGAGCGTACATGTGGTTTAGGCGCTAGGAGTCGTCACAGACGGACATACAGACGGACATACAGACGGACATACAGAAAGACATACAGACAGACATACAGACATACAGACGTACAGACAGACATACAGACATACAGACAGACAGACAGACATACAGACGGACATACAGACGGACATACAGACGGACATACAGACGGACATACAGACGGACATACAGACGGACATACAGACAGACATACAGACAGACATACAGACAGACATACAGACAGACATACAGACAGACATACAGACAGACATACAGACAGACATACAGACAGACATACAGACAGACATACAGACAGACATACAGACAGACATACAGACAGACATACAGACAGACAGACATACAGACAGACATACAGACAGACATACAGACAGACATACAGACAGACATACAGACAGACATACAGACAGACATACAGACAGACATACAGACAGACATACAGACAGACATACAGACAGACATACAGACAGACTTACAGACACACAGACAGACATACAGACAGACATACAGACAGACATACAGACAGACATACAGACAGACATACAGACAGACATACAGACAGACATACAGACAGACATACAGACAGACATACAGGCAGACATACAGACAGACATACGAACAGACATACAGACAGACATACAGACAGACATACAGACAGACATACAGACAGACATATATGAGGGCTTGAACATACAGACAGACATACAGACAGACATACAGACAGACATACAGACAGACATACAGACAGACATACAGACAGACATACAGACAGACATACAGACAGACATACAGACCCAGACATACAGACAGACATACAGACAGACATACAGACAGACATACAGACAGACATACAGACAGACATACAGACAGACATACAGACAGACATACAGACAGACATACAAAGACAGACATACAGACAGACATACAGACAGACATACAGACATACAGACAGACATACAGACATACAGACAGACAGACATACAGACAGACATACAGACATACAGACAGACATACAGACAGACATACAGACAGACATACAGACAGACAGACAGACATACAGACAGACAGACATACATACAGACAGACATACATACAGACAGACATACAGACAGACATACAGACAGACATACAGACAGACACAGACAGACATACAGACAGACATACACAGACATACAGACAGACATACAGACAGACATACAGACAGACATACAGACAGACATGACAGACAGACAGACAGACATACAGACAGACATACAGACAGACATACAGACAGACATACAGACAGACATACAGACAGACATGTAGACAGACATACAGACAGACAGACATACAGACAGACATACAGACAAGACACACAGACAGACATACAGACAGACACAGACAGACATACAGACACAGACATACAGAGACAGACAGACATACAGACAGACAGAGAGACATACAGACAGACAGACAGACGAACGAGAGACAGAGAGACAGACAGACAGACAGACAGAGACAGACATACAGACAGACATACACATCAGACGAGACAGACAGACAGACAGACAGACAGACGACAGACAACAGACAGACAGACATACAGACAGACATACAGACGACATCAGACAGACGTCACAGTCATACAGACGAGAGACAGACAGACAGAGAGACAGAGAGAGAGAGGACAGAGAGACAGACAGACAGACAGACAGACAGACAGACGAGACAGACAGACAGACAGACAACAGACAGAGACAGACAACAGACAGACAGACGAACAGACACAGACAGACAGACAGACAGACAGACAGACAGACAGACAGACAGACAGACGGAGACAGAGACGACAACAGACAGACAGACAGACAGACAGACAACAGACAGACAGAGAGACAGACAGACAGACAGACAGACAGACAGACAGACAGACAGACAGACAGACAGACAGACAGACAGACAGACAGACAGACAGACAGACAGACAGACAGACAGACAGACAGACATACAGACAGACAGAGAGAGAGACAGAGAGAGAGAGATACAGAGAGAGAGAGAGACAGAGACAGAGAGAGAGACAGAGAGAGAGACACAGAGAGAGAGACAGAGACAGAGACAGAGAGAGAGAGACTGAGACAGAGAGAGAGAGACTGAGACAGAGAGAGAGAGAGAGAGAGAGAGAGAGAGAGGACTGAGACAGACAGACAGACACAGACAGACACAGACAGACACAGACAGACACAGACAGACAGACACAGACAGACACAGACAGACAGACACAGACAGACACAGACAGACACAGACAGAGAGAGAGACAGAGAGAGAGACAGAGAGAGAGAGACAGAGAGAGAGAGAGACAGAGAGAGAGAGAGACAGAGAGAGAGAGAGACAGAGACAGAGAGAGAGAGACAGAGAGACAGAGGCAGACATTCGAAAAAAACACACTTTTTTCGGTATCAGGGAACCTCAAAACAAGTATTTCCGTTGAAATCTTGAAATCGATTTTCCGCTGCATTACATATCTTTCTCTATACTACATACATTATTTACATTACAAGATACGTATGTATACGAGTAAGTCAGAAGCAGAGAGTAGTATTTAGTTCTCTATATTACATACATTATTCCGTAGATACGTATGTATACGAGAAAGTCAGAAGCAGAGAGGAGTATTTAGTTTTACTTTCCCGCTACTGCTTACGCGGTAGAAAGGAAGTTATGCTTTACTGCGGATCAAAAGTGGCGTATTTTCGACACAAAACTCGTATTGCCGAGCTCTAGTAACAAATAACCTGAATAAATTTTGTTCTTAATTTAGAAAAAAAAACCTCTAACACGTTGTGTATCCAGAATCCGTTTTGTGGATCCTTAACACCGAAAAATCGATTGACGGCACACGATCTGTCCGTCTACCATACGTCCATCGGTCTGTCTACCTATCTATGTGTAAACAAAGCTAGCAGCTAAACCGCTCAGCCGATTTTCTCCAAAATTGATATTCCGCAATTGATCATGTCGCGGCCCTATGAATTTGAAAGCTATATTTTAAATTTTGGATGTATTTCATATCAAGCCTCTGGAACATTTTCAAAATTAAACAAGAGGTGTCTGCAAAATGGCACAGACGTTCTCGTAGTAAAGTTTTTTTTAATTTCATAGTGGGGCACGGCCTTTACGGTCGTGCCCCGTCATCTTGAGAACTCAATCTTTCGCCGCCCAAAGAACATTTTTTTTCACTAATTGTGAAAAAAGTTTAGGATTTTGATTTCGTAACAGAAAAACCGAAATATTACTTAAAGAATATTAAAGAAGGCTAAAGCGTCGTCCTAAATAGAAATTTTGATTGAAGAATCTAGGGCCGTTTTTAAAAAAATGGCGTTAAGCGTGACGTAAATGCGAAATTTGATGCTCTTTTTAACAGGTATCTATTGAATTTTTGAAAAACTTATTTTAAAGTCATTTGAAGCACGTAAACATACAAATACAATCATGTCTACAAATCAATAAAAATGTGAATATTAACGGCTTGTGAGATATTTCAAACAAATTTCATTTGTGGTATTTTTGAATAAACAAAAGAACACTCCACAATGAACTTTACGGCATTTAAACACTGCAATTAGCTCTATCCATTGGAAAAGTTTAATGAAAAAATTTGGAGCCAGTTTTGAGAAAATGGCGTATGGGCATTTCTAAAAATGCGAAATTTTGACTTAATTTTCACTGAAAACTATTGAAGTTACAAGAAACATTATACAGCATTATTTAAAGTAATGTACTTACAAGTACAATAATGTGCAGAAATTGCCGCTAATGTAAACATTAATGACGCAAGATTTAGTAATTTTTGGAAAAAACAAAAGAATAGAGAAAAATGACGTTTATGTTATCGTATAGGGTACATTTAACACCAGCCGTACGAAAAAATTTAAAGCAAACATTTTAATCCGTTATTGAGAAAATTCTTTTTTTGTTAATTTTTAAAATTGCAAATATTTCACGCTCTATTGCATGAAAACTACTAAAATTTTCAAAAAGGTCTACATGACTTTAACGAAGGAACTCTTCATGGACAGCAAATTTCATTTGAAGGAAAAATCTGTCTTTTATTTTGTAGTTGTAGGAAGACGACGAACTTTTGCAATTTTCAAAAATTCGGAGTTACCACGAAAATCAGACCTATACCACCTTCATAAGTGTATTATACTATATTCTTACAAGAAACTTGAAGAAAAAAGTTTTAACCGTTTTTGAGAAAATTTTGAAATAGTCTGGGGATCTTCATGTAAAGTACCCCCAAATTTTAAATTTTATTTTTTATTTTTTTATTTTAAATTTTATTTTATTTTTTTAAATTTTAAATTTTAATGTGTTCTTCAAAATGTCAAAGCTTCAACTAGAGCCAGATAGACGTAGATTTCTTCAATTTACAGAAGAGCATACGTATGGTTTAGGCGTTCACAGATGGACGGACGGACGGACGGACGGACGGACGGACGGACGGACGGACGGACGGACGGACGGACAGGCGGATGGACGTTTTGAAAAAAAAGAAAAAAACTTTTTCGGTATCAGGTAACCCCGAAACGATTGTTTCCGTTGAAATCTCGAAATCAATTATCCGCAGCATGAAATAACTTTCTCTATACTGCGTATATTATTCCGTAAATACGTATGTATACGAGAAACCAAAAAAAAGGCGCCAAATGTTTTTATTAAATTTTGGTGTTGGATAGTTTATTAGACACAGTAAATGTGCGGGTCTCATGTTTGTTGAAAATCCTGATAATTCGAAAATTGCAATAGTTCAAAATTTTTTTGGCACTTCCTACACCCACAATTATAAAGATAAAAATTATTTTTACAATGAAATATGTTGATCAGAAATCATCTTCAAATAATATGTGTGGAAAAATGGCTATTTTTATGAAATTTTGTGTCATACATAGGTACTTTATTTTCTTTGAACAATTTTTTCTTAAAAAACGGCACCACATCTTTTATTAAATTTTGACCTTAAATAACGTAAAGGACGCTTAAAAGGATAGAGCAATATGCCGTTTATGTCATCTTATAGGATACATTGTATGTGTATACTTGTATGTGATGTATGTGTGGAAGACGCCGCAAATAACTCAAACTTTTAAAATTTTTGAAAATTATGAGTTAACCGTGAAAATGGGCCTTATGCCACCTTCATAAGTGTATTTTACTTCTAATCTTACAAGAACATAATGAAAATATTGGGAGCTGTTTTTAGAAAATTTTAAAAATATCCGGAAGGCTTCATGTAAAGTACCTCCTAATTTTAAAAAAATATTAAAAAACCCACCCAGAATAAAATCATTTCATACAAGATTACGCCTACTGCGCCCTTATGACCTAATAATACAATTCTCTCCACCTTCACACTGTTTATAATTATTCTCATTTGGCGATCTAACCCACTAGATTGTCTCGCTGGCTGGCGCTGGTAGGCGGCGGTTTCCAAAGTAAGTGGCGGGGATCGGTTGATCACCTGCGCGGTACAGTGTGTACGGAGCCGGGCCTCGCGTCAAGGCACGTGTGAGTGGCGGCCTCACTTGTCCTTCGGTGATGGAGCGCGGCGTGACGAGAGCGATGTCCGAGGGTATAGAACGATTTTCCTGAGGATGAGCCAAAGTGACAGCTAGTGCTGGCAACATAACTGAAGGTTCTGTGGTCGTTGTGCCCTCGATCCCAACAGACTCCCTTCCCGCATTCATTCGTTTGCAGTTGGCTAACTTGTAAATGGCTTCGATGCTGCCTTTTGTGATGTCCTCGTCCGACAAAAATATAGTGCGACGTGAGAAATAATTGAAATTAGGAAGTGCAGTGTTATGTGCTCTTCTGTAAATTTTTTTTCTTTATATATTACATTTAATTTACTTTTTGTGTGATAAATATTATGTTTATTTTAAAACCAAGACTTGAATGCGAGATGCGTACCGATGCATGTGGTTCCGGGCTTTGTGCTGTTTTGTGGCGCGCTGTGATTGAGAAATTTCTATTTACATTCGTGGTAGTTTTCTTTTACTGATTGTGAGAGCATGTTAAGAGATTTTACACATACGAAATTAAATTTAAAAATTACCCGGACTCGCGTACGTGCATAACCTCAGCGAAACTCTTAGACTTTTGCAAAGGGATGTTTTCACAGGAGCCATTAGCATTTAACGAAGGGGAGTGTCTGAACAGCTGTCGCGGCGGAGGGATACTTTTCTGAAATACATGTGATGTTCACTTGTTTTCGCGAACTGTCACTTTGGCTCAACCAGGAAAATCATTCTATAGAAACCACGTGTCTTCCGTTGTCACGCTCCAATTGCAGTGACCGCTCCTACAAATCATCTGGTACATGTTGGCCACTACTTGGCGAGGTTTGGTACCTGCCGAACACCAACGTATGGAACTTTGGCCCACAAACGGTCAAAAATTTGGCCCAGGACCCTCCCACCACCGCTGCAGCGGTGGCCTGCCCCTGTCGGGACATCTCTAAGCTCCCGACCGGTCTCCCAGAATATGTGATAGTGTAGTGCATGTTAATGTAAGTGTGTGTATAAGGGGAGAGGATAGGACAAGGAAGAGGAAGGACAGATCGCGCGCGGTCCGTGGCCCGTTTGTTAAGGTACTGCTCCGGCATTCGCCTGGTGTTGATCGGAGAAACCACGGAAAACTAACGATCAGAGCAGCTGGCCGCTAGAATTCTCCTCCAGACCGCGACTGAATTCGACCTAGCTGAAAAGCTAGTGTCGAAAATCCTGCCGCCGACAGGACACGAACCTAGGACCTCTCGGTCAGAGGCGCTGCAGTGTTAAAGTTGTAAATTGAACCCATAAGTGCTGTAACCACGGGACTGTGAAGGGGCTGTAAGAACAGCATGTGACCCGGTCTAGGCGGTGGAGGCGGACGATGGCAGCGCCTTCTCGCCTGCCCCAGAGGGCTCCTTCCTCTCTCCGAGCGCGGCGCGCCGCCCGCCCTCGCCCGCCCTCTCCCACTGTCCGACGCGCTGCCTGCCGGGTAATTTCGGGGCGGCGTGGCACTTGTGTACGGCGGGGTGGCTCCCCTGAGGGGAGAGGGCGGTGTTGCCAGGCAACGGGACGCTTCAATAATTCACGCGCGGGTGACAGCCTCTGTCCGAACGCTATATCGCCGACGCTCATCCGAAAGCGCCGCACTGTGCTCACCGCGCCTTCCCGATCGTCTTTACCTTTGTTTCGCTGCCATTTTGTATAACGGCTTTTCTCACTGTCGGTGTTGTAGAGTAAGGTAGACACTGTCTACCCAAGGAAAAGATTAATACGTAAAATGTTCTATAAATATTTTAATTGAGGATATTCTATTTCAATTCCAAGTCTTATAAAAGAGGAAGGTAGAAGCCTAAGTGATAGTCAGCGCCCTGCAGCTGTGAGTCCACGCCATGCAGCAAACGAGAACCTTGGTATCTCAGAGCAGCTCCGCGCGGGCGCCTCAAGTTTTTACACACCCAAATATGTGTATAAAAAGCTGTTTTTCAAACGTGGTTCAAACGTGTTTGCAAATGGAGGGGACGACAAACAAAAATATATATTATTGATTTCTTTAACAGAGTTTTTTATTTTCACATTAAATACACTTTCCTGTTCCTAACAAAATTAAATTTGTAAAACTAAAAATTTCATAATATAAATGATTATACTAAATTGAATTGTAAAGAGAGTTTTGCTGCCATTGGTTGGGATGTTAGTAGATGTTCATAAGGTAAAGTCCTCATGTACCTGATTGTTGTTCGTTGATAAAAGATTTATTCAGAACTGGTAGATTAAAGTAGTTCAAATATCATAGAAGGTTTAGTCCCAAATTTCCTTCATTCTCCTCGATTCTCGTCGTGTTCGTAATTTTACATTTCCTTCATAATATAAAAAGACTGGCAATATAGTTCTTCATCGATTCAAATATATTTCTTCGCCGAGTTAGGTGGATACGCAAATTTTGCGCAGTCATCAGAATTTGTTGTGAAACGCTTGTAGCAAATTGGCCTACTGTTTGTATGCGCCATACGGGATCATATTACACATTTATATTTCTAAATAGCTGTATTGGGACAGTGAAATAACAACTGATTAAAATGACGGGAATTGTGAATTATCAGATCTCAAACGACACCTTAATGATATGGTTTCAGTAAGTTAGTTAAACACAAAGAAAAGTTGAGTAAGGTATACACAAAAACATTATACACACTGACGTTTTTATTTAGGGGATTGTTATACCAGTAACTAAGGTTTTAAGAAATGACAATAATATTATAATTTCTTTGAATAATTATAATAATTGTACTTCATCCACCCTCTTCACGTACTCTTCTCTTACTATTAGTTCTCTCATTAAGCTCATGTACATTTTTCTGAAAATTTTAGTAGTTTTTGTGCAATATTGCGTGCAATATTTTCAATTAAAAAAAGGGTTAAAGTGACTTTCTCAAAAAGAGCTCCGAACTGTTTCTTTAAAATTTTGGCAGAGTTAGTGTCAAACGAACCCTATACGATGACATAAATGCCATTTTGCTCTATTCTTTTGTTTTTTAAAATTACAAAAATGAAATTTTTTACTTGCCTCTCACGTCGGTAATATTTGTATTAGAAACGATTTCTTGCACGAGTACCTGTACTTTAAATAATGTCATACAAAATTTCTCAAAAAATTAACAGTTTTCAGTTTAAATGAGCTTAAAATTTCGCGATTTCAGAAACGCTCAAACGCTGTTTTCTAAAAAGGCTCCAATTTTTTCTTCTTAGTGAAAATTACACTCTTTAAGATGAAACGAAATTCATTTTGGAGTATTATTATATTACATAAATGTATTTTTTTAAAATATAAATCACGCCGTTTAATTCCTGCGAGAAAGCATCAAATTTCGCAATTACAGTAATGTTTATTCGCCATTTTCTTAAAATCGGCTCCAAAGTTGTCAAACCATAGATGGCAGCAGGCCAGAGAATGGTGCGAGATCTTAAAGCCAGTTCACACCAAGGAAATTAGAACTAAGAGGTGCTACAGAATGGCACAGACATTCTCGAAGCATTTTTTTCCAGAAAGTTTTTTCCGAGAAAGTCTGTGCCATTCTGTAGCACCTCTAGTTACTTTATCGGACCCTTACAACGAAAAAGTGGAAAAATCCAGTTGTTAAATTAAGAAGAAACATCTTCTAACTCGTGGTGTAGCCAGAATCCGTGTTTCATTGGTCATTGGTGGCGAGAAAGTAATTGAAAACAAGACGTCCGTCCGTCTATCCGTGTGTTTGGTGTATGTGAACAACACTAGCGCCTGAACTATTCGTACGATATTTTCCAAATTGTGCAAACCCCTGTCGATCTGCCCTAAGTCAAAGCTCTGAGACTTCGAGAAATATTCATTAATTTTTGGGAGTACTTTACATGGAGTCCTTCGGAGATATTCAAAATTTCCTCAAAAATGACTCCAGATTTTTTCTTAAAATTTCTTAAAAGAATAGATTAAAATACACTTATAACGGTGACATAGGTCCTATTTTCACAGTCATCTCTGAATTTTCGAAAATTGCAAAAGTGTCAATTAGTTTCGGCGTCTTCCCACAAATGCAAAATTGAAGATAGAGATTTTCCTTCAATGATGTTTGTTGTTTATAGGTAATTCTTTTATTAATGTCGTGTACATTTTGTTGAACACTTTAGTAGATTTCGTGCAATATTGCGCACAGTAATTGCAATTTAAAAAAATAACAAAACACAATTTATTCAAAAAGAGTTTCGACTTTTTTCTTTAAATTTTTTGTATGGGTTGTGCTAAATGTACTCTATACGCGACATAAACGGATTGTTACTCTACTCTTTCCTATTTAAATAATTACAAAATGTAATTTACTTGCTTTTTACTTGTCTCTCTTGTCGATAACATTTACATTATAGATGTAGTTTATTGTTCAATACGTTTCTTAATACATAAGCTTCAAATTATCTCTAACGATGGTTTTTTGAAAAGTCCATAAGTTCTCAATAATCGTTGAATATAATTGAACTCTATTGGCGACTTTTCTGAAATGTTTGAACCAAATGTTCTCAAAAACTATGGAATTTTTTTGCCGAAATTCTCCTCAATGGAAAAGAGTTCAATTCTCTCCGATATTCCAAAAACATCATTTTTGTCAAGATATTTGGGGCCCCAAAATCAAAATAATGCGACAAAATGTACGTGTTTTGAAATCATAAAAAGGATAAAAAGTATATATTGCAGAAAAACGAAATGAAAACCATCATTCCAATTGAAAAAACTCTAAATTTTTTGTTTTATAACATTTTCTCGACGTGTTGTAAATATCACCCCAAATGTTCTTCTTGCAAATTGTTCTGTATTCGTACGCCTAGAGAATTTGCCAGTGATTTAGGGATAAAACAGTTACCATGTCAAGAATATTGTGATTAAACAGTATATTTATGTTGATACAATCAGAATACCAGAGTACAGTGGAATATGAAAAAAAATTACATATAAGTGTGTGTGTGTGTGTATATATATATATATATATATATATATATATATATATATATATATATATATATATATATATATATAGTGTGTGAGTGTGTGAGTGTGTGAGTGTGTGAGTGTGTGTGAGTGTGTGTGAGTGTGTGTGAGTGTGTGTGTGTGTGTGTGTCAGTCATAATACATATTCTTGTTCTGGTTTAAGTGTCATAGTATTACTTACGTAGTAATTTTTTCACGTGCGTCCGATGGAATCATTTTATTACTGATATAGTTGACGTTTGTGGTTCAAAAAATTGTACCCATTACTCCTGTATATCATATATCAAACCGAAATTTCACACCTATACTTTGCGTTCATCATTAATGCATTGTTTGTAGTGAGACTATAGTTATTTAATATTGCTATCACTGCCTCAAAGTGCTTGGAAGTAATACTTGAAGTAAAGGTGAATTAAAATTTTTGTTCTCAAAACCCGCTTCAAAATTTATTTAAAATTGTTTACTCGGACACTTAAAGGACACTTAAAAAACGGTCCATTTTCGATTAACTCCCTAATTTTCGTTATAAATTAAGCGCAAAAATGTTCCGTTGTAGCATCAAAAGTTATATTTTGCAACTAGAGAACCAAAAAATTAATAAATTGGAACAAGTTATATTTGATATCGATAGGAACGAGCAGGGAGAAGAGATGGGGACAATACCGAATACCGAACGAAACAGATTAGGAAACTAACAAGTACGAGAAAGTCTGTGCCATTCTGTAGTATCACTAGTTACTTTGTCGTATGCATACATATGTACGGGAGTAATATATTTAGTACGGAGAAAGTTTTGTAATACTGCGGAAAATTAATTTCGAGATTTCAACGGAAATACACGTTTTGGGGTCCCCTAATACCGAAAAAGTGTTTTTTTCAAAACGTCCGTCCATCTATCCGTCCGTCAATCTGTCCGTCCGTCTGTCTGTGAACACTGCTACCGCCTAAACCACACTTAAGATCTTTTCCAAATTGATGAAATCCCTGTCCATCTGGCTCTGGTTGAAGCTTTGAAATTGTGAAAAACGTTCTTTAAAATTTGGGGGTACTTTACATAAAGCCACCCGGACATTTTCAAAATTTTCTCGCAAACGGCTCCAAATATTTTCTTTTAATTATTAGAATAGAGTAAAATACTCTTAGAGATGTGGAACGGATGCGATTTTCACATTTAACTGAATTTTCGAATATTGCTTAAGTTTGAATTTTCGGCGTCTTTCTATAACTAAAAAATTAAAGATCAAGATTTTCCTTCAAATATAATTTGTTGTCCATGAATAGTCATTCATAAACGTCATGTAGATATTTTTGAAAATTTTTCGTTATAAATTTAGTTTTCGTTATTTCGTTATAAATTTAGTTTTCGTGCAATATTTGCAATTTTGAAAAATAACAAAAACAAGAATTTCTCAAAAACGGCTCCACATTTTTCTTTAAATTTTTACAAGGTTTGTACCAAACGAACTTATAAGATGACATAAATTCCATATTAGTCTATTCTTTTGTTTTCAAATATTACAAAAATTTAATTTTTTTGACTTGTGTCTCACGTCGGTAATATTTTTATTAGAGGAATTTTTTACATTATTATATTTATGAGTACATGCGCTTTAAACAATGTCAAGTAAAGTTTATCGAAAACTCAACAGTTTTCTGTATAAATGAGCTCAAAATTCCGCATTTACAGAATAACTCAAACGCCATTTCTCAAAAATAGCTCTAAATTTTTTGTTCAAGTTTTTCTAGCAGATAGTGCTATTTGTACTGTTTAAGGTGACGTCATGATGATATTGGTGTATTCTTTTGTTTTTTTTAAATACACAAATATATTTTTTTGAAAAATCTCTCACGCTGTAAATATGCACAGTTCCATGAATTTCTATACATTATTGCATTTGTGAGTAAAACTTCTTCAAATGACTTCAAATGAAGTTTTTCGAACACTCAATAGATTGCTGTGAAAAAGAGCTTCAAATTTCGCATTCACAGTAATGCTTAATCGCAATTTTCTTACAAACGGCTTAAAACTTGAAAATGAAACTTGAAAATATCTATTTAGTACGTGGTTTTAATCTTCAATATTCTTGAAGTAATATTTCAGTTCTACTATTAGAAAACTGAAAAGAGAAAATGTCCAAAAATTGTTCTTTGGGTGAAGATAGATGGCAGCTGGCAAGAGAATGGAACAACACCTTAAAGACGAACGACAGCAAGAAAATTAGAAAAATTTTCTACGAGAAAGTATTTGCCATTCAGTAGCACCTCTAGTTTAAAATATGTCTAACGCCGTTAATATGCTCATTTCCATCGATTTGTATACATTATTGCATTTGTAAGTGGAAGTGCTTCAAATGACTTTAAATGAAGTTTTCGAAATCTCAATAGACTCCTGTGAAAAGAGCTTCAAATTCCGCATTTACAGTAATGATTAATCGGCATATTGTCAAAAACGGCTTAAAATTTTTGATGGAATTTTTTTAAAATTTTGAACAAGGTTTTGCTGTTCTTTAATATTCTTCAAGTAATACTTTGGGTCTACTATTAAGAAACCGAAAAGTTGAGAAAAGGTCAAAAAAATGACTTTTGGTGACGATAGATGGTGCCTGACCAGAGAATGGAGTAAGAACTTAAAGCCTGTCCACACCAAGGAAATAAGTAAACTTTACTATGAGAAAATTTGTTGCACCTCTAGTTTAGTAATGAGACGATTATGGACACGCGTGTAAGTTCCATGAATATAATTAAAATTGGAAAATTAGAGGGAAACTGGATATCACGGAGTAAAGAGTATGAAACGCAGATAGGTGATCATCCAATCAGGGGAAATATAGCCGTTAAACAAGGAGGGGAAAACGCAAGATTATGAAGAAGGAATGATTTGGAGACAAACACATCGGATGGAAAAAGACAAATGAGCGACGAGGATTATTAACTGCCAGGGAGAATATCCTGAACTGTGTTCACAGGCAGATGATTAGATCGCAGTAGTCAGCAGAATAATTGGAAGTGTGGTCGCGACAAAAGTGTTTTACGAAGCAGTATCCAGGCAAAAATAAGTTTAGAATTGGATTACGAACAGGCGCGAATGATAATAGTAAAAAAAGTGCGGAGATATTACGCGTGTAAGTGTTAGCAATGGAAAGAATTTTAGAACGGCGATGGCAAGGGGCTAAACTTTGCGCTGAACGAAGCCGACGACTCGTGGGGGGACGTCGCTGGGGAAACCGGCAGAATACCAGCGCACAAGAAGGCGGAGGAATTAACAGCGAGAAATAAACAATAACATTTACATGTAGGAAGGTCAAGTCGTGTCATTAGATATATGTTAAGATAAAATTTGGGATAGTAAGGTAACAGGTTCATGAATAAATGGGGAAATCAGTGTGTATGTATGACCTTTGGCACAACAGCTCTTTGGGAGCTAAGACCTGCCAGCGACGTCTCGACCTTGCGGCTGTGGGTTATATGTGGTTAGCACATAGCAATCCCTACGGCGTATCTCCGCGTCTTCTGAACTTGAAAAGTGAGATTTCTCATCGTCACACAGCATGGGATACTTGGACATTGCAAGAAAAGCGCGCAGATAAATTTTGCCCCCACCGGGAATCGAACCCGGGGATGCGCAGTGGAAAGCGAACACACCAAGTAACTAGCCACCAAGGGCACACTCAAAGGGTGTGTGTGTTGTAAATACACAGAAAATGAGAAAGCTGACTGGATAGGGTGTTTTGTGTTATTTTTGTTGTTATTGTGAAGTGTATTGAATGTGTTGTTTTGAAGCTAGGTAAAGAGAAATTGAATTATAAATGATTTAAAGAAGAACAAACCTGTTTGATTTCGTAAATTATTGTTAATAATAATAATAATAATAATAATAATAATGTTAGGGTTTAAGGGCGCTTCACCATTAGGTCATTGGCACCCATGTCAATTTATTTTAAAGTTCAATAAGAGTGCTAAACTAAAATATTTAAAAGAATGAAAATAATGTAAAATATTCAAACAAGGATCACGTATGCGTCCAATGGTAAAGAAAGAGGATTTGGCCTAAAAGAAGCCAGATAAACATTTCAAAATTTTGCTAGTAAAAGCCATTTTAATTCGCATTTTCCTCCTCTCTCATACAAGGTTGTACATTTTCTCTAAAAACGTGAAGAGACTGCAGAGACAGTGCTCGTCATTACCTGGCATTTCTGTCAGAGACCACGGTGATGCCTTCTGCGGCTCTCTCTTACCTTAGAACATTGTGGGAGAGCATGTTCCACAGTAACCTCTGTCTGGCAACTATCGCAGGTAGGGAGTGGGTCACCCCGAGGAAGACATCCATGAGAGAAATGACAATGGCCGATCCGACGGCTTGTCAAATTAATCTCCTCGCGTCTTGAGCCGCGAGATGACGAAGACCAAGGCGTATTGATTTTCACGAGCTTGAAAGCCGAGTCCTGCCACTCTGTTTGCCATACGCTGAGAACAGAGAGTTTTAAATACGCTTTAGAGTCTGTTGAGGGGACAGAAAGGATGTCAATAGATGACATACGAGTAGCTCGTTTCGTGGCTTGATCGGCTACCTCATTGCCTGCGATTCCTACATGACTCGGAACCCGACATATTGCAAGGTCATAGTGGCGGGATACTAGATGGTAAAACAGCTGTCGTATTGCTGTAGTCAAGTGATCCGAGGGACAAAGAGTCAAAAGTGACTGAAGTGTGCTTCGGGAATCACTGCATATAACTACTCATCGAGAAGCACCACATTCTATGTATTTCAGGTTTTGAAGTACAGCGGACATCTCATTAGAGAATACGCGACAGTACGGGTGAATTTTGAACGACCTACTATGCTGTTCTACAGTAGAACGCACTTGCCATAGTCATTTGTGACAGAGCCGTGAGTCTACAAGAAAGTATGGTCTGGATAAGGTGCTTTAAACTCATTGAATGTTTTTAGACATGTTATGGTCAAAGTTGATGTTTTAGGGAGATTGGACGAGCTGAAATCTATTAGGGGTCGGAGACAATTCCAAGGAGGGACCAGATTTTTTGAAGGTTTCGCAGGGGCAGGAAGTTTCTACCCCTGAGTGAAAGCGAATACCAGGCGGTTGAGGTACAGATGGTCTCAGTTAGTATGATGTTTAGTGGACTGGGTGTGGTATCCCCTCAATCAGAAGAGGAGTTGGGGTTACGCTCCGCCGCTCCGCTAGTGGAGGGGCACAGCCCCTCCCCTTCCCCTTCACCGCGCCGTGAGGGATAAAACCGCAAGACCGGGAGCGGAGCTCTCTCTACGTTACAAGACACGAGAAACTCCAGTTCGCTACCTGCGACAGCCGTGGCATTATCGGCTCCCGAGCGATTGCCGTGGACCTCGGGCTGTCGCCACTGCTAGCTGCCTCGCCGCCGGGCCTTATCGCCGCAGCTGGCGATAACAGCCGTCGCGTGACCCTGCTGGCCGTCGATCTACTCGCTCAACAACCACCGCTAGAAACGCAGACTATATGGCCAGAACGCCGTCAAACCGAATCTGTATTGTTATTGTTCGTTCAATTTCATGTGTATTTGCTTGTGTCAGTAAAACCACTTTAGAAAATTTGTGTGTGCCATTTACCTCTGGATCCTACAAATACAACACTGGGTACAAGAATGCTCGCCGAGATGGAGCATCGGGCTCCGACACTTTTGCACAGATTAAGATCTCCCGTCTTCGGCTAAGAGATGGATCTCCAGCTTCAACCTAGAGACACTTGATACGGCTCGTGCGATAGACACCTGCGGTGATGCAAATTCCGGCATGATGAATAGTATTTAGCGATCGTAAAGTTTAAGGTGATGCTAAGCCGTATACAATGTTGCCATAGTCCAAAACAGATCGAGTAAGTGTCCTTCACAACCTTAAGAGACATACGATCGGCGCCCCAGGAGGTACCACTAAGGGTGTGAAGTAGGTTTAATGGTGATACACAACGTCTCTGTATGTTGAGAACATGTTTTCGCCATGTCAGACTTTTGTCGAATGTCAGACCGAGAAAAGAAGCTGTGTCAACAAACGGGAGTTGCGGGGTCTCCGAGGAACAGATGTGGGTAATTGTGAAGTTGATATAACCTGCAGAAGTGGGTGCACTTGGATTTTGAGCTGGAGAACTTAAATTTTCCACTCCATTCATTCAGTCTATTCAGGTCGATTTGTAACTGGCTTTGAACGACGGTCATGCTCTTGGATGCGTAGAAAATGGCAGTATCATCAACAAAAAGCTATGCATTTATAGGCCTTTATACGACTGACGTTACGTCGTTGATTGCAATGGCAAACAAAATGGCGCTCAAAATATTGACCCTTGAGGAACTCCATTCTCCAAAGGGTGACTGGAAGATAATTTCCTACCAACGCGGACTCGAAAAGATCTTGAAGAGAGAAAGTTCACAAGGAACAAAGGGAGTCGTCCTCCACGCGTCCCCAAGAGTGCAAAGTACCAAGTATGCTGTGCCTTCAGGTCATGTCATAGGCTGTGTCAATGTCAAAGAAGACGCCTACAAGGTGTTGTAATACGAAGTGGATATCTGCGAAGGAAGAGAGACCAAGTGATCCAAAGTAGACCGATGCTTCCAGAAGCCACACTGCACTGGTGTTTAAAAAGTGTCTTTGCTCCAGAAGCCAACCCACAGGACTGTTAACCATTCGCTCCAATAGCTTACAGATGCAGCTTGTAAGCGAAATCGGTCGATAAATGGAAGGGGTAATTCGGTACTTTCCTTCCTTAGGAATAAAGATGACTATAGTTTCGCGCTAGGTGCGAGGAATGAAGTGTTCATTCCAAATGCGGTTGAGGAGGTTAAGGAGGAAAAATTGCGCCTTCTCGGGTAAGTGTTTTAACATTTGATTGTGGATTTGGTCAGGTCCTGGAGCAGTCTTTTAAAGAGTAAGTGCAGACAATAATTCCTCCATAGAAGGGGGAGTTATATTCCTCTTCTCTGAAACTTGAAAAATTCAGTGCATGTTTTTCCCAACTCCTCTTGTTGGGAGAAGAATTGAGAAAACCTGCAGAAAGTTGCGAAGAAGTGGAGAGATTCTCACTATGTGACGCCAATTGCTCTACTATATCTTCAGGGGAGATGATCAGATTTCCGTTTACCAGCAACCCTGGAACGTTCGCTGGGGGAAGTCTTCCCCCAATTTGTCGGACCTTTCACCATACCAGTTTAGGAGTGCAGCAAGAGAGAGAATAAAGATACTCTCCAAGACGTCGTTTTGCTATCGCGTGTGCCTATTCTTCCCCTGGCTCTACACCTCTTGTATTCGGTTAAGTTTTGAATTCTAGGGAACCTATTTAGCCTAGACAACGTTCGTTTCCCCACACGGACAGCGGTGTCGCAGTTGTCATTCCGCCAGGGTACAGGAGGGCGCCGTGGTCGGCCCGCCGTTCTCGGTATGGTGACGCTATAGAACTCAATTCCCCGCTTACTTGGGCGCTCCGTGGCGCTAGCAGTGTATTGTGTAAGGGAACATATTACGAATTTCATGAAAAATGAAGACGGTGTCATTTTAGTTACTACATCTGATGTTAGAAAATTGGCAATGTTCGAATATTTTTGGCGTCTACTTTCAAGTACTTAATGAAGATTCTTTCCTTTACAAAATCTATTGTTAAAGACCTTGAAATGAGTTTATATTGTTATATTGTTAAATATATATAATATTGTTAAAGAAGCTTGAAATGAGCTAACCATATTCAATTTTCAAACAATTTTATCCCAAAACCGGTAGCGGTAGCTCAGTGCATCAACTGATGTCACTGCAGCGCCTCTAACCGGGAGATCCTAGGTTCGAGTCCTGACGGCGGCAGCATTTTCGACACTAGCTTTTCAGCTAGATCGAATTCAGCTGCTGTCTGGAGGAGAATTCTAGCGGTCGGCTGCTCTGATCGGTAGTTTTCCGTGGTTTCTCCGATCTACACCAGGCGAATGCCGGAGCAGTACCCTACCAAACGGGCCACGGACCGCGCGCGATCTGTCCTTCCTCTTCCTTGTCCTATCCTCTCCCCTTACACACACACACTTACACTAACATGCACTACACTACCACATACTCCGGGAGAGCGGTCGGGAGCTTAGAGTTTGTCCCGACTGGGGCGGTGCCCCGTTGGTGGGAGAGTCCTGGTTAGGGGGAAACCCCACTAGCCGACGGTAGGTCTGCGCCGGATCTCACCATCCAGCGGGGGAAGATCACCGCCATCTCCCGAGAAAATTTACATGCACTACACTAACGGGACTAATGACCGAAGTAGTTGACGCGCCCGGAAACACGAAAAAATCAATCAATCAATCAATCAATCAATTTATCTCAAAAGAGAAACGTCCCCACCTATCTTTGCCTTAAATTTTTCTTCATCAGGACGGTAAAGAATGTGGTGCTGGACCCACTTTTCGGTGAACTTTTAGTGGGTTTAAAAAATGCAAAATTAAAATCGCAAATGTTAAGTAGAATTTTCATTACAGATATTTTTTGTTCAGTGATATCTATTCTAAACTAGTTGTGCTAAAACAGCACGTAATTTCTCGCCTGTTATTGTACGCAAAATTACGCGAAAAGTACTCAATTTTTCGAAAAAATGTACTTTATTTCATAATTTATCTTTAACTATCAGATTTCAATTAGGAGAAAATCTTCATAATTGTATTTGTAGTCAGACGCGGAAAACATTTTGAATTTTTTCAGTTTTCGAAAACTCGGAGTTTTAACAAACGGGAGATGTACACTATTTTCTTAAACGTCCTTCACCCTCCAATTGCGATTAACAAAATTTAATCAAAAACGTTGGAGCAATTTCTGTTTAAAATTTTGAAAATGTCTGAGCGGCATCATGTAAAGTATCTCCCGAAAATTAAAATATTCGATTTCAAATTCAAGGGGCCGCGACATCAGTCGAAATCAGTCGAATTCGGGAATACCAATTTTGGAGAAAATCAGCTGATCGGTTTATCCGCTAGCGTTGTTCACAGATGGACACGCGAATAGACAGACAGACAGACAGACAGACAGACAGACAGACAGACAGACAGACAGACAGACAGACAGACGTGTTCCGGTCATTCGGTTCTGCGGTATCAAGGACCCACTGGATTCTGACTACACAACGTGTTAGAGAATATTTTTTCTAAATTTAGCAACTGAATTTATCAACTTCTTTGTTATTAGGGCCCTCTAATAAGAGTTTTTCAGCCGAAAATTCGCCGTTTTTTACGTAGCATTACATAACTTCCTCTCTACTGCGTAAGCGGTAGCGAAAGTGTAAAATTAGATAGTTAAAGATCATTTACATTTTAAAAAAAACGGGTAGTTTTTGCGTTAATTAAGCTTGAAATTAATGAAATTTACAATTATTTCTGAAAAACCGTTCCAATTTTTAATTAATTTTTCGTCTAATAGATCTTAAAGGATGCTTTAAACAACCAAGTCCCATTTTAGTTGAATTCTCTGAATTTTTGAAAATTGCAAAAGTTATATATAATGTGAGAAGTTGCTGGGCTTTTAAACGTCCGGAAGAAGTGTTGTAGCTGCCTGACTGTTGGAGTAGTGGGTTCCTGACGTGTTAAATCTACGAGCCTGAGTTCGAACCTTGACCAGTTGGTAAGGTTTTTGCTGATGAGGAACACTTTTGCAGATTCATGTTCTCCGAATAGCACACTATTCTATAGCCATAACTAACATTTCGAGAAAGTATGAAAGTGCGCAAGTAAGTATGTAGTTCGGCTAGAAAGTAAAAGTGTGTTTCTCTGGATAGTTTACCACGAAACTTTCAGTACTCCAGGAATGTGCAAATGTATTTTGTTAAAAATTAATTTTTATAGTGAAGTTAATAAGGCAACCTTTTAAGAAAAGACAAATTCATCGTCTACGAATTTTCCCACTTTCTAAAAAATTGTTTTCACAAGTTGTTAGGGATTCCAAACAACTACTTACAACGGTTAGGTCAACATGTAATACTGCCCGAACGCGTGCAAAAATTGTGCTCATTTGAAGTAGATTATTTATTAATTATAAATAACTTGAGCGTGCGTAAATATGCAAACATTGTCTCTCTGAATATGAAAATAGATGTCAGTGCGTGCATATGCCGTTTATGTTCTCGAATGCGTTATTCCAAAAGTAAAAATCCATATCGCGATCTCAGCTTCTTTCGCAGTCTGTTGATCTCTGCGATAGACGCTGCAACAGGGTCGTTAGCCGTCTCTGATTCTGCGGCTCCTCAACTGAGCCTACTGCGGGAGTGGATCAGCAGAGGCGATTGTCCCCGGCCACCTGCCGCCCCATCCGCTGGCAGCGCCACTGCCTCGCCGCCCCTCGCCCCCCCCCCGCCTCCGTCGTCACCTTCACCCCGCCCCCATCGCCATCCGTCCGCCGCTCGCCACAGCAACACTGCCTTCCGCCCCCGCCGCCCCCGCCGCCCCCGCCGCCCCCGCCGCCGCCGCCGCCCCCGCCCCCGCCCCCGCCGCCGCCCCCTCCGCCGCCGCCCCTCCGCCGCCGCCGCCACCGTGGCCACCGTGGCCACCGGCACCACCGCCGCCACCGCCGCCACCGCCGCCGCCGCCGTCGCCGCCGTCGCCGCCGTCGCCGCCGTCGCCGCCGTCGCCGCCGTCGCCGCCGTCGCCGCCGCCGCCGCCGCCTTTTGAAGCCGCGCGATGTAGCGGGCGCTGAGCGTGGCCGCCGCCGTCGTTCCGGCCGATGGCGCGCCAAAGGAGCGCGCCCCCTGCCCCTGCGCTTCACACGCGCCTCTCGTTCTGGAGCGCCCAGTTGCGAGGAATCCTAGGGCGCAGTACTGCTTCTCAACCTACAAAATCTCTAATTGAATAATAATATCAGAAGGAAAGCGTTGGAAAACTAACCTTCATCCCCAACGGAAGTTCTTGTGGATTCAAAATAAGTGATGTTTTTGTAATGTTCAAGTTGTATTATTAGCTGAAATGTCTGGATTAGTTTTTTTCTTGAAGAAAAGAGAAAAGTACGCTTATAATGCGCCGCTTTGGGTTTTGGTAAACACACTGTATTTTAAAAAATTGGAAATACGGAGTTAAAATTTATTCGGTGTTTTCTAAACTCGTTTTCAAAGTTCTGTTCGACTTCAATGCATTTCTTTCCTTCAATATTTAACTTACATGGGAAAAGACATCTGAGTTCCGATTCAATATCACGTAATAATCTGCTCACAATTGACGTAAAAGGGAGGCGAAAAGCAATTTCCTCTTCAGGCCGATTCACGCGCTGCCTTTACGCAAGGTGACGGCTTTCGCGCATTGATGTTTGGATTGATGAATTGGCCCATTCATTATAGTCTGCATCCTACTTTGATTAGATGGGGAACCAGTTAAGTGGGAAACGGCAGGTGTTTAAATGGGATGTAGTTTGCTCAATGTGTGAATCTTGTAAAAAGAGGTTTTCTTTTTAAAAGACCTTCAACCAGGTGCGTCGTTTCGCAACAAAATTAAATTCTAGAAGGTAAATATGCTGTGTTACACTTTTATGCTAGTGGCACAATTAAATGAGTACTTTATTTTTCTAAATTGGGTTCTAATTATTATTCCTTATTTTTCTTAAGTCAAAATCTGATACCACAAAACAACAATAAGGAAAATGTCACTGACAAGTGCCTGAAAATACACTTTTTCCAATCTCGGAAGAAACGTACTAGTTAATCCTTGATAAATCATTCAGGCAATAATAGTATTCTCTGCTTTCATTTTTGGGAAAATATAATTTTATGTTAAATAAAAAATTAATTTTACCTTCCATAATTGCGAATCTTCCATATGTACTCAGAGGAAAAATAATTTTAAAATCATCAGGAAATCTTAATCGTGAAAAATATGTAGGTTGGAAAGAATGAATTAGATTGAGAATAGATTTATATAAGAAGTGATTCTGTGAACGGAGTCGAGTAATGGCAACCCGAGAATAAATTGGTAAAATGTTCCACTAAACCAAATGACAGAAATAGTTACATTATACCTCTAACATAAAAATAATATTTTCCAAAAGTTTCTTACCCCCGTCCCACCAACCACTTCCCTCTGCAGACAAAAACGTGCTTTTTCAATCTTAATTTTTTCGTCAACTTGACACTATTTTATCTTATTGGAAAAATTTGAAAAATTGTAAATAATTTATACTATCATAAAAACGTTTTTTGATACCTATGCACCAAATTCAAACACAAAAAAATTGAAAAAACAAACAAATAAATATTATGTCTTAGAACTCTCGAACAGGGTCGAAAAAACTTTAAAAGTTTCTCACAAGAAGACACAAATTGTGAATATTTTAGAGATGTTTTCGACTGCTCAGCTGTAGTTAAAAGTAAAAACAATTTTCCTACCTTTAAATAAAGTTGACTTTAGAAAATACTTTGGAAATGACTGCAACAGTTCTGAGCATTTATTTTAGTGATTATTATACATTGTTGTAGCACCCACAAATTTTGACTTAGGAATGTAGTTACACATTATCACGGTTTTAAAGTTTTATAATCATTTGTGTAAGTATATCATATGCCGTAGTAGTATTTCCGTAGAAATACGAGAGTTTATGGCAGTTTATGAGAAACCAATTCAGTCACAGGTGAAGGACAAGTGGAAGACATGTGGGGAAATAATGGAGAACAGGTTGGACCCGGATTTACAAGAACTGTTTGTGTCTTAGAACACCGGCCCAGACACAAACAATTTTTCAAAACTTCGTCTCAAGATACCTGTTTTGAATTTTTCAGATATTTTCTATTGCTGGGTCATAATTTCAAACAAAATAAAGCTGGCTTTACACTTGCAAGAAAATGGCGAGCAATATTACTTCCCAAGAAAAGTTGCCAATGTATCCTTTGCGGCAATAAATATTTCTGATGTTGGCAATATTTCTTGCTATATATTCCGGTCGTAATATAAACTCGTGTATTTCCGTCCCCGGAAAGATATTGCCGGCTGTTGCTGAGAGTAGAATTGGATTGAAGTCTGAGCAAGATATTGTTGGAAGAAGTCAATGATGACCGCGGTCACATGCGCAAGTAGTACATAGACGTATACATTACATGCAAAATTTCACATCGTTTTCAAAAGAAAATGCGAAATTTAAAACTCTTTTTCTCAGAAAATTTTTGAGTTTTAAAAAAACTTCATTTAGTCATTTGAAGCGCTTCCACTCATCAATGCAATAATGTACTCAAATCGATGGAAATGTGCATATTAATAATGTGAGAGATAACTTTAAAAATTACGTGTGTGTAATTGTGGGGGAAAAAAGAATACACCAAAATGAGCTTTACGTCATATTAAACGGTGCAATTATCACTATCATTTGGAAAAGTTTCAAGAAAATATTTGGAGCCATTTTTCAGAAAATGGCGTTTGAGTATTTCTGCAATGTGGATAATTTACGTGATTTTAAAAGAAAACTGTTGAGTTTTCGAGAAACTTTATCTGACATTATTTAAAGTATATTTATTCATAAATATAATCATGCAAAGAAATTGCCTCAAACGTGAATATCCCAAACGTGAGGGCAAGCCAAAAAATTACATTGTTGTCAGTTTTGAAAAAAGAAAAGAATAGAGCAATAAGGCGTTTGTCATCGTATGGCACTACCCCTACCATAAATTTAAAGAAACAAATTGTCTTGTTTTTGTTATTGTTAATTAGAAAATCTTGATTTTGTTATTACTTGCTCGTATACGTACGTAAAGACGGAATAATACGGATAGAGATATAGATACGGATAGGTATATATACGGATAAAGATTGCCCGTATACGTAGTAAAGAGAAAGTTATGTAATGCTACGGAAAATCGATTTCGCGATTTCAACAAAAATACACGTTTTGGCGTCCCCTGATACCAAAAAAAGGTTGGTTTTTTTTTTTAAGCGTCCGCCCGTTCGTCAGTCTGGCGGTCTGTCCGCCTGTCTGTCTGCCCCTATGTCCGTCTGTGAACACTACTAGCGCCTAAATTACACGTACGGACTTTTGCGAATTCTAGAAATCCCTCTCCATCTGGCTCTCGTTCAAGCTTTGAAAATTTGAAAAGCATTCTATAAAATTTTAGGGTACTTTGCATCAAACTCTCCAGACATATTTAAAATTTCTCAAACACGTCTCCAAATTTTTTCTTTAAATTTTTTGTATGTATTGAATACACACTTATAAAAGGTGCCACAGGTTAGATTTTCACGGTTAACTCTCAATTTTCGAAAGTTGTAAAAGTTTGAATTGTTTTCAGCGTCTTTCTGCACCTATAAAGTTGAAGTCAGAGATTTTTCCTTCAAATAAAATTTGTTTAAAACCAAAAAATGAAGAAAAAAATTTGGAGCCGTTTTCGAGAAAACCTTATTTTTGTAACTTTTTATAATTGCAAACATTTCACACTCTTTTGCACAAAAATTACTAAACTTTTCAAAAACATCTACATGATCTTAACGAAAGAATTTTTATGGGCAACAAGTTTGATTTGAAAGAAAAATCTGTCTTCAATTTTATACTTGTAGGAAGATGCCGAACAAAATTGAAACCTTTGCAATTTCCGAAAATTCGGAATTGACCGAGAAAATCGGACCTATACCACCTTTATGTACTTTATTCTTAGAAGAAATTTAAAGTAAAAATTTGAAGCCATTTTTGAAAAAACTTTGAAAATGACCTGGGGGCTTCATGTAAAGTATCCTCAAATATTAAAGAATGTTTTTCAAAATCTCAAAGCTTCAACTAGAGCCAGATGGACAGGGCTTTCTTGAATATGGAAAAGATCGTACGCATGGTTATGCGCTAGCAGTGTTCACAGAAGGACGTTTGGAAAAGAACCACTTTTTCGGTATCATTTCTATTAAAGAACTATTTATGGGCAATAAATTTCTATTGAAGGAAAAATCTGTGTCTTCAATTTTGTAGTTGAAAGAAGACGCCGAAAAAAATTCAAACGTTTGCAATTTTCGAAAATTCAGATTCAACCGTGAAAATCGGACGTATGCCAACTTTATAAGTGTAATTCTATCTATTCTTATGATGAATTTAAAGAAAAAATTTTGAGCCGTTTTTTGAGATAATCTTGAAAATGTTCGGGGGTCTTCATGTAAAGTACCCCCAATTTTAAAGAATGTTTTTCAAAGTTTCAAATTTTCAACTAGAACCAGATCGACTGGGGATTCCTCAATTTGTGAAGGATCGTACAGATTTAGTCGCTAGTTGTATACACAGACGGATAGACGGACGTAACGGCAGACGGACGGACGAGAAAAAAAAAACAATTTTTTGGTATCAAGGGACCCCAAAACGTGTATTTCCGTTGAAATCTCGGAATCGATTTTCCGCAGCAGTACATAACTTCGTCTATACTACGTATATTACTCCATATATACGTATGTATACGAGAAAGTAAAAATGGGCACATTTATAATTTAATATTTTCTTATTACAAGGTGAGAATTGAAAGGATGGCGAACTAACACAGAGAGGTTGAAAATTAGTGGAATAATGTAGACCAAATTAGGAAACATGTCCAACGGAAAGAGAGAGGTTGTATTTTGTAGATAGATAGTATAGTGCATTAAGAGTATGGAAAGAAACCGTAGTTTGAATACAAGTAGATATATTTCAGAAACATATACTTTATATAATATTGAAAACATACACATACGTTCATACATAAAAATGCACTTGTCCACAGGTATGCACGTTGTGTACTGTGACAGAAGTAATGTACGATGTTGAAGATTGGTTCTACATTTGTAATTAAGAATGATTTAGTACGTGATGGTAAAAGTAGATTACAATGGCAAATAACTACGTATGGAGTAGACAAATTGGGTATATAGGAATTGACTTGATATAGGGATAAATGTAAAAGTAAAAAAAAATTGAGAATTTTTGTTCGCAACACCGATTAGCTTATTTACTAGAGTTAAACAGATAATAGTATTTCAGTTGAGTAAAATTACAGGAAAGACAGGGTTAAGGGACAGAGAATACTCTTCGAAAAGGGAGAGTGAGAGAGTGAGAAAGGGTGGGAGAGGGGGGAGAGAGAGAGGAAGATCGAACTGTGCAAGAATTTCAGTGATACGAGAAGAGAGAAAAGAAAGGAAGAAAATGAAAAAGATAAGAGAGGAAGAAAGAAGGTATAACGGAAGTATTTTTCTGAGAAGCGTTAAAGCTTTGTATGATAGGTATTTGATAAGTATCTCATTACGTCACAGCCTAAAGTACTACGTTAACCTAAGTTAAGTGTTCCGCAAACGAACACTAAAACCTCCGGGAAGTAGCATTCAGATGAACCCACATAGTGGATTCTTTTTCAAACTTCTGAAATGTGTTGCTCTCCTACATTGTGAAGGTAAGGCAGTTTCACGCTCGGATATCAGTGGCAGTTAATGATTTGCTAAAACTAGTGGTGGTATGATGCTGAATAAGCTGTGACGCCCAAGCACGAAGTACGAACCTCGCAGCTTCATAATCTCAAATCGTGATGGGATAGAATGTTGGATACTGTTTAAAATCTTGTGGAGGAAAATATGGTAGTAAAATGTTCGTATTTTGTCGATGGTAGGCTTTTATATTGCACGTAAAAACTTGAAACATGAACTATTTTGTATGGTTAAAAAAACGAATATACACATTTGAAGCTACTTGTATTTCATGTCGGTGTTTTTAATTTGTAGGTAACACTGTCACATTGGAGGAAATTTATGGTACCTGCCAAAATTTATGCCACCTGTGCAAACGACATTGCTCAACTTTCCTTGGCAAATATAATATGTGTAACCCCATGAAATTTCTTCCTGTATGTTCTTTGACCAAATGTGATCATTTTTTACATAAGAGTGACAGACTGATATGATGTCGTGTTAACTACATCACAAATCTTTTCACCTTGTATAATTTTCTATCACGTATGGGATCATTTCTTATCGATTCACACGAGTTCTTAGAGGATTGGCCTAAGATATTTGTTAATTGTCAATGAATGCAGCAATTATCAACTGCTACATTTTTATCCCTTTCCCTTCGTCTGTGTCGAGTGGCACATGAAAGAATAATACGCCTTGCCTATGTGAACGAACAGAATCAATGGCATGGGAGAGAAGCGCAAAAAGAACGGCCTTAATCTCTTGGTCGGAAAGCTTCCTGACAACATGGGTCGTGTGGACGTAACTATTGGATTTCCTAAGCTGGTCTGCATTTGGTCGATTAAGCTTAGTTTGGCCGACAGCTGTGTTGAATTCAGAAGTGCGTAAGCCCCATTTTGATGCACTGTGTGTTTCATCATGAAAATGGAAAGATATACTATTGCTAGCACGATACAATATAATGAGCTCATTAGAAACCACATACTGCCTTTGTGTTTAATTCCAGTTAAAACTTTATCGTCAAAAAAATTCCAATATTTCTTTTCTCCAATACTATTTATTTTTTGTCCGAAAGAAAATTTTAAAGCATTTTCCTGGTAAGTAGTGTGATTTTAAATTTAAAAATTCTTCACACAATCTCATGGTGAATAAGATAATAACATTCTTGAGATTGTTATGCGTTATAGATGTGAAACAGTTGCAGTTACGTTCAATGAAGACCCACTGTGGAGCGTGAGGGTGGGGCTTAGTGTGTCACAGTGAACTCACTAACTCGCAAATGCGATTTGTTTGGTTTGCAGCAAGTGGAGCTATTACTCACACGGTCGCATCGCGTCCGCATGCCGCCCCACCCTCGCCCCCTTCCCCCCCCCCCCGCATCCGCCACAAACCGGCCGTGTTCTGACTTTGCCTACGGTCTTCGCTGGAAAATTGACTTTAGCTCTCGGCTGCGCCGCAGCAGCCTTGTTGAAGATGAATTGAGAACATCAATTTGTGCCTTGTAAAAATGAAGAAAAATTGCTTATGTCATTCAGCGTGTTGAAAGACCTATGATTGAAAATACAGCGGCTTAGGTGCCAGTTGTGTACAATATGCATGTGCTTGGCAGCACAGGTTTGTAAAACGTTCAGCGGATGAAACCGTTGACACGTGTACAAATATTTACACAGGTTTCCCTCTAATTTTATTTGCGTTACTGCGGAGAATTGCTTAATCCTTATTTGTTAAGAGTTCTGTATCACAGACACTCGTAACAAATTGACAATTAAATACAGGATAGGGGATCTAAATATTTCTTATTTAATTAATGCAACTTAACTTAGCAGGTGCCGACCTGGATGGCCGAGGCGGCTAAGAGCGAGTACCGACTCAGCGCTTAGGTCCGAAGGGTCGCGGGTTCGAGTCCCGCCTTGGGCATGGCTATTTGTCCTTTGACTTTGTATGTATGTGTTGTCGCGGAGGGCCTCGCGTTCTGCTGACCACAGATCAGAGGAGCCCACAAGAGTGTTTGTCTAGTGTATGGTCGAATATGCGTCCCTTCGGGACGTAAAGGGCAACCGGCTGTCGGCTGGATAAAAGCCCTAGGAAAAAAACTTAGCAGGTAAACAGACTGACACGTTTATACATACGTGCTTCATAGTGCAGTTACAGGAAAGTGACCAACGCTACTTACTGGTCGTACAAAATTAAACCGAGACTACAACGTACAGGTCTGGGAGACGTTTCTCCGGATATGGTGGGGGAAAGGGAAATACGCAGGCTAATTTCCAATAAACCTGCGGATATTAAAAGGCAAGAGATCTTGGCAGCAACGGCCGAAAAACGTTCGCTAGTGGCACAACTTCACGCGAGTCCGGTATGGGTTGCGAAAGTTACGTTCATACACTTCGAAAGGACGCAAGGGGGGGATACCCTTTGTTCAATGTCGCGGGTGGATGCAACGTAAATTAAAGGATTAGAATGGTAATGGCATCTGCGTGCTTTGCGATGATATGGAAGATTGGATCCACATTCTTTTAATTTGCTGTGCGACCGAAACATGGAGAGGAATATGGATTGGATTGGGAAATTACTTCTTCCAACATAGGAACGTAACTCTCACCCAAAACATTTTAGGTGATCAAAGAATTCATGAAAGAATTAGGAACATTTCTGGGAAAGGTTCGGACCATTAGAGAAACTGAAGTTAGGGAGTGGGAAAACAGCACTAGTTAGTATGAGCGGAGCCTACACTGGCGAGAAAATAAATAAGTCAATAAGCAAACAGTAATTAAGCAAATCAGTAATTTAAGTTGTTAGTAAACAGTTAAGTAAATAAGTCATAAGACATAATCAACGGTTGAATAATAAGTGTTGAGATTACTCTAGCGTGAATCGTAATGTTACATTCAAACACGTGAGTCCTTTAATACACGTTTTATTTATTCGACCTTTAAGATTCAACAACTCACTTATTACTAAGATACACGACAATACATTTACTATAAACACCATCCCACAAAATCCCAATAGAACAATATTCCCCCTTTCGTGTGACAACCATATACCATCACACGAAATCCAAATCACAACAATACTACTTCTCTTCTTCTGCTTTCATCTAGAACAATTTACCAGTGTTAACCACCGAAAGATGTACTATCTTTCGTGACGCTCCAGCCAGTATCTGAATAAACTTCTAACTTCGTTCCAATAACTCCTGGTGTCAATACCGGATGACATTAATTCATCCCAAATATGTTCAAAATTTTCAATATGAATTCTTCTTGATCCAAGTAAAATTTTTTTCTGATTTCTTGATTCTTATTTCGAGGAATGTAACATTATCATTGTTGTCCATTCGTTTGATGGTAAGCATTTTACTCAATTTTTTATGAACTCTTCTACAATTATATCATTTTCGCCTATAATTAAACAGTCGTCTACGTAAAACGAAACAGCCAGGAATTGTGTTTTTGACCGATAAATATACAAGGATCGTTTTAACAATATTTGAGTCCAAAATGCTCCAAAATATAGCATAATTTACCACACATACAGCGACCTGCTTCGGGCAACCCGTATAGATTCTTTTCCAGTTTCAGTAATCTCGTTTTCGGCTTCTTCGTATTTATTCCTTGCGGTACGTTCATTTAGATATCTCGGTTAAGTTCCCCATTTCAGTATGCCGTTTCACTCTTCATATATTTTACAACATATTTGTTGAATGCTGCAATCGACAATAATATTCGCAAAGTCTCTAACTTCCCTACAGGACTGATTTGGTCTGGCCTACAGGACTCCTACAGGACTGGTGTGGTCTGGCTTTAAGGTCGTGCTCCATTTTCAGGCCAGCTGCCATCTATCTTCGCCCCAAATACAATATCTCAGCTTTACTGGTTGTACAACCGAATTATTACTTCGAAAATATTAAAGAAGAATAAAAACTCGTCCTAAATAGAAGTTTTCATTGAAAAATTCGTAGTCGTTTTTAAGAAAATGACGATTAAGCATTACTATAAATGTGAAATTTAAGCATTTTTCATAGGAATTTATTGAGTTTTAAAAACATTTCATTTTAAGTCATTTAAACCGCTTTCACTCACAAATGTAATAATGCATACAAATTGATGGAAATGCCCATATTAACGGAATGAGAGGTATTTAAAAAAAATTACACTTGTTTATTTTTTGAAAAAACATATGAATACACCAAACGAACTTTACGTCATAACAGTGCAATTAGCACTATCTATTGGAAAAAAATGAAAAAAGGTGGTTCTGAAAATGGAGAATTTTCTGCTCATTTTTACAAAAAAATGTCGAGTTTTCGAGGAACTTTATTTGACATTATTTAAAGCACATGTGCTCATAAATACAATAATGTGAAGAAATTGCCTTTAATGTAAGTTTTATAGACGTGAAAGACGAGCTCAAGAAATTTCATTTTTGAAATTTTTGAAAAAACACAAGAATACAGCAATATGCCGTTTATTTCACGGCGTAGGGTTAGCTTGGCACTAACTTTACCAAAAATGTAAAGAAAAAATTTGGAACCGTTTTTGAGAAAATCTTGTTTTGTAATTTTTTTAAATTGCAAATATTGCCCTCACTATTGCACGAAAACTACTAAAATTTCCAAACAAATCTACATAACCTAATTGAAACAACTATTTATGCACAACATATTTCATTTGAAGAAAAAATTCATGTCTTCAATTTTATAGTTCTATGATAACGCCGAAAAAATTCAAACTGATGCAATTTTTGAAAACTCAGAGTTAATCGTGAAAATGTGATCTATGCCACCTTTAAAAGTGTATTTTACTCTATTCTTGAAAAAAATTTAAAGAAAAAATTTGAAGCCGTTTCTGAGAAAATTTTGAAAATTTTCACCGGGGACTTCATGTAGAGTACCCCAAATTTTAAAAAAAATGTTTTTCAAAATTTCAGAGCTTCAATTAGAGCCAGATCAACAGGGGTTTCTTCAATTTGGAATAGATCGTACGTGTAGTTTAGGCGCTAGTAGTGTTTACGGACGGGCAGACGGGCAGACGGGCGGACGGGCGGACGGGCGGACGGGCGGACGGGCGGACGGGCGGACGGGCGGACGGGCGGACGGGCGGACGGGCGGACGGGCGGACGGGCGGACGGGCGGACGGGCGGACGGGCGGACGGGCGGACGGGCGGACGGGCGGACAGGCGGACGGGCGGACGGGCGGACGGGCGGACGGGCGGACGGGCGGACGGGCGGACGGGCGGACGGGCGGACGGGCGGACGGGCGGACGGGCGGACGGGCGGACGGGCGGACGGGCGGACGGGCGGACGGGCGGACGGGCGGACGGGCGGACGGGCGGACGGGCGGACGGGCGGACGGGGCGACGGGCGGACGGGCGGACGGGCGGACGGGCGGACGGGCGGACGGGCGGACGGGCGGACGGGCGGCGGCGGGACGGGCGGACGGGCGGACGGGCGGACGGGCGGACGGGCGGACGGGCGGACGGGCGGACGGGCGGACGGGCGGACGGGCGGACGGGCGGACGGGCCGACGGGCCGACGGGCCGACGGGCCGACGGGCCGACGGGCGGACGGGCGGACGGGCGGACGGGCGGACGGGCGGACGGGCCGACGGGCCGACGGGCGGACGGGCCGACGGGCCGACGGGCGGACGGGCGGACGGGCCGACGGGCCGACGGGCCGACGGGCCGACGGGCCGACGGGCCGACGGGCGGACGGGCGGACGGGCGGACGGGCGGACGGGCCGACGGGCCGACGGGCGGACGGGCCGACGGGCCGACGGGCGGACGGGCGGACGGGCGGACGGGCCGACGGGCCGACGGGCCGACGGGCCGACGGGCGGACGGGCGGACGGGCGGACGGGCGGACGGGCGGACGGGCCGACGGGCCGACGGGCCGACGGGCCGACGGGCCGACGGGCGGACGGGCCGATCGGGCCGACGGGCCGACGGGGCCGACGGGCTGACGGGCCGACGGCTGACGGGGCCGACGGGCCGACGGGCCGACGGCCGACGGGCCGACGGGCCGACGGCCGATGGGCCGGCGGGCAGGCGGGCAGACGGACCGAAGTTTTGCTTTCAATTGGTTTTTGATGATTCAATGATCCACAAAACAGGGATTCTGGCCCCATTCTGTTAAAAAAAATTTGAAAATGTCGCAGGGGTTTCATGTAAAGTATCGCTAAAAAGTAAAATATCAGTTTCAAATTGAAGGGACGGCGACATCGGTCAGACGGAAAATGTAAATTTTAGAGAAAATCGGCTGGACAGTTCAGCCGCTAACGTTTTTCACTTACAGAGACGTTTTGCCGTCAATCGATGTTTCGGTATCAAGAACGCACCAAAAAGGGATTCTGGCTACACCACGTGGTAGAAGATTTTTTTCATAAATTTAGCAACTGTATTTATTCACTTTTTCGTTGCCGGGCCCTGTAATAAGTTTTTCTGACGAAAATTTGCCGTTTTTTTTGTGTAGCATTACATAACTTTCTCTTCTTAAGAAGCTCCTTCTAAGCACGAGAAAGTGAAAATAGAGACCGTGTATGAACTTACCACTTGAATTGTGTTAAACCCTTGATTGCAACAATGTTAGTTATCAAAACTAATGTAAGCCTATTTTCTAATTATTTTGGATGAGTCTGGGCCAATTTGATGTGTTGGATGTATATATTATATTTGTTGAAAATTTAGCATCATGGAAGGATTGTATAAATCTGTTGTGACCGCCCGCGCGCTTTCATAAGTCCCGCCACTGAGCCTTGTAATAGCGGGAAGCGCGCGGGCCGTCACGCCAGAATGGGCGGACGGAGACTCGCCGCCATCCTCGGCGGCAGGCCCAGCCGGCGAACCGCGAGCCCCATGGGCTATTTAGCGGGCTTCCGCACAGCGAGAGGCAGTCGGGGAACAGCCACCAGTCTGGAACCGTGGCGAAGGAGTGCGCACGGTGGCAGCGAGAGGCAAGGGGCGGTAGGCCTACCCCCCACTTATCTACGCCGTTGGGAGACGGCGTGACGCCCGGCCTGGTGTAGGCGCGGGCCCGGACAGTCGGATCCAGTCAACGATTGCGGAGCCGTGGCTGAGGGGAGCACACGGGAGCAGCCGAGAAGACCGTCTTGCGATGTTAACAGTTGGACCACTACTTGTAAAGTGATTAATAAATTGTTATCGTTGACGCATGTCCTTTCATTTTGTGTACATAACAACTGGCAACGAGGAAGAAGGAAGATGGCAAAACAAACGGCGCAATCCGAGTTGGTGCAGGCACTGCAGTTCATGCAGCAGCAACAGCAACAATTCATGCAGACCTTGGTGGAGTTACAAGCCAAGCAGCATAGAGACCAGTTGGAGGCAATAAAAGCGGTGAGTCGAAGTAGAGGCGAGCTTGCGCCGGTACCGTTCGCACCATTTAAACCACAAGTAGAAAGTTGGTTGGACTATGTGGAAAAATTGGAGCAGCATTGGGATTTTTGTGGTGTGACGAAAGAGGAACGGAAACGGGCAGCTTTTTTGAGTAGTGTAGGCTGCGAAGGGTATAGTTTGTTAAAGAAATTGTGCACGGGACGAGTATTGGCAGAACTGTCATGGGCGGAGATAAAAGAGTTATTAGATAAGCGTTACGAAAGGAGACCGCGGGTAGTGGCAGCGAGGTACGCATTTTTTCAACGCAGGGAAAAAGAGGCGGACACACATGCCGAGTGGACTACTGTACTGAATGGTGAGTTGGAAGACACAGTGGAAAAGTGTGATGTCAGTCAGCATAATTCACTTATATTGAAAGTTGTGTCCAACAAATGTGTAAATGATGAGCGTTCTGGTATTACTGATTTTACACAGCAGGTGGCTAGTGGTGATAGTGGAAGTGCAGAACATCGACAAGAAATATGTTCTAAGGAATCTGAAACAAGTGGCAAAGTGCCTAACAGTGAACATGCAAATGTGTGTAGGGACCTTGCAAATGAAGTGATGTGTGTTACTGGCAAAAGTAATATAGAACTTTCTGGGAATTGTGAATTAAAATCAGGAAATGATGAAAGGTGCATTTCTGCTGAGACTGAGCAAAGTATAGCTTTTGATAATAGTTGGGATTGCTCTGGTGATAAAAATGATGTAAAAAGTGACTACGAGGAAGATCCTGGAAATAGGGAAAAGAGTAAAGAATTTGCTCTACAAGATTCACACGCTGATATAATTAAAGAGATAGAAGAAGATACTGGAGAAAATTCTTATGATATGCAGGCGAGCGTAGAGTTTGTTCAGATTGATTCGGATAAGGATGAAAATTCTCGACAGTCATTAGACAGAATTGAAAAAGCAGATGCTGCTAATGATAAAGAGGCCTTTGCTGACTCAGATAAAGTTGTATTTCATGATGTAGGTGAAGGTGAAAATGAGGTAGTTGTTGGAGAGGATAAAGATCCTATTGGCATTGCAGATAAAGATCTCTTTGATGTTGCAGATGAAGGTAGCGACCAGTCGCTAAAGGAAATTCAAAAGCCGGCCGCGACATTTGAGGTAACATCGCAGAGGCGAAGCAAATAGCCGCCGGCAGCCTGGCGTACGAGGCGGTGACGCGGCAGCGGGAAGGTCAAGGCAGCGCTGGTAAGAGGCTCGAGCGCAAGATAAGGGCTCGACCGTAGCGAAGCCGTTCGCCGCCGTTATCAAGTTCATCAGCGGACTCGGGGGACGCGACACGTAATCACCGGTACAAGGATAAGCAGTGCAGGTACAGCAGTGGTAGTGACGCAAGCGTCAACAGAACAGCAGATAAAACCATCAGGAGGTCTTGCAGAAGTTGCGGAAAGTTCCACAGAAGAGGGCAATGCGGATTTAGACAGGCCCAGTGTTTCCGGTGCGGGAAGCTAGGGCACAAGGCAGTGTATGTGAAACAGGGTGTAACAATACAAACTACCAACATGTGTAAGGGTTGTACAGATATGTTCTCGGGGAAGAAAACAAGGGAAATAAGGGTGTGGCAAGTAAAGCCAACAGGTGGAGTGGTGCTGAAGTCGTCACTAGTTGAGGAAAATCATTTTTTTTAGTTCTTTTTCTTTTGAGTTGCTGGCGTAAGGGATAAAATTATGAGATTGGATTAATCTGGTTATTTCTGTTATTGTTTATAGCGTACTGTGTCATTGTTGGTATGCCAGCTTGCAGGCCAAGGAAAAAATGGCGCCGAATAGGCGTTATATGCTATTCGTCGCATTTTGCGGGGGAGGTGTTGTGACCGCCCGCGCGCTTTCATAAGTCCCGCCACTGAGCCTTGTAATGGCGGGAAGCGCGCGGGCCGTCACGCCAGAATGGGCGGACGGAGACTCGCCGCCATCCTCGGCGGCAGGCCCAGCCGGCGAACCGCGAGCCCCATGGGCTATTTAGCGGGCTTCCGCACAGCGAGAGGCAGTCGGGGAACAGCCACCAGTCTGGAACCGTGGCGAAGGAGCGCGCACGGTGGCAGCGAGAGGCAAGGGGCGGTAGGCCTACCCCCCACTTATCTACGCCGTTGGGAGACGGCGTGACGCCCGGCCTGGTGTAGGCGCGGGCCCGGACAGTCGGATCCAGTCAACGATTGCGGAGCCGTGGCTGAGGGGAGCACACGGGAGCAGCCGAGAAGACCGTCTTGCGATGTTAACAGTTGGACCATTACTTGTAAAGAGATTAATAAATTGTTATCGTTGGCGCGTGTCCTTTCATTTTGTGTACATAACAAAATAAATTTTAATAGAGGTAGTGTACGTGTTATTGAACCGGAGAAGTACACCCAACGCAAATTAGAACTTAGTATAAAAGAAACTTGAGAACTATAATGAGAAGTGGGGGTATTCTATAGCCAATAGATTAATAAAAGAACTAGTGGCGGTAAAACAGCAAGTGCTTTCGAAAATTGAAATTAAAATTTTAAATCTGTTACTTTTTGGCATATTAACTTGAAATTCTTGACGCATTATAGTTATATTATTAGATATCACCTGCCAGATTTGGTATTCGTTTGGTAATTTTGTGACTTGTGAGTGTGAAATTTACTCCAGTAACATTTTCTCTTATTTTCTCACTGGCCTCACAGCTCATGTTCAGTTAAAAAATTACTGACACTACAGCAATTTCTAATTTTTTCTTCGATACAAAGATTACTTTTGGGCTTTTGGACCAAATGACATTATTCAAAGAATCATTTGCCTTTTGTGTCTTTCCAGCTGTACATCTTGCCAGAAGTTCATTTGAAGCCAATCACCAAAGTCAATAATGGTATTATTTTACACACCATATTTGGACTCTGTTTTCATACTGCTGCTGTCGTGTTTCGGTTATTCTTTGTCCATGGCTAGTGCTCTATTGTAGAAGCACCAAGAATTTTCTCCAATAGGACACTTGAAATGTTGTGGTTTTGCATCTGTAGATTTTTCACGAAATTTCATTGAAATGTTCGCCAATCTAAAAAATATTTTAAATATAATTATTAATATAATTTAAAATATATATTAACAATGCCAACAAATACAATTTTGCAATGCAATTTCATTGCGGATGAGATATCTCTCATCTATTGAATAAGGTTGTTTAACCTTGACCATTCTTTTTATATATATTAAGAATTTGCAATGATATTTCACAATGCAATGGAGGATCCTTCGTGAATTTCTGTTGGTTAACGTTACGATTTTTAAATATGTGCAATTTCACTGAATTTGTTAGAAACAAATATTTTAAAATTCGCAATGTTACTTAGGAGGTCCGCTAGTGATCTTTAATTTTGTTGCGAAAAGTCTGTTTGCATGCACTTCCTAATCTGGAGGAAGAGAGAATTTAACGCAATTTCATTCCCATAATGCGCAGATTTAGCACATGTACTCGCATTCGAATATTATAAAATAAAAACTTCAAACTAACAGTTTTAGAAAGAGGACCCTGAATTATTGAATGATAAATTCTATTGAAAATATTAATTTAAAGTTCATATACGTTCATTTAGAAATGTCTGTACTTGTGTAAATAAAGTAGCATTTTGTGATGTGTGATTCTACTCATGTGATCTTTCAACACACAAAATAAATATTTCAAAAACAATCCAGTACTGTTTACAGCAAAAATATAATAGTACGTTTCCCTATCACTTTCTCGAATACTTACGTATATACGGAATAATATACGTAGTATAGAGAAAGTAATGTAATGCTGTGGAAAATGTATTTCGAGATTTCAACGGAAATACACGTTTTGGGGTCCCTTGATAGCGAAAAATTGCTTTTTTCTCGTCTGTCCGCCTCTCCGTCCGTCTGTCCATCCGTCTGTGTACACAACTAGCGACTAAACCATCTGTACGATCCTTCACAAATTGAGGAATCCCCAGTCGATCTGGTTCTAGTTGAAGATTAGAAACGTTGAAAAACATTCTTTAAAATTGGGGGTACTTTAAATGAAGACCCCCGGACATTTTCAAGATTTTTTCAAAAACGGATCAATTTTTTTTCTTTAAATTCATCATAGGAATAGAGAGAAATACACTTATAAAATTGGCATACGTCCGATTTTCACGGTTAAATATGAATTTTCGAAAATTGCAAACGTTTGAATTTTTTTCGGCATCTCCTTTCAACTACAAAATTGAAGACACAGATTTTTTCCTTCAATAGAAATTGATTGCCCATCAATAGTTCTTTCATTAAGGCCAAGTAGAAATTTTTGAAAATTTTATTAGTTTTCGTGCAATAGAGCGTGAAATATTGGAAATATTTTGCACTAGTTTTATATTGAAATATTCTGATCATAAGACCAGCTTTAGAGCCGATGGAAACACAAATAATGATATTATTAGATGGAAGGCCAATACAATTTTGTCCAGTATGCAGGAAGCAATACCACAACAGGCTGCCCCTTTGGCTTCGGGGTGGAGAGGCAACCAGGTTCCCAACTGAATTACCTCCCCCAGAGCCCTGCGCTGTAATAAACAGATCGAACACGACCTACGCCCCATTTCTGTCGAACGTCTTTTATCTTACATTTTGCAGAATGGGAAGAGGAAACCAAATTTCCTTATCAAATGTAAAGCCTTGTAATTTCTTTGGAAGCTTCGTCAGAAATAAAGGACGAGTTATACGGGAAAGAAGGAAAACATTCTGTACTCAATGTGTGATTTTTTACTTTCAATGTAAAAGACAATTATTTTCATTGCAAATAGCCTCACAATATTCTTAAAAGAGGGCGTTGTACATTACTTCTGTGTGCGATATGCATACTTATAAATATGTTAATATATCCCGTTGTAATGAAGAGTTTTTTGTATGAAATAAATTTTTAAGCAGATTAAGCTTTATTGAGCAAAAATTAAATAATATAACCCATCTTGCTGAAGGACTAAAATAAAAAATAAATAATGTAACTTAATATATATGGAACCTAGCATCCTGAGAATACTTTACTTCTAATTTCAAGAATTGTAAAATATTGTTACGATATTGTTAGGTTATACTTTTATCATTTGAAAATTCCGCCCAAGTCTCATCTTACGGATTTTAAGGAGAAAACTAGTGGTGCTACACAGCACATAATTTCGGGATGAGCCGCGTCTCAGTAGTTGGAGCTGACGTTTCGGACATCTTGTTGCGACCGTGTTGTATAAGACCTGCAGCTGTGTAAGTATGAATGCTGTACGTTA
Source organism: Teleogryllus occipitalis (assembly GCA_011170035.1). NCBI lineage: Eukaryota > Metazoa > Arthropoda > Insecta > Orthoptera > Gryllidae > Teleogryllus > Teleogryllus occipitalis. The sequence goes on from BLKR01000733.1 coordinate 80,718, forward strand.
ACTGAAAGATTTCAGCATCCAGAGGTTGTCAATTGTCAGCAGACTTTTTTGTTATGTTTTTGTGAGCATTACATCGATGCTAAATAAATAAAACATAAAATCGTGATAGGCACAAAGTTCTGTCAAATATGTCTTGCTTTTTTCGGTGTACCAAGACGTTCAAAACCAAGATGTTTCATGAGCTCCCCCACGTAACAGCTGCCGATCTACATTGGAGGGTTGGTACGTTCAACAAGAACTTGTTTTTGTTCCTCATTTCTCCGGATACAGCGTGAACGAACAAATCATGACAGCTGTTATTTTTGAATGGTAGCCATTACACATTTCAAAAGTTCCAAGAAGAGAAGAAATATTATCTATCCTTGTATTCAGTAATTTATTGTCCCAGAGCCACACTATGAAGAGATACTAATTCCATCTCCATCAAAACAGACCTTACGGGAAGAAGAAATAGAAAATTCAAGTACATCGCAAAACATGGATTTTCAAGATCTTTCAAATTCTTTCCACCCGTCAACTTCGACTGAGTTGCCTCAAAATTCATCGTGAAAGAGGTAGTACCTAACAGCAGTCAATCTCCGCAAGTGAATAGAGGCTGAGTAATTATATAGAGTCATTCCACATGAAATCAACAAGGGTCCCCCCTGACAGTTTCAGATTTTTTCAAACTTTGTGTTCCTAAAGTACCTCTTAAAATATATAAAATGACCGCTCACGAAGGCTGTAGAAAATACAGTTTCCCAATTATAATGATTTGAAGTTCGGAGGAATCGCGAAATTGCTGCACGCATTACGTATCATAAACTTTATTATCTCAGTGATTTTAAAACATACAACATTTATTCATATGTCATTTTAAAGATTATAAATGAGACTTCTTAACTCATTTTGAAAAAGCAGACATTCTTATCAAGTTTCAAAATTAACCATTACATATTTTAAAAACTATTTGTAAAAAATGCGTATTTTTTAAATTTACGAAAAAAATATATTTTGTAGTTCTATTTGTATAAAAAGTGTATAAAAAGTTCGGACTTGGGATGAGAATGGGATCAAGAGATACAAATTATTGAAACCAGACATGCGTCTCATGAATATAATGGAAATCTTGGACCCATGCTCCTTGCTACTTCCAATGATCAAAGCCTAATGTTCTACATTGAAATCACATGAATGTCGCTGAACTGTCCCCTAACATACATATATAATGTAGAATATATATTTCTTCTAATAAAAAGGAGGTATAATGGAAAGTTGTCAAAGAAATGATAACAGCAAGCATTTTCGGAAAGGAAATTTAATTTAAAAAATGGTACTTAACACTTGAAATCTCTTATTTCTGAAGTTCAGCACTCAAGATGTGGTGCTTGAGTCTTCACTACTTGAGAATGTCTTTGCAAGCACGACATCCTTTTTCCAGAGGGGGCACAATGAAATTTACGTGTGCCTAATATGGGCAGCGCTCTTGAAATCTTTCTTCGAAGTCCCTAGCTTCTTGTTCTTACTGTTTATTAGTTGTGTAAGCAACATTTACATTTGTCAAGTTTTCCTTTGCCCAAGAAAATAGTTTTCTGGGAGTAGTGATCTGATCTCTATTGAGGCTATGCATGCTTGCACGAGCAGCATGTCTTTTAAGAGTCCCTTCTAATGCAACACAAGCATATTTTACTTGAGATGATGCAAAAAAAAGTGCCTTTCCGCATTTTCTCCAAAGTCCTTGTCATGAAATGTAAGAAAATATAATTTTTTTATTTGCAGAAAATCCTTCAGAAAAGTACACATTGTGGCAGAAATTTCCAATTCTTTGTTCCAAAAAGTGAATCAGGTGTCGCCGGAAAAGATGCACAAAAACTGTGTTGTGTAACAAGCAATCTGAAACAATAATTAAGTTATCAGTGAACAATTCTTTTGAACAAGGTAATCTGAAGTAGACAACAAAAAATGCAGTGGGACCAGCGCATTATTCCAATGAAACCCTTGCACATCATCTTGGATAACAAAGGAAAAGTTTTCAGAAAAATCGCACAAAGCTTTACATCCTCCAGGTTGAAGTGATATTTTACGATCTAGTAGGTATTTATTTTTTTCAGAAGGGAGGAATGAATGTGTCAACAATACAAAGTTTTGTTATTAAACAATCGATAAAATCTTCTCGATATCGATAAAGATTTCACTATTATCTTAAAATTTGATCTGTCAGTTCTCACCCACTATTTGAACGATGTTTCAATAAATTTTTCTTCCATTGTTTCTTACAAAATATTTGTAATCGTCGAAATCCCGGGACGTTCTAACACTCGCCAAAAATCAACATATTCGGGGTGGATAGTATATTACGAACGCCAGCATCTTTTTAAGTTAGAATGAAATAATGTTGTTAACTTCAGAGGATGAAGCATAAGCTTTACGTTTTGATGAATAACAGAAACACAAACAGTGTGTGTTCCACTTGCACTAGCCAAAATGCAATTTTTTGTCCGAAGAGATGCAAACTTTGAAAAGACAATTTTTAGATCAGAATGTGAAAATTAAAAATCTGTATATATTTTATTTAAATTTGCGTGAATGAGTCTCTTCTCTTTCTAGATATTTTTTTTCAAAATTCTCAAGGATATATAACCATTTATGTCAGGCATCATTCTGCTAACAGCATCTAAACAATAATATTCCCGTATATTTTTGAGACTCTCTTCGAATACATTCTGGCATTGCTTCGGGTTCGGAGAGGACAAAATGCCCCGCTCTTTACCGAATTTTTTGGCTCTCCATGAATTCAGAGGCAGGTAATTCACTGTTAATTTTATTAATGCTGCAGTCGAAGAAGAGCCAAAAATGTAATATTTTTCACTTATGTTACAGGTTCGAAATTTCTCTTTTAACTGAATTAATATTTCATCGTCAGAACTCGTCGACGGTCCAGGTGGCGGGTCATTAGAAAAATGAAAAACTTTCTCTTTTAAAACTTTTTCAATCTTATTAAATTTCTTCTTTTTATGCGGACTATCTGTAAATCTTTTTACTCTAATAGAAGTTTCACTTATACTTACATATTGTTTACGAGTTCCATGAATGTACCTTAGTCAACGCTTCTTCATTATTTGCATTTTCTGGTGAATCCTGAGACCCTTCAGATGCAACACACGAATCAATCGGACTTTTCATTCCTTTATTGCATCCATCGCATATTTTTGTTGAGATAACAAATTCTGATACTCGTATACACTGGCCATCCTTCGAAGGGTTTTTTTTATGAGAAGAGTGCCCAGCTTCATTGAACAGAATACAGCACACCGAATATTTAACCAGATCTTCCATGTTGCATCCTTGGAAGTAGTTGCCAGCGCAGTTGGTTTCGTCCAGTGTTCAAAACCAACATTTGTAGCCCCCGGCATCCCGCGGAGCCAGTCAACTCGGGCGCTCGGGAACAGTGCTGCCGTTCATGGTAGCCAGCGAGCACCTTCGCGGGCGCATGCGGAAAATTTTTGGATCATACCTTCTTGTCGCGTGGCCATCCCAAATTCAAATTTTCACCAATAACGCAATACATATTGCGCTTCAACATATATTTTTTTCAAAAAATTTAAAAAACTATTTTTTTTGTAAACTTTTGGAGAATAATTCATCAGCACCGTATTTCGCACTATAATAAAATAAATTATTAACTAATATGTCTTTATATGGAATAATATATCAGCTTTTCAATGAGATAAACATTTTTGCTCTATGTTTGACAGAACGAAAGATATTGCGATTCAAATGAGCGCTTGTGCACCGAAATCTACACATTTTGCGATTTTTCAAGATGTAAAATACAGACCAACAACATTAGTGTTCTTAAACTTTACAAAAATAGTTAATGTGTTAAATAAAGAGGGTTTGCACGAAGTTTCATTAAAATCAGAGGAGGTGAGGGTTGAAAATGTCTCTATTCTGCGACGAGTTGACGTGGAATGGCTCTAATTTGTTTCAATAAATTCATTGTAGAAGTAAATTAAATTTTTCCACCTTTCTTCTATATTTTGTTCACATTTTTAGCACCAAAGATATATATGTGTAAGTAATATGACGAAAGAAAAGGTTTTTACTCGAATAAATCTACGTTTACGGGAAAAGTATATGGCCATTTTTTGCTCTGTTTTGTTTTTATAGTTGAAAAAATCTTCCGATCATGAATTGATAAATGAAGTGTATTAATGAATTCAACAAAATGCTACACTTCTGAATCATAATTGGACCACCATTGCAATCAGCAGCGCTCCGAGCGACTCAGAGTTGGAAGCGGCGCCCACACGAGAAAATAATGTACCAACCTGCGCTTGCCGAAAGAGGGCGAGCAGCAAAGCTCTGGGCTTCTCGTTCATTTTAGTAGTGACACTCACGATGCTTTTAACTGTGATCATTAGGGATGTGATTTATATGCATTTGCATATTTTTTCTGTTAACTAAAACATCCCGTTTCAACAAAATGTATATGTTTTGAGGCATTTAGAATCAACTTAAGCTATTTTTATTTTACACATTTTCGCATATATCACCATAATTTGCATTTTTTGTTTGCATATTCCCCCCTCATCCGCGAAAAGAGCATATCCACCCCTCATTGCGACGTATTTCAATGAATCAATCAGTGTTCTTTGGTGGAGTGGAGTTCAGCATGAAAAGGTTTTACTATTTCTGTCGGATGGTGCTCCTTGTATGTGAAAAGCAGGGGTTGCGATTATTGTTTTTTATCCTAAACTTCATCTAACTTGCCTGGCTCACGGTTTTCATTGTGTTGCATTAACTGTGAGATTTCAATTCCCAGATATTGATCAGTTGATATCAACTATCAAGAAAGCATTCTTGAAGGCTCCAAGTCATGTGGATATTTTTAAGACAAATTACCCTAACTACCTCTACCTCCCTGACCAGCCATCACAAGGTGGGGTACTTGGCTGAAGGCAGCTGAGTATTATTCCAAGTACTTCGATCAAATAAAAGATGTTCTGTGAAGAACCTATCTGCTGAAGAAGCTACCTGTTGCTTGTTGATGTGGAGGAGGTATTCAGCTGGTTTAAAGCGACTTTGAGGCCAAATAGACGTTCGTTTGAGTTTGAGAACTTGAAAAATGGGGTTGTTTGCAACTGCAACAATTTTGCAAGTGATCAATAGACTTTGTTCGAGGTATGGCCCATTTTTTCAATTTACTGACATTTTTCTAATCAAATATTGTTGGCTCACAAGTGAAACGCATTTAGTCAAGATTTTCAAGTTTTAAATTATTTGATTATTGGGTTCTAAGTTTTATTACAACTGAGAGGAAGTCATATTTTTGTTGCAATACCTATATTTTTTTATTTTGTTCAATGAACATTAACTGCATCTCCCATTATTATCCTAAGAAATGAGTGATCTTCAAAATTATGCCCTAAATATTTATGTATTTCTCTTGTAACAATTTATATGATTTCTGTATCTTTTTTTTACTATAAACATATTTTCCAAATTACACTTTTTATTTATTTTTACACTTCCGTATTACATTATTTCGCATATTTTCCTTTTTTAACAATATATTACCAAATGTATTTACATATATATGTGCATATTTCGCTGTTTTTATTGCATATAAATCACAGCTTTAGTGATCACACTTGTTCAAATCTTTTTTTTTCTATATTTTGGCATTCATTACCCTTGGAATTGCAAACAAACAAACAAACAAACAAACAATAAATAAATTAAATAAATAAATAAATAAATAAATAAATAAATAAATAAATAAATAAATAAATAAATAAATAAATAAATAAATAAATAAATAAATAAATAAATAAATAAATAAATAAATAAATAAATAAATAAATAAATAAATAAATAAATAAATAAATAAATAAATAAATAAATAAATAAATAAATAAATAAATAAATAAATAAATAAATAAATAAATAAATAAATAAATAAATAAATAAATAAATAAATAAATAAATAAAAGATCGTTCAAAGAAAATTCGTACAAAATTAGGGGAAATGGTTTCTCACAGCAGAAGAGAAAACGAGGGAGGATGGTAGTTGTTGCAAAAGGAGTTGTTGGCTCTCCTTACACGGTGCCATTTTGTGTAACGCAATGCACTGAATGTATTGAAGATGATGTAAAATAACTCGAAAAGAGTCTGCTGCTATAATGGACGAATATTTTATCATTAAATTTGTTTGTGGAAGATTAGATCTTTTCTTTTACCCCCGTTAAATTACTAACAGTTTATCTCTAAAATGCGGAATAATATTAATGACGTTTGGATTTGGAATCAAAAGTGTTTAAAACGGAAATACGATCAAATTGAACTTGTGACTATCGATGTAAAACGAGTGTCGTCTTTTGAGTTGCAGGTCTACCATTGACCCGGTTTGTAACAGTGTGGTTTAATTGCTGCTAATTTGCCTTCGTAAATGGATTACAGTTATTTGATTAGTGGTTTCAGCCAGTGTTGTAAATGTCATGGAACACAGGCACACATTGATTACAATTAATGACCTGGAAGCGTTAATGTTCCCATTCCTGTAGAATAATGAAAATCCGTAAATCAAATATTACAGATTTTCAGTCCTTTAAAGCTATCAATTATAATTTAAAAATTCTGAAAGTTATTGTAATAAAAATTAAAAACATTAAAATGAAGACATCCTACAAGGATCAAAAATACAATTGTGTTCCGGAACTTGAAAAGATTGATTGGCGATTACTGGCTCGTTAACTGCCGTCATTAGTTCCGTAAGTGTAGAGCATGTTGTTTTCTCGGGAGCAGGCAGTAATCTTCCATCAACTGGATGGTGAGGTCCGGCGCCGACCTCCCGTCGGCTACCCGGGTTTGGCCCAACCAACCGCAACCTGAACATGCTCTAAGCTCACGACACAACTCCCGGCATGTAAGTTGGTGCATGTAAGTAAATGAAGTGTGTAAGTATTGTAACAATCTAAGATCCCCACGAACAATTTAGATGCAAAGAACAAAGATAACAAGGAATGGCATGAATAGGAGATGGAAAAACAGAAGAAAGCGGTGTCGCGCACTAATAATTTTTTTATAAATTAAAGAAGACGCGACAAAATCCGATTTGGACAGTACAAATCAATAGCATTCATTTAGAGGAACATTTCAAAAGTTATTCGAAGCGAATCGCATCAGGGATTTAAAAGATATGCGTGATTTTGAAAGTACACTTTAGACAATATAACGAGAGATTTTTACAGCCATTGTTATCATAAGAAAGGTAATGTAAAGAAGCGGTTTTTCCTAAAAATTAAGAGAACGCGTAAAGCGATTGAAATGAAACTTTCGGGATTAACAAAGAAAATCACGCGGAAAATTATGACATTACTCGCAACTCTGAAAAATATCGAGGGGCTGCAGTAAAGATGCCAATTGAAATTGTATATTTGGAAATTTTACGAGAGAACAATGATGCGTCGCGAGCGACGGAAATAAAGCAATTTTGGCGTTAATAAACATGAGGAGATCGTATAAGAAATAGTAATAAGATATAAATTGATAATTAAAAGTAGTAATAAAGAGAAATAGCCTGGAAAGGACAGAATTAAGTAAAATGGTATGATATTTTTGGTAAAGACACGTACGCGATCGGTAAATGTTCCAGAAAAAAAAGTTGAAGACACAACGCAACAATGTTAAGAAAGATGATGCGTAGCAAGCTCGAAGTCAGACGTGGGGAGGACGCTCCGAAAAAAGATAAAAATTTTAGTATGCAATTGTGCGAGAAACACGGTGAACATAAATGGATATAGTGAGTTTAGGCAATGATGTTCGTAATAACAATGCGTAACGCGGAAATATTTTATGTGTCGCAGTATATTCAACAATAGGACATTTTTGGAGGAAATGTAGCACGCGATAGACAGATAATCGCGTTGTTAGTTGCGTAATGGAAATAGGATGATAGGGGAATGAAAGGACATGCTAAGAAGATATTAGCGAGTTCAAGAAAATTTTGGTAATGTGTGGGGATGGAGAAATGCTGCGGGAGGATGGATTTGGAGGATGCTGCGTAATATACATCGAGGACGGCGCGCAACAATGGTTTGCTGCGGATTACAGCGTTTTCTGCAAAAGGGAAGTTATGAAACTTTTTGTTTTTTTTGTTATGAAATTCACATTTTGAAGGAGAAGAAAGATTAAAATTAGCTTCTGTACAAGATCAAGTTCTGTCTTAACGTAAAAAAGATTCAATAGATATACAGGCAGAATGCGCATTCGGGTGTGAATGAGTTTATTTATAATTGTCAGTATGAATGGAAATATTTTGGATTTTGTGTCATGTAATTTAAGGGTATTATATCGTTGATGTGTTTATGTGTTTATTTTGTTTGTCGTTAAGTGTTTTATGTGAGTCATGGAAGAGCAACGACCCCAGTTTGTATTTATATATATTTCAACTGAAATAACGACTAACACAGGAATTACAGAAAATAAATGGCGAACATCACTTGGTTCGACATTAAGTTAAACGAACGTAGTTTAATTGTTACATGTAGCTAGTTAATGACCTACGCCCACGTGCCCGAATAGTTGTTAGATCCTGTACAGGTCAGCCACAACCTCACACCCAGATTTTATATGTAAGTAAGAAAATATCGGAAGTTCTGGAGGGGCAGCTAGTCGACGGGCAACCTTGGAGGTGGAAGCTGAGTATAACCAGGGCAATTGATAAGAGCGGTTTTTGGTTATTATTTTGGCGTTATAACGCCGGGCGATTATAAAGATTATAGTTGATCTAGAGCAGGTAGTGGTTCATTACATATTTTGGTGCGCCTAACGAGGAGCGATTATAGTTGTTTTATAGATATGAGGAGGACGGTTCATTACATATTTGGCGCCGCAACGTGGGTCGTGAGCAAAACAAGTACTAGGGCACTGTAATAGTATGCAAGTGGGGTAGGTAAATAGGTCAAGCATAATAGTAATTATAGTGTAGTGCAATTAAAGATGGAAACGCGTAGCGGAAGGATGTTAAGCATGCGGGATGCGTCGGATACGGAGACGATTTCCGCTCGCGATGAGGACGAGGAGGGCCAACCATTAGAGGAATTAGAAGTAGAAGGGGAGGGGAATATTGCGATTAATACGCAAGGGGCAGATATGAGCCAGACTACAGGTGAAATTGTTCCGGAGGTGCAAGATGCACCTGAACCCACCCTTTCTATGCTGCTACGTTTAATGCAAGAAATGAGAGGTGATAGCGCAAGGTTAGAGAAAAATTTACAAGAGATGAAGGCAGATAGTGTCCAAATAAGCAACAGCTTGCAAAGTAAATTCGAGGAGGTCGTAGAACAGAATAAAGGGATAAATGCCTCGCTGAACAAGTTACATAATGAGGTGCAAGCCGCGGTTTCGAAAGTCCAAGAAGAGGTGAGCGCATTTAAGGTAGAAACGGTTGCGCGTTTCGCTAGGTTGGAACAGAACGCGAAAACGGTGGAAGAAACGTCCGAAACTCGTTTCGCGGTCCAAGAAGTGTTTAACCAGCAAATTAGCTCAGGTGTGGGCGAAATCCAATCGACCGTGGGCACCTTACAACAATCGGTGCAGCTACAGGAAGCGCGATTGTCGGATATAGGCAAGAACGTGCGGGACTTCAGAGAAGTGTCGCGACAGCAGGATGTTCGCATAGGTCGGGTCGAAGAATCTATTAGTGGAATAGATGAAAATATCAGAACCTGAAAAGTAATTAGTGCTACAGAATGGCACAGAGTTTCTCGTACTAATTTGCTTTCTTATCCCTTTGGTCTGGGCTATCTTTTCGGTTTTGTTCCACCCTCTTCCCAGCTGCTACCTGTGGACACCAAACATTTTTTTCACTTTTTCTCAATATTTGGCCCGCTAATAATAGTCGCGCTGCTCTCTGTGTGTGGGGACTTTGAAGTGCTTGAGCCCAACGTTGCCATCTGTTGGCTGCCGCGTGGCCGTGCCTGTCTGTCCGATCGAAGAGGGATGGAGGGCTGTGTTGAGGGGGGATGAAGGGGGTGGGAGCCGTCCTGCGGGGCGAGGCTGCTGCGCGCCATCTATGGCCGCTTCATAGCTCCCGCGCTCAATCATGGTCCTTAACGCAATTGCCAGGCCTTCGGAGCGGCGTCAAGCCACATATTGATATGTATTGCTTCATTTATAAAATAATTATTTGACTGGATTCTTGGCTGTCCGGAATGAGCCGCGTCTCAGTCGATGGAGCTGGCGTTTCGGCCATCTTGTGATCTTCTTCCGAGCTATACTGCTGCCGAGATGCTAGCGTGTCGAATTACGAAGGACGGGTGCGTGAGCCGATTGGCCGCTTCGGCGACCAATAGGATTAGGGGAAGTGGTTCGCGATTGGCGGAGAGGAATAGGAGCGATCCCAGAACACCAGAGAAAGAATGACAATGTCATCCCGCTGCTTTGCAAGTTGGGGGAGTGACGCGGGTCAGAACGCGTATCCCGTCTTATATCTTGGGCAAGATCTTCGGATAGCCTGCGTAGAGCTGTTTCCACAGTAGCGATGACGTCATCAGTAGGGATCTGCTTAAGTGTGTCAGCAGTTTCGCCGGAACACCTTAAGCAGCGCGATGACGACATTCTACCTGCAGATACAGGCAACGCCACTGTGATCATGGAATACGCGCCGAATTCGGCTTGGCGCCGAATACCACGCCAAGATGACCAGCATACTCAATGACAGTAACACCTATCTGAAACTGGATTACAATACTTTGCGGAAGGTGAGGCAACAAGTCATATCCAGCCCAAATAAAGCGTATTCCATCAGTAATGAAGACAAGAAAACCGTGAAGTTCGCCAATAACTACAGCATACCGCGCGTCTTTGGCCTGCCCCAAATCCACAAACTCAAAATCCACACAACCGATGTTCCTCTCCGCCTCCGCTGCCCCCTCTCCACTCTGCCTCTCCACCCGCAAGCCGAGTCACAGCACCCCCTACAACAAAACGGGGTGTTCTTTCCTCCCTCACCCACCGGGTCTCCCTGATATGTGACCACAATAGCCGTGAGTCAGAAAAGGCATTACTCAGAGAGACCTTCGTGGCTAATGGTTACAGCGGTTCCGCCGTACATCATGCCTTATCGAGGCTCGACCCTTCTGAACGCAAAGAGCCTTCCAGCACACCCCGCAGGACAGCTCATTTACCTTACATCAAAGGGGTCGCGGACAAGATTGGTAGACTGCTGCGCAGATCCGATATCCGCCCCGGGTTCCATGCGCGCAACAAAATTCGGGGGGGGGGGTGCTGGTCCAGTTGACAGACGTCCGGGGCTTCAAGTGCCGGCGTGTATGAAATCCCGTGCACTTGTGGTCTTATTTACACCGGCCAAACCGCGAGTGGTAGCTCAATGCATCAACTGAAGTCACTGCAGCGCCTCTGACCGGGATGTCCTAGGTTCGAGTTCTGACGGCGGCAGGATTTTCTTTACTAGCTTTTCAGCTAGGTCGAATTCAGTCGCTGTCTGGAGGAAAATTCTATCGGCCGGCTGCTCTGATCGACAGTTTTCCGTGGTTTCTCCGATCAACACCAGGCGAATGCCGGAGCAGTACCCTGCCAAACGGGCCACGAACCGCGCGCGATCTTTCCTTCCTCTTCCTTGTCCTATCCTCTCCACTTACGCACACACACACACTTACACTAACAAGCATTACACTATCACATATTCCGAAAGACCGGTCGGGAACTTAGAGCTTGTTCCGGCTGGGGCGGTGCCCTGCTGGTGGAAGAGTCCTGGTTAGGGGGAAACCCCACTAACCGACGGTAGATCGGCGCCGGATCTCGCCAACCAGCGGGGGAAGATCACCGCCATCTCCCGAGAAAAAAACATACACTACACTAACGAGACTAATGACCAAAGCAGTTGACGCGCCCGGAAACACAAAAAAATCAATCAATAAAAATACACCGGCCAAATCGGGCGCACGGTAGAAAAGCGGAAGCGGGAACATATGTGACATGACCGGCAACAAAATATGCACAAGTCGGCCTTAGCACAACACGCCGCCGAAACGGACCACCTCGCCAATTACCACGAAACCCATTCGATTGCTGTAGAAGACCGGTGGCCGCCTCGGATGATCAAAGCGGCTTTAGAAATTTCCAGGAGACCCGCAAACCTCAACAGAGACGATGGGCTCCACCTTAGCTTCCTCATTCGCGAGCCTTTGCGCTTTGAAGCTTTTTTTCACTGGAATCTATTGAGTTTTCGAAAAACTTAATTTGAAGTACTTCCTCTCAGAAATGTAATAATGTATTGAAGCGTTTTTATTTTATGTAATTACTAATAATAAAAACGTCAATTGTTACCAATTTCCGAATTTCTAAACAACTTGGGTGCCAGGAAAAGGTTACACTTGAATGCATGATTATCGATTACTTTCTTTATTATCTATGTCTTATGTCTTCAGATATATTACAAATAAATGCAAATTCCACTAGTTCGGTCGTTGGGTTCATATGAAATAATTGTTGCTACTTACTCCGCAACTAATTACTCAATCTGCCATCCACACAGAATGGCGAGGAATCAGAAAATAATTCTAAAAAGTCTACATTAGAATTGCACGTAATAGCAAATGAGAATCAGCTTTCTTTCAAACTATGAATTACAATTTATTATACATGCCAAAAGTTGTTTACTATTATCAATTATTACAAGTTATTGTTAGGTCATGACCATTTTCTCTTTATTGCAATAACAGCGTTATAGAACCTTTTATCCTTTCTTGCCTCTTCGCGCGCATATCGCTCGATCTTACCACGTAGAGTAGACCAATCTTCCTTCTTGTCGAAGCTCACGATGATCAGCGACCAAGTCGAAACTTCCTCCAACCACTTCACAAACTCTGCCTATACTCTTTATCTTACGCCTCAGGTGGGAACTTATTTCAAACTGATTATTTTTTCCAAGTCGGAATAATATCCTTCTAATATTATTTTCTATCGCCTAACCTGGCAATTCGCAATGCCCTGGTAAAATTTCTAAGTCGAGTTTTTTTTAACTTCACCGCGAAAATATTCTAAGTTCACTTTCCAGTTCACTCATGAAAATATTACAAGTCCAAGTTTGCAATGGTACAACGCGTAAATTTTACAAGTTCCAGTTGTACACCTAATGCGGAAATATTCTAAGTTCAAGTTCAATGTTCACTCTCACGAAATATTACAACTCCCGATTTATTAATGAACCTCAGGAAAAACAGCACAAGCGATCCGCTCACCACCACGAAACGAGTCGGAATGCTCTAATTCCCAATCTGATCCACCCTTCAAAGCTCGTTGTGTTTTTTCCTCCTCTTGTTTTTTTCGCGTTGCTATGGTGTACCCTCTGCGTACCTGCACGTCTCAGAACGAACTCGCGTTGCTATGGTGTACCCTCTGCGTATCTGCACCATAGAAACTCACGTCTCAGGACGAACTCGCGTTGCTATGGTGTCATCTGCGTTTCTACACCATAGAAACCTACGTCTTTTGCAGTATCTTCACCTTTATTTGCCTAAACAAAAATGTCCGTCATTTTTGGTATGCCACAGTATCTATATGTAACAAAACTCAACAACGTGTAAGTAAATAACATGAAAATCCATAAATCCATAAATATTACAAGTCCCGATTTGATAATTATCCTCAGGAGAAACCGCACAAGAGATCCGCTCACCACCACCACACGAGTCGGAATGCCCTAATTTTCAATCTGATCAACCCTTCAAAGCTCGCTGTGTTTTTCCCTTTCTTGTTTGGGGAGCGTGGAGCTATTTTTAACAAAATGGCATTTGAGAAATTCACAAATTCGAGAAATAACATTATTTAAAGTACATGCACTTATAAATACCATAATAAATAAAATAATATGAACAAATTGTCAGTAATGCAAATATTACCGACGTGAGAGACGTGTCAAAAAATATATTTAGGGTATTTTTGGAAAAATAAAAGATTTCAGCAGTATTGCATCTTATACCGTACATATAGCACTATCCATACCAAACATTTAAAGTGAAAATTTAGATCCGAGTTTGAGAAAATCTTGTTTTTCTACTTTAAAAAAATACTAATGTTGCACACAATATTAAGAGAAAACCACTAAAATTTTCAAAATCTTTACATGATCTTTATGAAAGAACTATTTATAAATAACAAATTTCATTTGAAGGGAAAATCTCTGTCTTCAATTTTGTAGTTGTTGTAAGACGCCGAAAAAATTCAAACTTTTGCAATTTCCGAACATTTAGAGTTAACCGTGAAATTTGCACTTATGCCACCTTTTTTTAGTGTATTTTACTATATTCTTGCAAGAAATTTAAAGAAAAATTTGGAGCCATTTTTGAAAAAATTCTGAAAATATCTGCGGGGCTTTATGTAATGTACACCCAAATTTTAAAGAATGCTTATCAAAATTTCAAAGCGTCAACTAGAGCCAGAAAGACAGAGGTCTTCACTTTGGAAAAGATCATACTTGTGACTTAGGCGCTAATAGTATTCACAAACGGAGGGACAGACGGAAGAACGGAGAGTCGGAGGAACGAATGTTTTGTTTTGTTGGTACCAAAGACCCACAAAACGGATTTATTTATTTATTTATTTGTTTTACGTCAAAAGTGAATTGTGTGCACATTTTCAAAATTCTGTGATCCCTACACTAAGTCATATACTACTTAAATAAAAAAATTCTGGTTTCACCATCATTAGAAGGAATTTTTTCTTAATTTATCAACTGGTTTCATGCACTTTTTCGTTGTCAGGGCCCGTGAATGAATTTTTTTGTTGAAAATTAGCCGTTTTTTTCCGCAGCACTACATAGCTTTTTACTTTACTTTACTTTTAAATTTCTTGTATACGAACGTATTGTAACGATACCGAATATTGTACCCCGGATAATCGTAAACAAAATGTTGCGTAATACACGTGCTGGTGCCTTTTGCGTCTTTCCTGAGCTGTCGGGCGACTAATTCGTTCCACACAGCTGCAGTCGCGACATCTCGGCGCCAGGCAAACGGGGGGAACTGTGTTTGTTTTCGCCAACGCCGACGCGGGTCTATCCCTGGGGATCTAGCTGGGAAGGGGGGCTGCGCAGTTCGGAGACTCCGGGATAGACCACCTGCGTTTATTTAAAAAAAAGTGTGCGAGTGAGAGCGCATTATGGAAAATTCCGCTCGACACACCGGCAAGACGCAGGAGCTGATTGGACAAAAATTAGTTAAGACGTAGAGACTTTTCACCAATAGAAGCACGTTTTGGCAAAATTTCCGGAAACTTCGAGAACATTTGGGAAACTGGGGGGGAGAAAAGGCTTGTGAGTGCTGGCATGCGCCGAGCAGGCACATCAGAACGGTGGGAGAGATCACAGTAGGTGGATCAGAACGTGGGGAGAGATCACAGTAGGCAGATCAGAAGGGCGAGGAGAGGTGAGCGCTGACGTGCGCGCAGCTCGCAGAACAGTAGAGCGGGAGAAGGGCAGTGTCCCTCTACTTTGAATTGAGAACGAGTAGCTCCTCCGGTTACTCATTGATCGAGTATAATTTTTTTTATCTCTGCCGATCACGCCCGCGTAGCACGTCACAGGTTACGTGACGATTATTATCGCGCTGTCGGACGCCTGAGTCTTGAGCTGTCGTCACCCTCATCGTCACCATCACTGCACCACCGTCGTCGCCGCTGCCGCCGTCGCCGTGGTCACACTGCGCCACCGCCGCCGCCGACGCGGGACACAAGGACTTCCCTGCACCCCCGGGACACGCCGTCTGGCGTGAGGTTCGGCGACCTGTGGAGGTTGCTCACCCCAGCGGGCCTGCCTGTAAACGGTGACTGTGTTCTGATTTGTCGAGCTGCGGCAAAATCTTTATCACGCCCTTCAGGCGCAACGCTTTTTTTATAAAAGAAACTTTTATCCAGGGGGTATAGTCAACCTCCAGGAAGTGCTCGCCGCGTATTGGCGACTTCCTTACAATATTAAGTTCCCATTAATATATTAGCTTTGTAGCGTAAAATTAGAAGAAGTAATTACTCACGAGCTCAGACCTTGATTTTTGTATGTTAAAACTTTTAATTCTTTCATTAAAGTTCATTTGTGTTCTAAATATTTTTTTAAATTAATCACGTAGCTAAATCCGTCCACCATCCATACTTCTATAATCTACATGCTTCCTGAACTAGCCGGCCACACGAGCCCAGGTAAGCACAGATAGGTTCGGGAGACTGGGTTCGGTGCAGTATAAACGGAGTAATATTTTTGTAATACGGAGTAATCCTGTTGCTCAATTAAGAAAAAAATCCCCTTCCACGTGGTATAGCGAGAATCTTTGTTTTATGAGTCCTTGATGTCGAAAAACCAATTAAAAGCAAAGTGTCCGTCCGTCCGTCCGTCCGTCATCCGTCTGTCTGTTCGTCTGTTGTATGTGAACAAACCTAGCGCCTAAACCACAGACACGATCTTTACCAAATTGAAGAAACCCATGTCGATCTGGCTCTAGTTGAATTTCTGAAATATTGAAAACATTCTTTTAAATTTAGAGGTACTTTACATGAAGCCCTCCGGACATTTTCAAAATTTTCTCAAAAATGGCTTCAAATTTTTTCTTTAAATTTCTTGTAAGAATATATTAAAATACACTTATAAAAGTGGCACATATGTCATTTCCAGGGTTAACTCTTTTTCGAAAATTGCAAAATTTGAATTTTTTCGGTATCTTTCCACGACAGCCACAGTGGTCACAGTGCAACCGAAGTATTAGTTGCTGGATACCGGACGACCACGAGCGAAATTGGTCTTCCTTCATCCGAAAAACACACCACGTATAAACTAGTATGGCAGGAAAGAATATCATGTTAATGGAAACTAGCCCCCTTTTGAAGATATTACTTCTTGAAAACGAGCGAGATATGTGAGTTCATGAATTTTTCGAAAATCGCGAGCCAAATACTTTTTTTTTACATTTTGATGGTATCAGCGAGAGTATTAAAAAGAACAGCAACTTTCGGAGAGTTATATCTCCCGAGGAAAGATTTGACAGTGACTCTGAGGTAAGTTAAATAGAACCTACTTCATTAAATTACATACTTAAATTACAACTAGTTAATTTTACAGCAAGTATATTGAATGTTTTTAAATCAGGGACTTTGTGGAATTTTGTCAGTAAAATAAAGTTACATAATAGTGGAGTTGCAATTGCACCTAACTGTAATAATAATAATAAACTGATGAATCCAGTTTGGAGATTAGTTGTAAAGGTGCTTTTCAACTACTTTGTTATGTTGCTATGTTATAAATGGTATACAAACAATTTTTTTTATAAAACATATGAAGTCTTTCATTTGTAATTGCATACTACAAAGTTGTACACTGCAAATGTTATGTTTGAATACTACCTTAATATCAATGATGTATTTGCTGTCTGCAAATAGAATATTGTATATCTAAAATAATACACTCAATATTTTAATTTATATTTTGTGTATTTTGAGGTTCCTGGCAACAGGAATATTCTACAGAGCACTGTCATGGTCTTTCCGGATAGCCCACAATACAATTGGGCAAGTGGTTTATGAAACTTGTGAGGCTATCTGGGAAGTATTTGTGAAGAAGCATAAGCCATATCCGACAATGGAAATGCATGAAAGGGCAGCAAATGAATTTAAAAGAAAAAGAGGATTTCCTAAATTGTGTAGGCTGCTTGGATGAGAAATACATAATAATTAAATGTCCTCCCAATTGAGGGTCGATGTTCTTTAATTATAAAAACTTTTTCCCACCCATCTCCAAGCAATTGTGGATGCAAGCTAGAAATTCATTGTAATGGGCACTGGAGCGTATGGGAGATTCAGTGACAATGGGGCATTTTTCTCCTCGACTGTGGGAAAATATTTGGAAAGAAGTGAGGAGTGCTTCAATATGCTACATCCGAAACCTCTAGGGGCGAGGGTATGTCTTATGTTATAATACTTGCTGACCAGGGCTACCCCCTCAAGAAATATCTGATGATGCCATATCCTGAGAGGCACAGGACTAGGGAACAGCAGGTGTTCAATTATAGATTGGGCCGAGCCCGATCGAGTCGAGTGTGGCTTCGGCATTCTTGTGGCCAAGTGGCGCTGCCTAAAAACTGAATTGCAGCTTGAACCAAAGCACGTGGACACGATAATGAAAACAGTGTGCCTGTTACACAACATTGTAATTAATGAGGAGGGGATTGAAGAACGTCTTCTACGGTTAGTAGAAAGCCAGCCATCAGTTCTCCTTCGACGGGCTACGTAACAATATAATAATGCTACAGGAGAAGCCTATGCTAGAAGGGAACAGTTCAAAATTGTTTTCAATGGTGAAGGTGCTGAATAAATTTATTCAATTTAAAATTTGTTGTTATTGTAACCTATTTTGCCCCGCCTTTTTACTCTAGGTTTAATTGACCTCATAATCCTCTACCTTCAAAATCACCTAACACATCATCATTCTTTTAATATTAGATGTATCTTTAATCAGAGTTTCAATGGTTTAAATTAAGGGATTTAAATCAAAAATATAATTTATTATAATTTTTAAAAGGCGATAAAGAAAATAATTACTAATCATAACATTTGAAGTATTTATTTCTTAATAAACAATGAACTACTAGCTTTTACAAATTATCTTTTTATTAAGGAACACCATTTTTTAGGCTTTTTTCAGTTCCAAGGTGATTTCTTATTTTTGACTGGACAAGTTCAAACGTAGAGAAAAATGTTCCGGAGAAACTATCATCACTCTTCCCTTTGTTCTTTAGCAGCTCTCTCTTGTACGTGTCCCGCAGGTTGCCCCATTTAGATAGACAAGGTCACCTGAAACAACATAGACATTATTTTAATGGCTAATTATCAAATTGGTAGGACTGTTACTTTTAGAATTCGATTTTAAAGGAGCCAAATATTAGATGGTTTAAAATAAAATAATCAGCTCTGAGCATTTATCAGTAACCACTATCTTATTTTTGGCACTGTTCTCCAGATATTACAAAGTTGTCATTGTAACATGATCATCAAGAGCATAAAATTAAATTGACCGTACAAAATGCGTACAAATTGTGGATGTGGTTAAAAACGTATTATAAAAATAATAAGGGCACAATTGGTTTGAGCAATAAGATACAGAATTTAAATGAATAACTTAATATTTCTTACTTTTATTAACTCTTCAGAGGGGAAGTTGGGTTCAAAACCCAAAATGCAAACTTACATTTTGTTTTAGTATCCTTTGGTTATTGGTTATTATTACATCAAAAAGTTAGTTGCAATATTTAACACAGAAGTATTTTGTTTTGGGAAGCTTATAATTAAAGAACTAAAATTATGATATTATCATAATTAAAAACCACTGCAATAGGTGTGTCTCTGGAACACTACGCAGACTACACTAGCATTACGAAGTAAACAAATTATAGAAGGATTATAATTCATGGTCTTTGATAGGAAGAAACCCTGCGTGTAAAACAAAGTTGTTTCAATTTTCAACATGAACTTTTAGGTAGTGGTGGGTCTAGTCCGATCCCACATTACCACTGAAAGATTAACATTATTGTGATTGCACTAAGGAGTAAATATATTTTATTCATACGACTCTCTCATTGTATGTTATTATTACTATCACTAAATGTGCTTTCTCATGCTTTTATTGAAGTTGTTAGAAATACTATAAAAATATTCATGTATTTTCAATTGCACAAAATATTTGAATAATGGAATAAAAGCTTTTACTGGTGAATAAAAGCATTTGTTAGCTAGCAAAACTAGAAAAATTAGAGCTTTTATAAACAGAATCATAAATATGTGTACTCCCTGGTTGAGCCCATTAACGAAACTATTTCTTGCCACAATGACTTCGTGGCATCCTTATCCTTGGACGATTTTTCTCTGGGATCTCACAATCTCTTCCTTTCTCTTGCCAATTCGATTAAATGAACTCGATTCATTTCGATCTCTGTAATAAAATGAAATAGAATATTGCATGAAATTGTAATATGATACCTATAACCCTAGAGTATTAAACTTCTGCATGGGGTTGGCATTAACAACCAAACCATTTAAAAGGCTACTACCATTTTCTTTGATGATGAATTATTTTTATCCATAATAAAATATATACATATTGCATTGAAAATAGTATGAACATGAAAATATACATGCAGCACTGGAGAAAATACGTTCTTACTGAATTCTTGAAATTGAATTGTGAATGAAATCACAAAAGTACCTCAGGATATTGTGCTAATATTAATTAATAAAGTAATTGAATTTTTATCGAAAGTACTTAAGAAATTAAGAATCAATATCTCACATACAGAAGGGTTGAAATAAGGTGATAAACAATCGACAACTAATACTTATCGGATAAACTAAACACACAAAAAGAAGTCTCGAAACAAAGTGGGTGGCACGCTAAACAATAAAAACATTTGAAATGAACTAATATTTCAGAAAGAATTTGAAATTTTCAATCTGCAAAACTACTGAAAACCACAATTCGTTTAGTACAGTAGTACACCCACGTTTTTACCCGTTTCAATAAAAATGTAGGTAATTCGCAATATAACGCATCTACACAAAATCTACAATTAGTAATTTGTTCTTACACAATATTTAAAAACAAAAATTACTGTTAGCAATTCATATCGCTATACTAACCAACACAACTACTACTTCGCGATCACAGCACAATGGCCTCCACATGATTCTCTAAGCTGTTTTCGGGCGACCGAAACCGAGAAATCCAAACGAAACATATTCGTCCGACAGCCGATGTTTCCGGATGCCGTCGGCAGAGGTCGTTCGGGTGCACTATGACCATTTCCGTTTACTAGCACGTGCTTGAACCAATCGGGCATATCGGACGAAAACGTCCGACGTAGGAAGACAGAAATTTAGGCCAAAATCGGCTGCACTGTGACCGTTGCCCTAGTATCGCTTGTGTTTCTGTCACCGCGATTAGGTGGTCCTCCCCGACCCCACCAACCCACCACCCCACCACTGCGCGCTCCCAAGTCAGTTCTTATTTTAATCGAACCATAGAAGTCATTTTTATCTTCTTCTTGCCGCTTTTTAAACCGCTACTTCGGTCTTCCGGCGCCTAATCTTCTTTTCCAGTCTTCTCTGTTCTTCCAGGAATCAAGAGGTAATTTTCACTTCTTGATTATCTTTCTGATCTGGTCGTTCCACCTTGCTCTTTGTCTTCCTCGTTTTCTCCTTTCACTTGGTTGCCATTCAAATGATCTTTTGGGGAGTCCTTTCTCATCCGTTCGTTGTACATGCCCACACCGTGTGAGTTGTTTCTTTTCAATTCCCTCTATAATATGATGTTAAAGATTCATTATCTCCTTAACCCGTTCATTTATATTTCTTTCCCTTCTAGATATTGCTGCCGCTCTTCTGAGGAAACCCATTTCCAGGGCTCTCAATTTTATATTCTGTTGTTCTGGAAGTTGTTATATTTCTGCTCCATACAATGTCAATCATACATTTATACATCATACATTCATACATTTATATATTCTAATTTTCATTTTCTTTCTTATATTTGGACCGCAGATCACTGGATTTAGGGCTCCTAATTTTTTTTCTCCCTTTAATGAGTCGGGTTTCACATTTCTTTCCATAAAAACCCTGTTTCCCCATTGTTGTTCCCAAGTAATTTATGTCCTCTGCTTTTCTTATTATTTCTCCGGTTTCCATAGTCAATACGTCATGTGTATTGCCTAGTGTCCAGTATACTGTTTGTTCTGGGTTGAGTCTTAGTCCCCATTTCTCATACTCTTCTTTTATCTTCCGAGTCATTTATTCAATATCTTTCTGTTCTTGTGCCATCAGCACCTGATCATCAGCGAATTGTAGGGTATAAAGTGTTGTGTTTTCATCAAGTTGTATTCCCGTTCCAGCACATTTTCTTTTCCATACCTGTAACACCGTATTAATATATATTTTAATGAGGGTAGGTGACAAACATCATCCTTGTCGTAGCCCTTTTGATATAGAAAATGTTTGGGTCATCTGTTTTCCAACTTTCACTTTTCCCCTTTCGATCTATATACAGTTCCTTCACTGCATGTATTAAGATTTTATTTACATTACTATTATTCATAACTTCCCATAACTTTATGATCGGTACACTATCATTGGCCTACTACCACACTATCATTAACGGAGTATTCCACCAGAACGAAAGAACATTCTTGATACTTGTATTTAAATTTAATAATAGGTGAAATTTCGTTGCTTGAGATTTGCTTGAGTGTTTATCATTTTTAAAACCAACAACTCGAGTAAAAAGAAGGGAGTTTATTCGCCGCGTGGCCAAGCGGGACCTCGAGAATGAAAGCGCAATTATGAGGGGCGTCGCGAGCACCTGGCACAGAAGGTATCAGGGAGTTTTAGCACTAGGCATAAGGAGATCTCCTTAAACTCTATTCGTCACGTGACTAGCGAGTTTATAAGGTCGTAATGAACAACGTTCAGAAATGTTTCAGTAATTGCGACATTGCGTTATGTATAAAAGAAGCATTTCAAGCGTTGAACAAAGAAGTTGCATAATATATCAAAGAGGGTAGACTAAGTGGTGAGACATTTAAACCACGATACGAGACAAGAGTATAACAATTCTACATTGTGCACGGAGTTTTAGATTTTATGGCCAACTGCGATGAGTACGCAGTCTGGAATTTTGAATCGGCTTTTTTTGAAAATGTTAGGAATATATTAAAACAGCGTTCGTTGATGAGCATAAGACAGCTTAACCCGCAGGTATGATTTCAACTTCCTTTTCGCGAATTTCTTTCCTATCGCTTCTCCAACATTTCCTGTTAATTCTTGTCAGTGTTGTGGAGTTAGTTAGGAATAAGTGTAACTGCGTCACATACGAGAATCGGTTTGTCCGAGATGGAAAAATCCCCAACGTTTCCTGTTTTTAGGCGGCCATTTTGCCGCTTGTAAGGTAACCGTAGAGACTCCTCCAGGCGTGCACTCTTTATGAAGGTATAAGGTCGTACCTTAGGCCTAAGGTAAGACGTTATGACTTCAAGGTCCGTCACGTGACTGTTAGTGCATAACGTCACTACCTTACGCGTGGCGCTAAAACTCTCAATTGTTGTCTGCCATTTGTCCCCGCGCTGCTAGCTCGTTCCTCATCGGGTGGCCGCATCCACGCGCCTTGCCGCCCTCTGGTCCTCAGCAGAGAACAGCTGCCCCTCCCCCGCCCTCCAGCCCACGCCTCGCGAGCGCGACTTGTCAGGCGGTGGCGCCGTGGCACTGCGTTCGCTTACCCCGCCCGCTGAATTATGAAGCACCTGTATTATTGAACGGGCGGGCGGGCGCGGGCGGGCGTGGGCAGGCGTGGGCGTAGACGGGTGGGAGCGGGCGTGGGTGGGCACGGGCCGGAGAGAGCGGGCGTGGACCTGCGGGGGCGGGAGCGAGAGCGAGTGTAGGCGTAGGCGTAGGTGGGCGCGGGCCGGAGCGGGCGGGGCCGTTCGGGCGCGGGCGAGTGCGGGCGGGCGGGCGGGATGGTGCGGGCGGACGGGCGGGCCGGCCGGTGGCCTCACCCCACTACCACCGCCCTTTGAAAGCGAGCCGCGCCTTCGCCGAACAAAGCTGCTGTGCTCGCGTTTCCTCTCCCACCCACCGGCGCCGCGCGCCCTGTGGCCTCTGCGCGGCCTTGGGGCCACGCCGCCGCCACCGCGTTTCGGATTTCTGCTGGTGCCACGCGACGCGACGCGCTCGCCCACTCGCTCGCCTCCCCGTGCGCCTGCCGCTCCACGCAACACCTGCGCCCCCTGACAACGCGCTCAGCGGTTGCAGCGGCCGGTGCGACCCAGCCCCCGCCCGCCCTCGCCATCCGCCGCGCAAATCTCAGCCTTCGGCTCGCCCTCCGCCTGCGCACAGAGCACCGTTTCTAATGACGTCACGTGGATGCTCGGGGCAACGGCCTTTTTCGTTTTCTGAAGCCCCTAACGTATATAATCAAACGGCACATTCACTCGACACCGGCTGTGACGTACTAGAGTGAAAAACACAGACGACTGTTCTGATTGAATAAATACAATATATTTACAGATTTTTTACAATTAATGTACAATGATATGATACAAAAATCTAGCCCCTTGGCAACCTTTCGATTCTCTTAGCCGCGAAACCCCGCGACCGTCCCCTAGGCCTCGCCCAGAACCACTGCTTCGGAAGCAGCAAAAAGCAACGCGAAGTGCGAAGCTGTCGGACATAGTCCCGTAACTACACCAGTTACATGGCTTGTTGCCAAACCGATCTTCGACCTGAAGATCACGTGCAAGGATTGCACTGGAGATACCTCACGTCTTTCGACACCCAGCGTATCCCGCGAGGCGCCTGTCGGCGCGGCCTTAAATATCCGCCGGCTCGCCCCCACCCTACAAGCAGCGGGCGACACACGGCTCGCTGGCCAGCCTTTCCAGAGCTACAACCGACACCTCCTAGACTCGCATCCGCGCGCGTCCCTTTGAAGGAAATTCCCGCCGGGATTCCTGAGGGCTTTTCACCCGGCGCGGCGTGGCGCCGCCACCCTCCACCCACATCCGGCTTTATGCGGGTTTCCCCGAAGCGGCCCGACGCACCGGCGCCGGACCAGGCGACGCTACAGACCCTCCCATGCCGGGGGTGAGAATTTTTTTTCGCAGCAAAATATGCCCAGGAAAAAAATTCTGCTAAGTTACCTGGTCGTGAGACCTCTACATCCTAATTTTTATATGAACATGAACATAATTATACCAAAATATCAAACCCTATTTAATCGAAATGTGTGAAATAAATCTCTGGGCTGTCCCCCTCCCTTTTCACCTAAGCTATGTTGCCAGTACATTTAAACCTTACTCCTATATACATAAATATACATAAGTATTCTTGACGCATCTTGAATTACATATTATCCTGAAATACAAACATTTACTTTACATTGAAATATTACATAATAATTCTTGACGCATCTTGAATTACATAAGATCCTGAAATACAAACATTTACTTTACATTGAAATATTACATAATAATTCTTGACGCATCTTGAATTACATAAGATACTGAAATACAAACATTTACTTTACATTGAAATATTACATAATTATGGAATTCGTTATATACATCATGTGCCGTTCTTAACTGAATTTATTGACACATGTATGTATCTACATATAAAAATATCCAAAAAACAACAAAACAATTTTACCCTTGAATTTACAAAATTATTTACATAGAATTTCACCGACATTTATACATGTCATGAACGTGCGTGTTCCCTATTCTCGCCGGTGGATCAATTCACATCATCAAACATGCGACTAAGTGCATCTGCATTAACATTTTCTGAGCCCTTTTTGTGCCTGATGCGTAAATCGAGGTGCTGGATTAAAAGAGACCAGCGTAATAATCTGGGGTTTTTGCCGGCCGTATTACGCAACCAGACCAACGGATTGTGGTCGGTTTCGACCTGAATTGTGGCCTGCCCGTCGAGATAAATTTTAAGTTTATCCAACCCCCAAATCAGCGCTAAACACTCTAGTTCTGTGGTGCCATAATTCATTTCGGCATCATTTAATTTACGGCTTAGAAAAACGACTGGTTGTTCTACTCCCTCGTCATTTACTTGGTAGAGAACCACGCCTAAGCCTCTCCGAGAAGCATCTGCCTGAACTCGAAATTCCTTGTTATAATCAGGTGCATATACCGCTGTTTTTTCACTGAGAGCTTGTCGCAGCTCATTGTAAGATCTTTCACATGCCTCTGTCCAGACGATCTTACCCTGGCGTTCGCGCCCACGCAGCACATCGGTCAGCGCCGCCGCCTTCTCCGCAAACCCTGGTATCAAACGTCGATAGTATCCTACCAAACCGAGCAAAGAACGTACTTGTTTCTTTGACTCTGGTCTGGGAAAGTTCTGGATTGCTTGTATCTTGGCTTCGGCCGGCCGCAATTTCCCGTTACCGACTACGTATCCAAGATATTTTACGTTAGCCCGCG
Organism: Teleogryllus occipitalis; assembly: GCA_011170035.1. NCBI lineage: Eukaryota > Metazoa > Arthropoda > Insecta > Orthoptera > Gryllidae > Teleogryllus > Teleogryllus occipitalis. The sequence goes on from BLKR01000733.1 coordinate 106,739, forward strand.
CGAACAAACACTTGCGCGGTTGCACTGTCAATTTGGCGGATTTTAATATTCGAAAGACCGTCTCTAGGTGTCGAATGTGTTCTTGCCAAGTGTTACTGAAAACCGCGATGTCATCAAGGTATGGTACCGCGAATTCTTGGCATTTATTCAACAAGGTGCCCATAATACGACAACATTGATAGGGACCGTTCTTTATTCCGAAAGGTAATCTAAGCGGCCGGTACGTGCCGAAACTGGTCACGAACGCCGAATACCTTTGTGCCCTTTCCGTAAGACCGATCTGCCAAAAACATTTGCAAAGGTCCAGTACACTTATTATCTTAGCTGCAGCTACCTGCTCTATCCGTTCTTCGAGATTGGGTAACGGAAAGTATTCGGTCTTAATAATTTCGTTGAGGCGCCTATAATCGATACAGGGCCGTGGTTTTTTGCCCGGTGCTTCAACCAATATCATGGGAGACGTATAATCACTCTCCGCCTCCACAATGATATTGTCGCGAAGCATTCTATCGATTTCTTCCCGTAATATCTTAGCCTGCCTCGGCGATGTACGGTAGGGTACGCTTCGAACCATTTTGCTGTTATCAGTTAACTCGATATCCATAGTAGTGATATCTGTCAATCCGGGTTTCTCACTAAATATAGACCTGTACTTACAAATGACCGTTTTCAGAGCGTCGCGAAACTCCGGTTCGACCTCAGTCCCGCTCAGCATTTCTTCCGCGTCAAAGTCGCAACAATCCAATTTAAGCGCATAGCGATCTAGCGCGTCTTCGTCACCTGCGTCTGTCACAGTCGTAGAACTAAGCACATTTAAGTACTCTGTCCGCTGGTGGTATCTTTTAAGCATATTAATGTGATAGACGCGGGGTTCCTTCCGCCCCGGCATCTGGACCACATAGTTATGCTCCGAAATTTTCTCGCGAATCTCGCCCGGCCCTATCCACTGAACCGCGAGCTTCCGCGTCCTGTTAGGTGCGAGAACCAACACCTTCGCGCCTATCTCGAAAGTACGTGAGACCGCCTTCCGGTCATACCACACTTTACGTTTCTGCTGTTCTTCAGCCATTCTATTGTGAGCTAGATCACGGGAGCGTTTCAAACGATTGATTAACTTGAATACATGCTCAACTACAGAATTTTCTTCACTTTCCGCAGTTCCCGCAAGCCTTTCATAAAGAAGTGTCATGGGGGTACGGAGATTCTTCCCGTACACCAATTCGGCAGGAGAGAAACCTAATGATTCGTGCACACTCGTGCGCAACGCGAACATAATAGCGGGAAGCTGGCATTCCCAATCCGTCCCTGCCTCCAAACACAGAACCTTCATAAGCCGGTTCATAGTTCGATGCATTCTTTCGACGGCGTTTGATTGAGGATGATACGGCGAACTTCTCACCAGTTTAATGCCAAACCGCTCGGCGAATTCCGCTGTCAAAGCACTCGTGAAGCAAGTGCCCTGGTCGGTTTGCAATTCGCGTGGAAATCCTATTCTACTGAATAATTCTAGTAATGCCTCAATTACAGTGACCGAAGTTAGGTCCCGTATCGGAATAGCCTCGGGATACTTCGTGGCTAAACACATCGCCGTTAAAATAAACTTGTTTCCGGTGACCGATTCTGGAAATGGGCCACACGCGTCGACATTCACTTTCTCGAATGCCTCGCCCGTTATAGGAACAATTTTCAAAGGCGCGCGAAGTTTTTCGCCGCCGTTTCCTACTCGTTGGCAACTGTCGCAACTACGCACATAGTTTTCAATATCCTTATAGCAATTCGGCCAGAAGAAATATTTGGCCATGGCATCTTTGCTTTTTGTGACCCCCAAATGGCCGTGAGCAACTTCATGACAGAGTTTTAAGATCGTGCCACGATACACCCGCGGTATTACTAACATAGTGAACTGCTCTCCGCGCTTACTATGCCGGACACGAAACAATAGGCCGTTTTTCATAACATAATCGCGCCGATCCGTCTCGGGTCCTTCCGCACGCTCAATCAACGGCGCGAGCTCCTTGTCTTGTCTCTGAGCTGTAGCAAATTCGGTGGGGTCCAAACGAGCCAAAGCAATGCTACCGAAATCTAATTCAGATTCCTGATCGTTTGATTCCGAGTTGCCCGGGGCGTCGACCTCGCCCTGACCAACTCTATTGTCATCCTCGGTTTCCTCCGAAGCGGTTACCTGGAACGCGTCCTGATCTCGGCCGTTTCCTGTACTCTCGGCAGGCTCTACCGCCTCTATTGTCTGGGGCCCTTCCGCCCTTACGCGCTCAGCCACTGCTTGCGCCCTAGTCCGCACAGCGCAGATAGGCTGTGGTTCTAAGAAACCTTGCTTTATTTCTTTCAAAATCGTAGCAGAACGATTACTAAAAATGTAATAAGGCAAGTCGCAATTCTTCGCGACTGCGGCCTCTGTAACAAGAGTACCGAATGGCCCTACAATCTCTACCTTGGCTACCGGTAGGTTTTTCGGCGCTTCGTCCAGGGGCTGCTGAACCCATACGGACTCGCCGGTGTATTGTGTCGGCGTGACGTGCTTTGCGTTGATGACGTCAATCGTCGCACCCGTATCACGGAGACAGGTGACTGTTTCGCCGCAAATTTTGGCAAGAAATGTGTGTGGAGACAATAACTCTGGCGCACTAGCGTCGGCCACGTGACACATCTTCTCGCTAGGTTTATTGTTATTTTGAGGACAATACCTTTTTATGTGACCTGGTTTTTTACATAAGTAACACGTCCGTTCTTGCGGCTTCTCGAACTCCGCGTTACTAGCTACCTTCGGCACTGCCGTTTTGGAAGTGGTCGGCGCGCTTTCCGTCGCCTTCGGCCATTTCCGTTCGCCTGCCTGCTCTTTATTGCCGAACCGCGAGAAATCCTTCTTATATCCGCTAGCCCGGTTGTTTTCGTAGGTGTCCAGCCTTCGTGCCAAATCTTGGGATGCAGAAACCTCACCCCACACATCAATGAAATGGTCACGCATAACCGCCGGCACCTTTCGCTTCATCTGGTCTGTTACAATGAGATCTAGCAATTGCTCAAATGTTTCGATCTTTAAACCTGAGACCCATTTTTTACAATTGTTCAATCTCGCAATCAAATTTCCAATCTCGCCGCCAAGGCGCAGCCCCTAACAGCTTTTCCCGCGCGGCCACCCACCATTAAGCGCTTACTTTCACCAACCTCACAAGTCGCTCTCTGTGCATACCGGCACGCTTCTACACTTTGGAAACTATACAAAGGGGCAATAAAAGCATTTGCAGCGTCTTCCGCGCAAACCGCCGTTCGCACGGGCCCACGCCCGCCCAGTACAATGACCGCCGCTTCTGGGCGTCGCCAGCTGGGGTTTAACCCCTCATTAGGGCCGGCACGCGGGGCCCTCACCCCATAGCTCGCTACCTGACCAGCCACCCAGAAACATTTCTGGGAATCGCTTCGGGCCTCCCTCGCGAAAATAAGCCCGTCAATGCATCTCGCCGACAAAGGCGCACTGCCGGCGCATCGCCCGCGCTCCTCGGCCACCTGCATGCCAGATGCCTCAATTCCGGTAAAATCGCAAACACAAACGGGCCGCCATCGCGGGCAAATTCGTGCCACCGCCTTTCTCTCTGATCGCACGCCAATGTCACGTGACCCCCCCGGAAGGCACATCACGAATAGGGAGCCGATCGCGGGCACTCCAAACTTTCCCGCCTTACCATAGGTCCAAGTCACAGCCACGTGACTCTCCCCCCCCACGGCCTCAATCACACCCGCAACAATAAATACTGCAACTTCGCTCACACACGGGACGACACAACTAGAGAGAACGGGGAGACGACAACGAACAGAGCAAAGACACACGAGAGAGAGACGACAACAAACAGACAGAGGCAACAACCAAACGACAACCAGAACAAACAGACAACGGAGACAAGGTCGACTGTTCCTGCTTCGCCTATCAAGGCGATTAGTACGGCCACATCTAACCAGCCTCAAATTCGTGCCACTCGCGAGCCGCAGCCGCCACTTGGCCGAATTCACGGCAAACTCCGCCACCAGCTCCGGTCATCTGAGTCCGCGCCCATGCCAGTTCGCACCACCGAACTGCCTGGAGCCTACCTCAGCCCGGACAGCGACACACTCAGCCGAGTGATTTGGGTTGCTGCCTTCCTTGCAACAAACTGTAAGTAAGCTGCCAAGTGTACTTCAAGAAAGAAGAGCAATCATTAACGTCATAAACTATCAATGGTCCTCCGGCTTTTTATAAATCAAATCAATTGTACTCAATTATCAAGCAATTAAATTTATTTATTCTACTTGCATATTATCTATCATTGCCCCAAAGGCAAACAATCCCCTGAAACCCGTTCTGATCCCCGTATGTAGTCGCACTCGCAGCACGGCAACTCCCAGGCTGCATCTGCTACATATAGTGGTCAATCTCCGGACCGGATCAAGCCAGTGCCATTTCTAGTGCAATACAGTCATTAACTCAATTAATATATCAGACGGGATTCAGGAATTGTTTCTATAGGGAATGAAACTTCAAAACTATTTTCAATCAATTTAATTTGTCTATTCAACAGTGTCGTGAAAAGTGTTAAAATCTAAAACATACAATCATTAAGTGTAATCAAACTTTATCCAGTGCTTCGTTACTTATTCAGTGTTTCTATTCTCTATTGTACTATCCAGTATTTTACTTGCCAGTGCATTATTCAGTGTTTGCATTTACTATTGCACTATTGTGTTTTTACTTGCCAGTGCATTATTCAGTGTTTTAATATACTATTGCACTATTCAGTTTTTTCTTATCACTGCAATATTCTGTGTTTCTATTTATTACTGCACTATTCAATGTTTTACGTGCCATTGCATTATTCAGTGTTTCCATTTACTATTGCATTATTCAGTTTTTTACTTACCATTGCTTATTGTGTGCAGTGTTTCTAGCAACAATTGCACAATTCAGTGATTTATTAGCTATTGTATCATTCAGTGTTTTTCTCAGTTTCTATGTATCATTCAGTGTTTATTGTCAATTTTTGTGTTATTCAGTTTTATTAGCTTCATTCAGTGCCTATTTACGCTCAGTGTTTTCTATTGTTATTGTATTGTTAAGTGTGCATGTTTGTACAGGTCAGCATCAGCCCAAATCAACGGCTGAGTGTGTGTCCCCCCACTTATCGCGATTTGCAAGTCATTAATAATTCCAATTTTCAAATTAGCATTCCCCAACGCGGGCACTCAATAATTTCTTGCAAAATTTCAAAATGTCGCCAAACAATACTTTACGCAAAAATCTCGCGGCTCGAGATGCCATTCTCAACCGATTTAGAGCCCGGGAAGAAATCATTAGAAATTTAGAAATTACAGACAAACAGTCATACCAGAAATTACTTGCGCATCAAACGCGCTTGCAGGAAATTTGGAGCGATTTCAGGCAAATCGAAAACGAGTTAGTCGATGATCCAGACGCCAACTCATCTAAGTACATTGAATTTGAAAATGACTTTTACGACTTAATGAGCGAAGTAACAGTAAAAATTGACAACAACTCTCAATTTTCACCAACTCAGGCCAGACCGTCTTCCCCGTGCCCCTCCGCGGCATCAGGTCACAGCTGTACTTCACAGTCAGCTCCCGCTTTACGCCTCCCTGAAGTGCCTCTACCAAACTTCAGTGGTAACCACACCGAGTGGTTGTCATATCGTGACATTTTCCAGGCCCTCGTCATTGACAATCCGCAGCTAGCGGATATTAGCCGATTTTATTATCTCAGTCAGTCATTAATCGGTGAAGCAAAAGGCGTAATAGCCAACATACCTCTTACAGGTGACAACTTCTCGACCGCCTGGAATACTCTTTGCTCACGCTATTCAAATCCACGCTTGATAGCGTTTTCTCATTTATCAGGGCTAGACAAGCCTCCGCGTTTAGTGCCCGACTCCGCTAAATCTCTCAGTGCATTTATTGATCACTGCCAGTCTAACATCAATGCGCTCTCAAATCTAAACTTAGGCGTAGAATTAAGTGAACTCCTCTTTGTACATAAGGTCGTCAACCACCTTGACAGGGCCACTATGTGTCAGTGGGAAAATTCAATATCCGCTGACCGTATTCCTACTTTACGCGACTTATGGGACTTTTTGCAACGGCGATGCAAAATTTTGCAAATAACTGAAGCCGCCATCCCGAGCGCTCCCGTGCAGCTCAACCCTCGCGCGCAAGCTACCGCGCCGGCTCCTGCACGCACGCCACTACCCTCCGACAACTGCCTTAAATGTCGCGAAAAACATATGCTTCATCAATGTGCTAGTTTCCGCGCCCTGAGCGCCGACGCGAAACGAAGCTTCATAAAGAACCACAAACTTTGTAACAATTGCTTACGAAAATACGTCGCTGGTCACAAGTGTAGCGACCGAAAATGTTTCCACTGTGGAAAAACCCATCACAGTCTTCTGCATGAATCATTTTCTGCCCCTCAGCCATCCAACATTTCGAGCATAATACATCACGCGGCGGCCGCCCCGGGCCACGTGTCTAGTACTAGCGTACATTCAGCTTCACCGCTCAATTCTCAATCAAATGCTCAATCCCCGGTATGGCAAAATGCAATTCATGAACGGGCTGACAATACCTCGTTGCCCGAAGACTCTTCTCACGCGCCGCGTCAAGTGAACGCAAATGCTTGTTCTTCTCCAGCCACACACGGCTGTATTCTGCCTACTGCTATTGTAAATGTTGTCAGCGCACGAGGCTACTATTACCCGGCTATTTCTCTCCTCGATTCAGGATCAAATTGCAACCTGATCTCTGAAAGATTTTTCAAATCTCTAGAACTCAATCCTACAATGTCTTCAGTCACTATTCAAAGTGTTTGTCGCGCCTCATCTTCCGCTTCGAAGATCGCGAAAATACAGCTAAAATCCCGTTGCAAGGATTGGAGCTCTACCGAGGAATTCATTGTAGTAGAGGCCATCTCCCATCCGCTTCCTGCAGTCGAAGCAGACGTTTCAAAGTGGCACTTACCCGCCGAATACGAACTTGCGGACCCAAATTTTCATCTCGAAAAACCGCTGGATTTATTGTTAGGCGCCTCCATCGTCGCCAAAATCAACGAAGGTGGTATCCACCGCCTCGAGAATAACGGGCCTACACTCACACAAACTAAGTTAGGATGGGTTACTAGCGGCGCCTATTCTCGTGACAATTCAGACCGCCGCAACGACTGCATCATCTCTAACTTCATTATTTCTAATCAAATGCTATCAGACCAACTCGAACACTTCTGGAAGCTAGAAAACCTGCCTGACAAGGTGCCTCTCACAGCCGAGGAAAAATTATGCGAAGACAGTTTCGCAGCCACTACTACTCGCACACATCAGGGGCGATATCAAGTTCTTTCACCTTTCAAGGGCCCGCCAGAATCGCTGGGCAACTCTAGAGCGCAAGCCCTTCCCAAATTTCAGAATTTAGAGCAACATTTCAGCCGAGATTCTCTCCTTGCGGAAATTTACTCAGATTTTTACGCGCGAGTACCTCGAGTTAGGTCACATGCGCCCCGCCCCTCCCGTGGAAGAAGGAAAGCCTCATTTTTTCATTCCACATCACTCAATTCTAAGACCCGAAATTCTCGCAGTTAATCCCACTAAATCAGAGTAATTTTACAATTTGTCGCTCAATTGAACAACTAGTCATTAGTTAAATAAACAATCAGATAATATTTATTTTCGTGATTTTCCCTTACTTAGCAAAATCACGCGCGGGCACCTTTGTTCAATCTCGCAATCAAATTTCCAATCTCGCCGCCAAGGCGCAGCCCCTAACAGCTTTTTCCCGCGCGGCCACCCACTATTAAGCGCTTACTTTCACCAACCTCACAAGTCGCTCTCCGTGCATGCCGGCACGCTTCTACACTTTGGAAACTACTACAAAGGGGCAATAAAAGCATTTGCAGCGTCTTCCGCGCAAACCGCCGTTCGCACGGGCCCACGCCCGCCCAGTACAATGACCGCCGCTTCTGGGCGTCGCCAGCTGGGGTTTAACCCCTCATTAGGGCCGGCACGCGGGGCCCTCACCCCATAGCTCGCTACCTGACCAGCCACCCAGAAACATTTCTGGGAATCGCTTCGGGCCTCCCTCGCGAAAATAAGCCCGTCAATGCATCTCGCCGACAAAGGCGCACTGCCGGCGCATCGCCCGCGCTCCTCGGCCACCTGCATGCCAGATGCCTCAATTCCGGTAAAATCGCAAACACAAACGGGCCGCCATCGCGGGCAAATTCGTGCCACCGCCTTTCTCTCTGATCGCACGCCAATGTCACGTGACCCCCCCGGAAGGCACATCACGAATAGGGAGCCGATCGCGGGCACTCCAAACTTTCCCGCCTTACCATAGGTCCAAGTCACAGCCACGTGACTCTCCCCCCCCACGGCCTCAATCACACCCGCAACAATAAATACTGCAACTTCGCTCACACACGGGACGACACAACAGAGAGAACGGGGAGACGACAACGAACAGAGCAAAGACACACGAGAGAGAGACGACAACAAACAGACAGAGGCAACAACCAAACGACAACCAGAACAAACAGACAACGGAGACAAGGTCGACTGTTCCTGCTTCGCCTATCAAGGCGATTAGTACGGCCACATCTAACCAGCCTCAAATTCGTGCCACTCGCGAGCCGCAGCCGCCACTTGGTCGAATTCACGGCAAACTCCGCCACCAGCTCCGGTCATCTGAGTCCGCGCCCATGCCAGTTCGCACCACCGAACTGCCTGGAGCCTACCTCAGCCCGGACAGCGACACACTCAGCCGAGTGATTTGGGTTGCTGCCTTCCTTGCAACAAACTGTAAGTAAGCTGCCAAGTGTACTTCAAGAAAGAAGAGCAATCATTAACGTCATAAACTATCAATGGTCCTCCGGCTTTTTATCAATCAAATCAATTGTACTCAATTATCAAGCAATTAAATTTATTTATTCTACTTGCATATTAACTATCATTGCCCCAAAGGCAAACAATCCCCTGAAACCCGTTCTGATCCCCGTATGTAGTCGCACTCGCAGCACGGCAACTCCCGGCTGCATCTGCTACAACAATAACTAGCTAATTCACGTGCATAGACGTTCCAAGTGGTCTTTGCACCTTTTACGTGACTACAAAACATCTGCCGGCACTTTTCTGCCGTGAACTTGTACATATCTAATAATTGTTCTTTAATTAGGTCATAATCTTGATCCGGTGAATCGGATCCTACTACGAGCCAGTTGTTCACCTCATTAGGAAGTAAACCCATTAAATGGCTTACCCATTCGACCGGCGCAATACCAAGCTGGCGAGCATGCGCCTCGAAAACACTTAAAAACAACGTAATATCGTCGCCTTCGCCTTTGAATTTGTCCATGACTTGGCTGATACGAATATTAGTTCGATTTCCCGTGTCGCTACTACCTATGGAAACACGCGTGGGAGCCTGATTCGTTAGTTTTAACTTTTCAAGTTCAAATTGCCGTTCGCGTTCTTCGCGTATTCTTTCCTGCTCTCTCTCTTCGCGTATTCTTTCCTGCTCTCTCTCTTCGCGTATTCTTTCCTGCTCTAACACTCTCTCTTCGCGTAATCTTTCCTGCTCTCTCTCTTCGCGTAATCTTTCCTGCTCTCGTATTTCTGCAACCTGTTCTTTTTCTTGGTCAGCGAGTTGTTTCACGAATGATTCCTCGTACTGCTCGCTTTCCGTAATGATCGCTTTAAGTTTAACCACGGTCTCGTTCCCTTCTAATGTTTCCCCCATCTCCATCGCGACCCTAACAAGCACCTCTTTCCTATAACCCGCTAAGAAAGCCATATTGCCTGAATTGATCCCCGGCCAGAACAAAAAACACACTTACGTTCAGTTGACCTCGGTGTCGCGTGAGCGCCTTCTGGATCCGGTTTGTGGCCTCCTTCCTTCCTCTCGTTCAGGTCGGTCCGTGATGTGTTCTTCCGGTGATGCAAATATTAGCAGATCAAGTTCCAGTGCCAATATCAGCTCGTTCCAGTACCAGTACCAAGTTTTAGAAAAGAAAGGTTCCGAGTCGGATTGTACCGCCCCGAAACTACCGTACCGAAACACCGCACTTTTCGGTTTCTCGTGGCGTGCGCGACACTGCCGGCGCCACGTATTTACGACGCGTATGCACGTTTAACTGCGTACACTGTCTTTACGCGTGCTGTTCTGATTAATCAGCGCGCACCGATGGCTCTGATGCCGCACTGATGTCCCCGCGGATGCTGCTGCAGACTTCCGCGTTCCCCGTTCGTTGCGAACGTAGTGACTGCTTCCACAAAGCTGATTGATAGACGTGAGTCTTTAATCTGTTGTAACCAATTATTAACTGCAATTGGCACAACCACCCGGTGTGAGTTCTAAGCACCACTGCAACCAATTTTGAACTACAATTGCAACAATTGGCGCAGGCACTCCGGCGTGAATTTACAATAACCGCTGCTACCAATTTTAGACAAGAAAAATGGCAGAATTGGTGCGGGCACACCGACGTGAGTTTACAGTAACCGCTGCCACCAGTTTTAGAAAAGAAAATGGCAGAATTGGTGCGGGCACCCCGACGTGAGTTAACGATAACCGCTGCCACCAATTTTAGAAAAGAAAAGTGGCAGAATTTGCTGCGAGCGCCCCGACGTGAGTTTTCGATAACCGCTGCCACCAGTTTTAGAAAAGAAAAGTGGCAGAATTTGCTGCGAGCGCCCCGACGTGAGTTTTCGATAACCGCTGCCACCAGTTTTAGAAAAGAAAAGTGGCAGAATTTGGTGCGGGCACCCCGACGTGAGTTTTCGATAACCGCTGCCACCAGTTTTAGAAAAGAAAGGTTCCGAGTCTGTGACGTACTAGAGTGAAAAACACAGACGACTGTTCTGATTGAATAAATACAATATATTTACAGATTTTTTTACAATTAATGTACAATGATATGATACAAAAATCTAGCCCCTTGGCAACCTTTCGATTCTCTTAGCCGCGAAACCCCGCGACCGTCCCCTAGGCCTCGCCCAGAACCACTGCTTCGGAAGCAGCAAAAAGCAACGCGAAGTGCGAAGCTGTCGGACATAGAGTCCCGTAACTACACCAGTTACATGGCTTGTTGCCAAACCGATCTTCGACCTGAAGATCACGTGCAAGGATTGCACTGGAGATACCTCACGTCTTTCGACACCCAGCGTATCCCGCGAGGCGCCTGTCGGCGCGGCCTTAAATATCCGCCGGCTCGCCCCCACCCTACAAGCAGCGGGCGACACACGGCTCGCTGGCCAGCCTTTCCAGAGCTACAACCGACACCTCCTAGACTCGCATCCGCGCGCGTCCCTTTGAAGGAAATTCCCGCCGGGATTCCTGAGGGCTTTTCACCCGGCGCGGCGTGGCGCCGCCACCCTCCACCCACATCCGGCTTTATGCGGGTTTCCCCGAAGCGGCCCGACGCACCGGCGCCGGACCAGGCGACGCTAACACCGGCCTACTCTGATTGGCTAGTGGGCGCGGAGCACGAAACTGCTCAAAATTGGTATGGCCGTTCAAAAAGCGACTGAGTTATAATTTCATTTCATGCGTTTCGCCATAACTTTCTAAATTGAACGTGCAATTCTAGATTAATTTGTATGCCAAAAATGATCCTGAATTTTATCTCAAAAATTATACAAGAGATTAATTAAATCTGCGTTATTTAAATGGCAAAATGACATTCTCTTTTGCACTATGTATTTCTATTCAGACTGTTTTAAATCTAGTGTCTGACGTTAAAGAATCAGACTCAACAATAGAAAACAGACTGGACTTGTTTCATTTACAGATCAATATTAATTTTCAGTCAATAAATTGTAAACAGTAAAATCGAGGACATTTTTCTCTGAATTTCTACATCTTTCTAAGATGTATGTTAAGCCGTTTCTTACCTTTGGTGTACACAAGAAACAAAAGTAACATCTCAGGTTATTTCTTAGGTTATTATTACTCCCCTTTATTGTTTAAAACATTCATGTTATTAATTGAACAGATTAACAAAATCAAAGCAGAATTACTTTACAATATTAACATAACAGGAAACTTAATTTAAAATACATAATTTCTCAAAAATATCCGCACTATTCTTTTTTTTCTACATGCAATTATATCAACAGTACACATTCTCCACACTTCAATATTTGGCAATTAGCTTCAAATAGTTTCGGGTCGGGATAAATTGGTGCTGAATGGCCAGTACAAAAATGGCTCCAATTTTTTCTTTAATGACTACTAAGAATATAGTGAATTGTACCTTATGCGGCATACGTCCGATTTTTCCTGTTAACTCGGCTAAGTCCTACTATTTAAAAATTAAATAAAGATATTCCTTGAAGATGTGTTCTACATAATTAGTTCTTTCAATAAGGTCATATATACTTTTTTTCTTTAAACTTTCAGTAGGGGTACTGCTAAAAGTACAGTGTGACGTCGTGAGAATACACAATAATCACAGACACGAGCTTCAATGATAAATATGTACAGGTTTATTCACAATATGTACAGTAATGATTTAAGTTACTCAGCTCTGGTAGATCTTTACTTCCCTGATCGCAGGAGCGATCCTTAAAAATGAATAACTGACTCGTGGCCCGCGCCACTCCTCAGCGAGCCTCCCGCACACAGCAGACAGCTCCGGCGACCTCTGTCACCAGTGGATATAGTCCACAACGGCGTCCCAACACATGGTTTGCCGCACGAGCCTAGCTCGGCTCCGCACCGCCCTGGGCGCAAGTTTGTGCGTTCGCACGAGGGTTCCCACTCAGCTCAACCCCCCCCCCCCCGCGCTCTGCGTTCGCTCTTATATAGCTACCACCCACGTGACCTGAAACGTCACTGGGTTTTGCACACGGCCCGCACTAGCCGCTTTGCCGGGCATTTTTGGACATCCATTTCCCTGGATTCCAAGAATTTGTCACGCGGCACGCGGCAAAAATGCGCTGTCCCGCATTTTGGGCATCCCTTTCCCTAGCTCTTAGGATTTCTCAGAATACCTCGGCGTGTCACATCCTGCCTGGCCCCTGGCGTCTAATCCTCTGCCGCCGCCCTTTGTGGCGGTTGCTAACTGTAGTCCTACAATACGTTACAACAGTATCAGATGACATGAACGCCATTTCCTATTCCTTTGTTTCTTCAAAACATATAAAAATGTATTTTTTACTTGTCTCTCAGGTCGTCAATATTTACATTACTGGCGGTTTGTTCACATTATTGCATTCAAAACTAAATGAGCATTAAATGATTTCTTATAAATTTTCTCGAAAACTCGAAACTTTTCTCTGCAAATGAGCTCAAAATTCCGCATTTTCAGAAACGCTCAAAAGCCGTTTTCTCAAAGAACATTCAATTTTTTTACTTTCTCGCGCTTAAGAAGGAACTTCTTAAGAAGAGAAATTTATTTAATGCTGCGCGACAAAACGGCAAATTTTCGACAGAAAAACTGTCTATTACAGGGCCCTGGAAACAAAAAAGTGGATAAATCCAGTTGCTAAATTTATAAAAAAATCCTCTAACATGTGGTGTAGCCAGAATCCCTGTTTTGTGGGATCCCGAAAAATCGAATGATGGCACCATGAGTGTACCATTTTAACTTATTTACGAGAATGTTTTCATATAATTCTTTGACTTTTAAAACATCTCTTATTTCAGAATACCGTTTCTTGTCGAGTAGCGAGCACCTTAGTGTATTTCGGAAAAATTTCATTTCTGACGTTTGTATTTTATTTTTGATCTTTTTCGTGTTCACTCATGTTTCGCTGGCATATATGAGTGTGGGAACTGCAATTATCTTATAAAACCTAAGCTGTGACTCCTATCGTGTTTGGTTTACCAGATACTTATGTATCGTTCCCCAAACATTTCGGAGTTTTACTACTTGATATTCCACGTCATGATCTATAATACAGAATATAACACAGTCTAAATACTAGAAGTCGCTAACTTATTCTAGTTATTAGTTTCCTATTGCTATTTTAGATCTTATTGGATATTTACCTCGAAATGCCGTGACTTTTGATTTTTGAGCGGACATTTGAAGTCCATATTCTTCAAGGGTTTTCTTCAAGATAAGAATGGACATTTTGAGCTTGTTTTCAGTCTTTTGTATCACCATTTTGTCATCGGCGTATAAAATTGAACTGATGTAAAAACAATATATAATTATTAATACACCTCTATCGACTTTATTTTTCCGTATTCTATATACGTCGGGCAAGTATATGTTAAAAAGTGTTGGTGATATTGAACAGTCTTGCCTTACTCCTTCATTTATTTCTTATTTATTTGTTATTTAAGATCACATAAATATATAGGTCATTAGCGATCACTATTGGTGTTAACATTATGGTAACTGTGAAGATGAAAGGATAAGATGATGATAAGGAGTGAAAGGACGAACACAAATACAACTATGCCCGAGGCGGGACTGGAACCCACGACCCTTCCGTCCGAGATCACTACAACCCTACTTCCTTAGCAATCTCGGCCACCGGATTGGCACTCCTTTATTTGTAGGGACAATTATATTAGGTTTACAGTTTCCTAAAATCGAAGTTTCTTTGTGTACACTCTTTAAAGCTTCGATAAGGTTTCTTGGGTAACCTCTCCGTTCTAATATTTCCCATAGAAGAATGCGTTGAGCATTGTCAAAAGCGTTTTCAAGATCTACAAATGCAATATGCGTTATGTTCTCTTTTCGCTTCTCCATCAATCGTTGTAAAGTAAATATTGGATCTGTAGATGAACGGCCTTTTCTGAATCCCGTTTGGTCTTCAGAAGAACTCTATTGTCTTCAGTCCTTTATTCAGAATTCTAGCGTATAATTTGTAGGTAGTGCCTAGCAGACTTATTCCTCGATAATTATGGATGTTAGTTCTATCACCTTTCTTGTGCAGGGACACCACTTTCGCCTGTAACCATTCTTGAGGAACCTCGAGCTGCCTCCAGCACACAATAAACAGCTTTAAAAGGTGTTCATGCAATGTCTGACCTCCATACTTCAGTAATTCGCTGTTGATTCCGTATGGTCCGGGTGCTTTTCTATTTTTTAATCCTTTTAAAGCGATTGTCCGCTCTTCCCATGTGATGTCAAATTCTGGATACTTTTCTCTGTGATTAACTGCAGCGTTTTCTTTATCATTGTACCACAGAGATCGACAGTGTTCTGGCCACTTATCTATTTCTATGCTTTCGACATTTACATCCTCTTTTATAGATATATTTAGGTACTTCATGACTTTGTTCGCAACGCCTTCTATGTACTACATCATCTATATTAATAAAAGTGAATTCAACGACATGTAATCGACATGTTTATTAAACCCAAATAAGTCCCAAAGCTTACTGATAGGCTCCCGCAACGCCATCAACAAATTAGAGAAAACTCTTCCGTCCATTAGTATAAATGGCTCCCCTCTACCCTGGTGTAACCACGTAAAAAACCTAGGAATGCATTTAGACAGCACTCTCAGCTGGACTACGCATGTAAGTAAGATTTGTCAAAAAGTCTTCAAAGACCTCCACTCCCTAAAACGCGTACGAGAACTACTTCCTATAAACACACGTATGAACCTGATTACTTCACTAATTATGCCCCATTTCGATTACTGTGATTTCTTGCTCACTAACTTAAAAACCAAGCAACAACGGAAGTTGCAAACAACACAAAACGCATGCATTCGTTTCATATTCGATCTTCGTAAGTACGATCATGTATCTGCGTACTACAGACAGACAAAAATTAGCTCCATTGAAAAAAGAAGAACATTGCATAGCCTCTTGCTTCTTCATAAAATATTGTACAACGGCCTTCAAACACACATGTCTAAGAACTTCAAAATGCTAACACTAGAGCGATCGCGTTCGGCATTATTGCTGTGCGTACCTCGACACAACACTGTGTCATACAGTAAATCTTACACTGTCACAGTAATTCGAAACTGGAACTCACTACCTACACATCTTAAAAAAATTAGCAACTTTAGAAAATTCAAAACTCAGCTTGGTGTCTGGATAAAAAACAATGAAATGTAGTTTACACACGCTCTGTTCTATCCGCAATTTTATCTTAATTACTTTCTGAAACAATGACCATGATCCCTTTATTACATATCATCCTCCATGCTAGATCGTTTTTTCTGTTTGTTTTTTTTAAGTCATATTTTCGAAAGTATTTCTTCCCACTCCCTTCCTCCTGGCCATCTTCCTCCTTTCCAACTTTAGGATACAGTAACAGCTAATCCTATTACTGCTGATACAATGTTTAAAATTAGAGAAATTACATAGCTATATCTAAAATACAACTTTGTTGCTATAATGTAATAGATTTCTAAATGTAAAATAAGAAAATATTGTGTAAAACTACAGCTTACAAATGTTTATGAAATTATGATGTTTGTCACTTTTATTATTATTTATATATTTTATTACTATTATTGTTACAAAGAAAATCAGTAGTCACACTATTATTTTATTGACACTTTCTGTATTTTATACTGTAAGATATCGTTTTGTAAGTGCCTTTACCTAATGATTAATGTGGTAATTTCCCTTATTGTTGATTGATATTATGCATTGTATATGTCATCAAGAACTAGCTGTTGTTATGTAATTGTAAAATTATATGTACTATATTTTCTCTTCTGATCCCCCCCCGTTATCCTTTTCATTATCACTTCTTTATTATCTCCTCTTGTCCACCTCCATTTTCTTCTCTTCCCCTTTTCTTTTGTTTTTCACTCTCAGCCCTGATATTTCTTCCTCTTAATATTTCGGCCTTAAGCCGCCATCCTGATTGAGGTTTTTTCTGGGTTTACTCAATCGCTTAAGGCGTATGCCGGGATGGTCCCTAGTATTGCATCCCAGACGTAAATGTAAAATAACCCCCCTTTTTTGTTTTTGTTTATTGTTCACAGTTAAGGCTGTCGGGTAATGACAACTGACATTTCTGGTGAATTTTGAATTATTGATTCTAAGTGGAATAAGAGGGAACTATCTTATTATACATTTTTAAGAATGTTCCTTACATCATGTCTTTCCATTTTGCAAAATTTCAAGAATAAACAAAAAATGACAATAAATTAATTTGGCTCATACTGATAAATTAATGTAGTTGGTTAATCACAAATTGATTTTTTTCTTCTTCTGCGACACGTCAGGTAATATTAATTACATCCGAACGCCTCAACTGTAATTTTTAAAATTGTAAATTAATTAAAGTGGTTAGGCGGAAGAGCAGGCCTTAAGGCCTGAGCCTCGCCACAAATAAAGACAATTTTATTATTATTATTATTATTATTATTATGTAATCGACATCGATTCCACAAAAATGAGTGTATGAATAGATATGAAATATTTACAGGCTCTTTTTCAGGATTTCACGCAGTGTCCTCGCAAAGTTTGGTAAAGCTTAATACAACACAAATGCGGAAAATAAATAATTTCAATAATATTCTGGTAGATGCACCACGGTCGTTATTTTTCACCTGTGGCTCAGAGACGGGCTCCTGATATATTCCGCCAGAGCAGCAGCGGTGCGGTAGAATCATAGAGTAAGCATAGGGGGATGGCCGTGTGACCGGTCTCCATGAAAGTTGGCACATCGATGTGTTTTCATGAAGGTTTTTATGCTGTTCATTTTTTGTAACTCTTCTAGAAGGCGCTGCACAAGATGGCGCTTCAGTTAAGTGCAATTCCCAATCATGGGAACCCAGCTTCATTATTGCTGGGCGTTGCCGTTTGACGCGGGACGACGACGAGGCCAGGAGGAACCAGCAATGCAAGATGGAGAGAGAAAGGAGAGAAAGAGATAGAGGGAAAGAGAGAGGGGAAGGGAGAAAGAAGAGAAAGGAAATAGAAAGAGAAAAGAGAGAGGAGTGGAAAAACTGAGTGAAAAGAGGAGAAAGAGGGGGGAAAGATACATGTAAAAAGACGGAAAAGAAAGAGAAAAAAAGAGAGGGGAATGAGAGAAAGAAGAAAAAAGAGAGAGAGAAAGAGGAAAATATAGAGTAGGAAGAGAGGAAAAATAGAGGCGAAAAGAGAGAGAGTAGAGGAAACGAGACAGGGTACAACGAGAGAGGGAAAATAGTGAAAAAAGAGAGGAAAAATAAAGGTAAAAAGAGAAAAGGAAATAAAGCAAAAAAAAGAGTACGGAGAAAGAGTGAGTAGGGTAAAAGAGAGTTGGATAAAGGAAGTGGAAAGAGATGAAGCAAAAAATAGAGGGGAAAAGAGAGGAAAGAGAAAGAAAAGATAGATGGCAAAAGGGAGATGGAAAAGAAAAAGAAAAAAAGAAGGGAGAAAGCGAAAAGAGAGGAGGGAAAAAAGAAAGAAGCGAGAAGAGTGAAGAGGGGAATGAGAAAGAGGGAAATAGAAAGGGAAAGAAAGATATGGAAAAGAAGAGAGGGGAAAAAGAGAGGTCGGGATAAAAGAGGAAGAGAAAAAGCGAGGAGGAAAGAGAGATGGAAAAAGAGGGAGAGAGAATGAGGGAAAAGAGATTGAAGGAAGAGAGAGCATCACATCGTCTGCCGGGGTTTGCTAGTGTTCAATAATTGGAATAAATCTTTCCCAAGATGCATTGTTGGCTCTCTTTATTGCACTTTTTGCTTGATTTCTTGCGATGTGGTACTCTTGTTTATTAACATGTGTTGGGTTGCTAAGATATTTTTATAACATACTTTTATTCTAACTAATTCTTCTATTTCTGTCAACGAGATTTTCTACCTTCTTTTAATTTTACTTTTTGTTCATCCCCAGAGCTTCCTTAGGGCCGTTTTTACAATCATGATATATACCACAGAATAACTTTGTTCTGGGTATAGCGCTCCATCGTGCTTTCTACTATCACGGTATATCTCCTCCTGCTGGTAAAACTTCGAGTTATTCCTAACCCACCAACCAACCGTGGATTATCCCGGCCCGGGCCCTCATTCTGGGTCGAAGTTTGCAAATGGTGGCAGTGTTTAACAGGTGATTTATCGGCACAGAGGAGTAATTGGCGAGGTTGCTCGAGGCGTTAGTATTTGAGTTATTTTTATTTGTACCTGCGATTTGCGGAGTGATCGGTAGGTATTGCGTTGTAATCAAAGCACTGCCGAAATTTAAGTAATATATATTACGAGATTTTTGAATTATTCTGTTTCATTTGCTTTGTTACAGCATATGATTTTTTATTCTCAACTACATTTTTATTAACTCTAATTTCTTCTAACAGACTTCGTAATTCGAGGTCTGTCCACTTAGGAGCTTGCGTAACTTTGCTATAATGTAATTTGCAATTAATAAATATCTAAAGTATATGGCACGTGCACGATTATTTCTGAAAATATATAAAAGAAAAATGCACTAACTTTTTACCCTCTGATTCTGTTTGTTTTTTCTGCCGCAAATGCTCACACGATGTACTACTCTCTACTGAGGCTTGGCTCACACCTGGCTCACACTTTGTTTACTGCTAGCTTCCTACCCTCATGACGTGCTCTGTTGAAATGGTATCCACGGAACATCTAGACTGCCCAGAAAGCATTCCAATGTCGTGCTTCAATACCGCCACCTATAGCTTCCACGTTCCATGCGAGGGACAGTTATGCCATTGGTGTAACAGCGTTTGTAGAATGCACGACAACTTATACCAGAAGGATATCTTTACTCCACGGATACGGAACCCACGGTTTATACTCTGTTTGTAAAAACGGCCCTTAGCAGCCTTCCTCAGACATTTTCAAATTAGCCCATATTTCTTCCACATTATTACGTAAAGTTTTTAGATGTAAGAGTTCCTTCAGTCTACGTTGGTACAATCCCCTCGTGTTTTTATCTTGTAGAACGTGAACTTTGTAAACTTTCTCTACATCATCATTTGGAGAGTTTTTCTTTGCTTTTCGCCATCATGGATATATCTTTATGCGAGATACTACTAGATAATGATCTGAGTTGACGTCATAGCCTCTTAACACATTTGTATCCATTACTTGTTTTGATATTCTCTGGTTAGCAATTACATAATATATTAAGGATCTGCAGTTTCCATTGGCCCTAATAAATTGTGAATTAGTTTCTTGCGGAAGAAGGTGTTTGTTACTTTTAAATTGTTAAAGACTGTTAATTCTTGAAGTTTCATTACATTCTTATTTATTGTTTCTTCTCCAAAAATTCCTATAGATCCATGGACTGCTTTTTTTTCCACTCTGGCATTCATATCACCCATAATGAGTTCTTAGCATGTTTGATTGCATTTGTTTATACTTTTTTGGAGTGTTGAGTAAAAAATTTTCCTCTTCCTTTTCGACAGTTCTTCCACTGAGGCATAAGCAAATATGATGATCAGGTGTCCGCAATCATGTTTTACTCTGATTATAAGAATTCTGTCATTCACATATTCATATTCTTTAATCTTATGATCCCTTTTTTATCTGCAAATATTGCTACTCCTTTTGAAGATCTCATATTTTTCTCTACACCACTGTAGAACATTGCACAATTCCCTACATATTTTGAACCTTTTAATTTCTTCTTTGTTTCAGTCACTACCGCAATGTTTGTTTTGCTCTTCCGGTATTCTAGTTAGGAAATTTTCTTTGTTTGCCATTCGCCATACATTCCAAGTTGCTACTCTTAAAATATCTGCTGTCCATTTATTATTGACCATTTTCTTTGCTTGGTTTGTCATCCTATCTGAAGTGTTTCCGAGGCTTGCAAGTATATGTGTGCTGCAAGTATATTTAGTGGGAATTCTGATTTGGTGTTGTTCTTATCAGAAGAAATAAAAGAGGTCATCTTCGTCAACATACTACCTTTATTAAGATGTGTTCTCTTCGAAATGTCTTAGGAGGCGGGGGAGTCAGTTAGTGAGGTCGGGGTGTGTAAAATTATTAGTAGAGGGGACAGAGGGAAATGAGTTTGTTCATTGAGAATATATATATATATATATATATATATATATATATATATATATATATATATATATATATATATATATATTGTTTTTCTTTCTTTTGAATATGAGAATGTATATTTCTTCACATATATTTATAATCTGAAATTTGAACTGCTATTATCTGTATTAATCCCCCCCCCGTCGCAATTCATTTTTGCAATTTTATCTGCTATATGTTCCTTATCTTTTGCAATCATATAATGTGTCTTTCTTTATTGATTTTTTTAATGTTAAATTTGAACTGCTATGTATCCATTAATTGTAATTTAATTTTCTATCTTATTGTGTATTTATTTATAATTTTGTTATATCTTTCTGTATCTTGTAGACTGACGATGACGGCAAAGCCGTCGAAAGCCGGCTATCTTAATAAAGCTAGTATGTTGACGAAGATGATCTCTTTTATTTCTTCTGAAGTATATTTAGGTTTATCATTGACGGCGTACCAACCCTACGCACAACCCCAACCTGGAGGACCAAAGATTTTTATTCAGGGTTGTCTCTCCCTTAGATTGATTGCTTACACCATAACTCAAGAAGTTCAGCCTGCCCCTTTTCCACTCTTTAGAGAAGTGTTAGTCCTCAAGGCGAGGGAACCAACCTATCTCTGTCTGCTCATCTTGTAGGAAATGTATGAGAAGGAAATATTTATAGGATAGGTGCTGGGAGCATTCAAGCTACTCGATCCACCTGTTAGCTCTCAGAGGTGTGGAAGGATAAATAGATGTAAAAAGAAAGAAGTGACTTTTAAAGATAAGGAATTAGTCGCATCTTACGACAGAGGGGAGTTCCCATGGTGCTATTCTATTGAAATCCCCGGACACAATTTGAAATCGATATTGTAACTTTAAATGAAGGCCTTGCGACAATTTCAAAATTTTTAAAATTTTGGTGGCACGATTATGATTAAATGTTGTTGATCGATAGTCTAAAAGACGTTTAAGAGAATGGTGTAGGTCTCATGGTGTTTGAAAATCCTGATATTTCGAAAATTGAAAATATTCAAAATTTATTCGGCGTCCTCCTATATATACAATTATGAAGATACATTTTTTTTGCTTAATGAAATATGTTCATCAAAAACAGATTTTCAAATAAGGTCCTGTTGAATTTACTAAAATATGAGTATTTTTTTAGAAATTTGGCGACAAAATAGCAGACCGCTCCCAATTTACTGCGCTTCCTGAACGTAAAATGAAAAGTGATACTAGGCGTTGGATGCTACGTAAGGTAGAATTTGTATAGTATTTCATATTTATTTGTTCCTTTCATCTTCGAGCTTTTGTTACAACTTTTAAAATTAAACTTTTATAAATTAATTAAAACCTATTTCAAATTGCGTCCTTTAATTGAGTTAAATGTAACTACAGGTGCTACAAAATGGCACAGACTTTCTCGTTGTTCAATTTCCTAATTTCCTTCGTGTGGACTGGCTTTACGCTCTTGCCACATCCTCTTGCTAGCTGCCATCTATCACCGCCCAAAATGCATATTTTGACATTTTCTCAACTTTTCTGTTTCCAAATAGTAGAACCAAAATGTATTTTTTTAATATTAAAGAAGGCTAAAACCTTGTCCTAAATAGCAATTTAAATTGAAAAATTTGGAGCAGTTTTTCAGAATATGGCGTTAAGCGTTATTGTAAATGCGAAATTTGAAACTCTATTTCACAGAAGTCTGTTGAGAATTCTAAAAACTTCATTTGAAGTCATTTGAAGCACTCCCACTTGCAAATGCAATTATATATACAAATTGATGTATACAATCGAAAAATTTTGCATTTTAACAGCGTGAGAGATATTTAAAAAAATATATTTTTGTGCTTTTTGAAAAAAAAATGATGCACCAAAATAAACTTGAAGTCATATTAAACAGCGCAATAAGCTCTATCCATTAGAAAAAAATGAATACAAAATTTGGAAATCATTTTTGGGAAAACGGCGTTTGAGCGTTTCTGAAAATGTGATATTTTGAGCTTAATTTCACAGAAAACTGTTGTTTTTTCGACAAACCTTATTTGACAATATTTAAAGCAAACGTCCTCAAAAATATAATACCGTGAAGAAATCGTCTCTAAAGTAATTATTACCGACACGAGAGACAAGTCAAATATATTACATTTTTGTAATTCGTGAAAAAAAAAGAATAGAGCGATTTGGCGTTTACGTCATAGTATAGGGTTCTTTTGTCATTAATCGTACCAAAAGTTTAAAGAAAACTTTCGGACCTGTTTTCGAGAATATCTTGTTTTTCTATTTTTTTTTAATTACAAATAATGCACGCACTATTGTACGAAAATTACTAAAATCTACAAAATAATGTGTATGACCTTAATGAAAGAACTATTTATGTACAACAAATTTAATTTCAAAGAAAAGTCTCTACCTTCAATATTGTAGTTGTAAGAAGGTGCCGGAAAAAATTCATACTTTTACAATTTCCGAAAATTCGGAGTTAACCGTGAAAATCGGACCTATGCCGCATTTATAAGTGTTTTTAACTCTATTCTTACAAGAAATTTAAGAAAAAATTTGGAGCAATTTTTGAGAAATTATGAGAAAGTTCCTAGGGCTTCATATAAAGTCCCCCTAAAAATTAATAAATGTATTTCAGAATCGCAGCGCTTCAGTTCACACAAAAACGATAGGGGTTCATTCAATTTGGAAAAAATCCTACGCACGGTTTAGGCGCTAGGATTGTTCACATACACCGGACGGATGGACGGACGGACCTACCCGTACGTTTTGCTTTCAATTGTTTTTTCGGCATCAAGGACCCACAAAACAGGGATTCTGGATTCACCACGTGTTAGAAGAATTTTTTCCTTAATTTAGAAACTGGATTTGTCTACTTTTTCGTTATCAGGACTCGGCAATGAATTTTTTTCTGCCGAAAATTCGCGGTTTTTTCTCGCAGCATTACATAATGTTCTCTATACCACGTATATTACTCATTGTATACGAACGTATACGTGAAAGTAAAAGGGAATAGATGACTTCGTGTTGCTTAATCTGATGTGGGGATGAATAGTAATGCAAGTAAAAACCGAGTAATTTTGATGTACTCAAAAATATTTTATTCACTTGTTATATTTTTTCTATTTTCTTTTTCTTGCCAGCGGTATCAACAATGCTAATTGGCAAAATGTGTATCCCATACGAATTAGCGCTCATTGTTGCTTGTAACGCCGCACTTACAACAGAAGGCGATAATGTCTGCTGACATTTTTTTGGCATCAATGTAAAACAATAGTTTTATTACGGCTAAAATGCCCATCGTGCATCGTTGGAATCCGCACAGTTTTACGTAATTTGCGTATACACGCGTACTTATCGCGCAATTTTGCTTGAAAATACGGGCGAGAAAGAACGTAATGTTTTAGCACCACCAGTTTCTTCAAACTTCTCGTACGGGGAGTGCAAATTGCACTGATTAATATGACATACAATTCATTTGAAAATACAAAATTGAAAATACATTCATATGAAATAAAATTCTTTTTTTCTACTCCCATTGTTAATGCTGTCATTTGGTGGCTGCAATTAATTGTATAAGAATACTCATAAAAAGATTTTATTATATACGTTCTTGACCAATCGCAGAGAAGTTTGCAAACCAAGAACTGACAATTAATCATTGAGAATCGTACTAGTAAATGTTTCGTTCGATTGTGGACATTAATATAGCATTTGATATTTTGCTTGTCAGTTTTCATTTCTTATATTATTAGTGTTTTTTCGTGGAACATAATTTAAAATAAATTGGATCGTAATTTCACTTCGATCTGATTTCACTAGCCCAGTACTCCTTCGTAGACGGACTGGTTACCACAGCCAACTGCGGCAGCATAGGAGGGTAGGGTTAAGAAGCTGTCCGTTAGGTGGCCCTGGCTGAATGTCAACTGCCACGAAACGATTCAATGTAAGAGTTTAACTTATCGTAGAAAAAAAAAAAGGATGAAACTCATTACTTCATCGTTTCATAATGCATTATTATTGT
Source organism: Teleogryllus occipitalis (assembly GCA_011170035.1). NCBI lineage: Eukaryota > Metazoa > Arthropoda > Insecta > Orthoptera > Gryllidae > Teleogryllus > Teleogryllus occipitalis. The sequence continues at coordinate 131,706 of BLKR01000733.1, forward strand.
ATTCTTTTGTGTTTTCAATAAATTACACAAATCTATTTTTACTTTCTCGTATACGTACGTATATACGGAGTAACGTACATAGTATAGAGAAAGTTATGTAATGCTGCGCGAGAAATGGCGAATTTTCGACAGAAAAATATTCATTGACGGGCCCTGAAAACAAGAAAGTGGATAAATCCAGTTGCTAAATTAAGAAAAAAAAATCCCATAACACGTGGAGTAGCCAGAATCCCTGTTTTATGGGCCCTTGATGACAAAAAAACAATTTAAACAAAACGTCCATCCGTCTGTCCGTCCGTCTGTCGTATTTGAACAAACCTAGCGCTTAAACCACACGTACGATCTTTTCCAAACTCAAGAAACCCCTGTCGACGCTCAAACACCATTTTCTCAAAAATGATTTGAAATTTATTTTTAATTTTTTTTCAATAGATAGTGCTAATTGCACTGTTTAATGTGAGGTAAAGTTCATTTTGGTGAATTCTTTTGTTTTTTCAAAAATTACAAAAATGTGTATATTAATGGCGTGAGAGATATTTAAAAAATTACATTTCCATCAATTTGTATACATTATTGCATTTGTTAGGAGAAGTACGTCAAATGATTTCAAATGAAGTTTTTTGAAAACTTAATAGATTCTTGTGAAAAAGAGCTTCAAATTTCTCATTTACAGTAATGCATAATGGACATTTTCTTAAAAATTGCTTCAAATCTGTCAATGAAAATTGCTATCGAGGACAACGTTATAGCCTTCTGTAATATTCTTAAAATATAATTTAGGTACTACTATTTGGAAAAAGAAAAGTTATAAAAATTTTAAAAAAACATTATTTTGGGCTGCAATAGATGGAAGCAGGCATGAAGGAGGAACAAGACTGTACGGTACCAGTCCACACCAAGAAAATTAGAAAACTTTGCTACGAGAAAGTCTGTGCTATTCTGTAGCACTTCTAATTTAAATCTCTCACGCCTTTTAATATGCTCATTTCCTGCAATTTGTATACATTATTTTATTTGTGATTGGAAGTCCTCCAAATGACTTCCAATAAACTTTTTCGAAAAGAGGAGATATCTGTGAGAAAAAGCTTTAATTGTCTCATTTACGGTAACACTTAAACGTCATTTTCTTTAAAACGGCAGCATCTTTATCAACGAAAATTTCCTTGTAGGTCAAGGTTCACTTCTTTCTTCTTAAAGAAATATTTCGGTTCTATCATCAGGAAACCGAAAAAATGAAAAAAATTTAAAACAATATATTGGGTGGCGATAGATGGCAGCTGGCAAGGGATGTGGCAAGTACGGAAAGCTAACCCAAACCAATGAAATTCGAAAACTATTACGCGAAAGTCTGCAATTCTGTAGCACCACTAATTGATTCAATTCATACAATTCTGCTCTTTCGATATGCATCCAACCATTTCCGGTAACCGTGTAGTGAGGGCATGTCTCATTTTCTGAAACTTATTCCAAAAATAATATCTTTAGAAAATTTTGTACTATTGCTTTGAAATTTGAATTATCTTCAAAACATATTGATTTACTATTTGTGAATTAATCATAGGAGTAAATAATATGGTTTATAAATTATATATTATTAATAATAAATTTCATGAAAAATTATGAAGGTAAATATTTGTTCTTTTTTCTCAGAAACTAACAAACATATTTCATTCTAATTTTTGTCCTGTAATCTATTAATGTATTAGAATATTGATAACAAAAATTATTACTCCAAGTTTATTACAATGATTGTGATAATGTTTTTAAAATACACTTTTTTATTTCACAATTTGTTGATATAATTAACATTGGTAGAGAGAGTTTTATTGTTGATATAATAATAATTCTACTTACCAAAACTCAAAACTGTGATTGCAATGCCTGTTTAAAGTTTTACTAAGATTCGACAACATACTTCTGAGAAAAAGGAACATATATAAGAAAAAACCTTTTTTAAAGGAGAAATACATTTTAATGAAAAGTTAGAAAAAGTATACATCTAAGTACATTACAGGAGAATAATCATTCTGGATATTATCTTCCAGCCTTGTTTTGGTATTCTTCTGCCTTTTTTCAATTCTTGCTTCCTTTGTCATGGCCTCAGCTGCTCGGTTGGCATAATGTATGCGTGCACTGTCAATTGCCTTCAGTCCTTTAGCACATTTGTACTAATTTTCTTGCCTCTGTACCATCATTGTGTGTTAGTACAGCATCCAAAACACCAATTCTCAGAGTCTCAGCACCAAAAAAAATGTTTGGGGATGCGTTCCCATGTGAAATTGTTCAGGCTCTCATTCACATTTTGAGTACTCTCATGGAGACATTTTTTAAAAAGATGCTGCTGACTTAGGTCCCTATAAATGGGCTTGATTACATCAATGATGGCAGGAGGCAAGGAATGTTTATGATGGTATTCTTGACCAGTGACTAATGCATTTTGGTATTTGTACCAGCTATCAGGACCCTTTGGACACAGATGGTGAACTGCATTGTCATCTGTTGATGATTTGTGAAATATATGGCTCAAATAGCCTGGTGCATTTCTTTCACATTACTAACATTTCTCCTAATTGCAAGTCCATAATATCCCTGCAGTAAATTTATTTCAGTTTGTCAATCTACCTACCCCACCAATGTCCTTATCGTCACTGAGTTTTTCCTCTTTCAAATCTTTTTTTAATCTTCTTAGTCTGCTTCCAAATATATTTTGTTCTATGCACTCTAGTTTTTCTATATTCACCGAATATGGTTTTGATTCACACACACTCATGTATGCTTTGGAGTCACCGTGTCCAAGGTACTTCAAATAACGCACATTTCTCTGAGCTACTGATCTTTTGAAAATATTGACAACACTAATTGCCTCCATTCCACCACTAGAACCATCATAATTTTTAACACAACTAGTGAGAACCCGTCAAAATTTGACGGTGAGTTCCGAGATAAATGTAAAATACTGTGCCCAGACTAATGTTCACAATATGTTGCGTTGTTTGGATCTTCAGGGTATAATGAAGATATTTTGTGATGTGGCGTTTCCAAAATTTTGAACATGTATGGCACATGACCTGGTGGCAATGCAATATCGGCACCAAATGACACAAAATAAAGAGCACTATTGTACTGACGAATATTATTTCTAAAGTTTTTTGATGTGTCATCATCTATAAACAACTTTGATTTCTTCTGGCATATTGCTCGAAGGTAAACTTCTTTTCCCATTTAAGCAACACAGATTAAACTCGTGTTGCTTAAATTCTGCAACGTTTGCAGAATTTCTCTCACATGGAAAGTGCAAAGCAGAACAAAACTGACATTTCATAGACAACGACCCAACAGAGAACGAAATGACCTCACTAACACGACTTCTACGCTGACATTCCCTTTCCCTGCGTCCACTTAATGTACGTTTGCGTCTTTTCGGGCGCGTGGGCAACGATCGACATAACCTGTGTACAACTTCACTGCTTAAGTAGAACCGAGCAAAACCCACTGTCCGAATGTTCTCTCTACAAAAGACACCAAAAAAGCAAATACATGACAACTATCAACGTCACAATGCAATTATTACACTGAAACAAAACCTTGACGAATTATAAACAAATCTCAACAATCAAACCAAAACATCAAGCAGCGCCACCATGAAGCAGCTTTGGAAGAAAACAATTGACTATTGATAAGCGTACTATTAAAGAATTATTTAATTAATTAATTTACACCGTAAATGTTGGTGAATCAACACTAACAGTATCTGATAACACATTTAGAGATCACGTTCTTTCATTTAAAGGAAAAAATACTACAGTCGGTTCAATAGAAGCTCTAAACGAAGCCATGGCAGAATACCTTATTTTTTTAAATATATAGATTATCATGTTCTTCATTAGCACGGCACCCTTGAGAATATTTTGACAAAATGTCTACATACACAACGTTTTCTGTGTCAAACAACACAGCTGTCACCACACCGTGTAAGGAAACATGACCACGACGATGCCAAGTTCCATCAAGAGCAGCAGCTAAACCAGTTTCACCATCATTTTCTAAATCTACTTGTGCTACTGCAGCTTTCATGCTTTTTCACTTATTTTTTTAAAACTGTCTTCTACTTTTTTATTGTAGCTTGCAAACTTCGATGGTGGTGGTGGTGGAAGATTCAGCATGGCACACAATGTTTCTGCAGCTTTTTGTCCCTTACCTATGCACCTCATATCATAAGCCATTCTGTTGTTGATTTCAAGAAACTTATCAGAGGTTTTGCATGAGCTTCTTGTCTCATTTTCATCACCACACACAGCACATTTCATTTATAAATTCACTAACAACCCTTTTCAACAACCCACATCTTCAATGATTGTCAGGCAGTTACTGTTATCACAAATATTGCATTTAGTAAAATTGTTTATAAAATTGGTTAACAGTTTTAGGTCTATTATTATATTTACGCCTCCATCAGGAATGTCTTTATCTCCTTCCTCAAAATAAATTAATTTTCGTTTCTGTCGTGGTGTTCGGTGTTTGTGCCCTGCTCGTTTTAGGAGTTGACAGGCTGTCCATGTGAGATTCACTTTCATCTGGAGTAGAACTATAGTTTTCATCATTGCCATTAAGTTTTTTGTGCTTATTTCCTTAAAACTTACCCTTCTTTTACACTCTCGTACTTCTCGGCATCTCTATCCTCACAAAAAAAACCCACATACAACAACAAAAAAACAAAACTCACAAAACTACTCCCAACTATCACAATAAACATCGACTAACTACAAAACACGACACGAGCTCCCAACGCTTCAGAAACAACTGACGAGCGGAGAACGAAGTACAGGGCCGCCAATTGTGAAAAGAAAACAACTAGTTAAAAGATAGTGTGCTTGAAAGTTTGTGTAGAATAAATCTACACTTAGTGGGCGTGGCATTTAAATGTCAGCCCAACGCAACGCCACATACAAATATTATTTTCGCGCCTTAAAACTTAGTTTTCTCCCATAATATATGCATCAAATTGTTTATAAAAGATCAAAGTTTTTTATGACATCAAAGACCAAAAATGCAATACTTTGGCATTTTTCACTACAGGGTTACCTTAACTCATATTCAGGTGTCATGGGAGGAAACAACGAAACTTTGAAAATAAGCTCATGTGTCAACTTTCAGCATTTTTTGTCTAATAATCTCCTTCGAGATTTCGAATGGCTGAGCCGCAATAAGAACTCAAAAGTTGCTTTGAAAAAATACACTCTGAACGAAAATTTTCATTTCAAAAATACATAATATCACGTGCGTACTGGCGACTGCCATCTCTTAGCCTTTTTAAAGGCGATCTCCTCGGATTTGCGGCTGCTCGCCTGCCCATCGGAGATGGGCTGCGCCCTTCATACTTTTCTTGTACTAGCTAGTTTCATAATTTCTTTTGGCTAGCCAATCAGAAAGTGAACCAGGAAGTGCGTAGATACTATATGATAGAGAAAATGCTCAGAATTCGTGAAGAAGAAATGTATTTAGACGTTACTGCTCAGGGCGGGGGAGGGGGGGGCAAACAAGTGAACGGCGCGAATTACAAGTTGCCGCGGGAGAATAGCGCGAGCGTTGTTGGTGGGTAGACGTATCGCAGCATGCTAGAGGTCATAGCGCGAGCAATGATAGAGGTCGGACGTGTCGAAAAACGATGAGTCAGAACAGCGTGAGAAATGGTCGAATGTAAAAGTAGTGTGTTGTGATAGAGCAGTGCTAGTTTCATATCATAAGAAATGTTTTGATTTACAAATTTGTGGTGATTGACGGAGGAAAACATTGGACTGAATGGGATCCAACGCGCCTGAGGTAATATCGTCCAAGGTTGCAGACGGACAAGAAAGGAAAGTGAGAACTGTTAATATCATTTTTGATTTTGAGATGTAGGAAGATCAAGTACTGAACAGAATAGAGTTAAGCATCGTAAGGATAGAATAGTCATAAGCAAGTGTGTTTCTAAAGAATGGATGAATGGTAATGTATAATTTGTGAGAGAGAAATTGTATAAATGAAAATATGTTCGTGTTTCGTTTCCGATTTTTGTTATGCAACTTAGAAGTCAGCAAGGCAGAAAATGTAAGGCACAATAATATGGAATAAACATGAATTTTTTTGTGTTAGAGTAAACAGTGAAAAAACCACCAATACCGTCGAAAACTACTACCAGATGAAAGTATATAATTTATTTTGTTTGTTTCAACCTGAAAGAAACATTTAACAAAGCTGTTACGAAACGTTTATTTTTGATGCTTTTTTTAATGATTAGAATTGAAAAATGTTACCATCTTATTACGTGATCTTACGCTCTGCTACTGGCCTCTGGTGGAATCTATTAGGAACCTATGTAGTCTTTGCGACAGGCGAAAATAATGATCATGGTGCATTAACCAACACATTATTTTAATTTTGTCGCATATGTGTTGTATTAATCTTCACCAAACTTTGCAAAGACACTGCAAAAATCCTGAAGAAGAGCCTGTAAAAATTACGAATTCATACGTTACTTTTTTTTACGTAGATGTCGGTTACATGGTGTTGAATGCACTTTTATTAGTACATAGATTACAACACACATGGTAGAAATCATATTCATCAGGTGTCAGTATCGACAGCTCACTACCAAAATTCCACATATAATATAATCACGTTACTTTTCACCACATTGTTAGATGACATTGAGATGCCCTTGACATTCGGAACAGTTACAAAGTTTTATGAAAAATAAGAGTATCTCGCGAATGATTTGAAGATGCAATACGAGCTTCTTTGAATGAACTCTCTAAATTGCAAAAAATACTTTCAAATTATGATGATACTATCCAATTATAATGATGTACAATTTACAAATATTTTTTTCTAAAGAATTTATGAATATCAATCAAAATATCGGGGGAGGTGGCTCAGGGTATCAACTGATTTCACTGCAGTACCTTTGACCGGGAGGTTCTAGATTCAAGTCCCGACGGTGGCAGAATTTTCGACACTAGCTAAATAGCGTGGTCGAATTCAGTCGCTGTTTGGAGGAGAATTCTAGAGGCCGGCTGCTCCGATTGGTAATTTTCCGTGGTTTCTCTGATCAACACCAGGCGAATGTCGGAGCAGCACCCTAACAAAACGCGCACGATCTTTCCTTCCTCTTACTTGTCCTATCCTCGCCCTTTACTTACACACACTTACACGTACTACACTTGCATGCACTACACTACTATACATGTTTGAAGACCGGTCAGGAACTTCGAGCTGGTCCCAGCTGGGTCGGTCCCCAGTGGTGAGAGATACCTGGTTGGGGAAAACACCACTAGCCGACGGTAAGTCGGCCCCGCCATTCAGCGTAAGAAGATTACCGCCACCTCCCGAGAAAAAAACGCACTACACTTACGGGACTAAATACCTTAGTAGTTGACGCGTCCAGAAACACCAATCAAAAAATCAATCCCAGTAGAGTACAATCAGAAAATAAACCGTACCGTCAGAAATGAATAGCAGCGCGGTGCGAGTAAACCCGCTGAGTGGATTTGGCTGGATGTCCACGTGCCAACGCCGCTGCCGCTGGGATATGCCTCTGCTCGGCGTCGGTCCTTCTTAAATATTCATGGCGGTGGCGGTCGATGGCCTGCAGCCGCTCGCGTCCGCCGGCGCCCCGCCGCCCACCGCGCCGCCGCCCCGCCGCGCGCCCGCGCGTACGCGCCCCGGAGCGGCCACGTGGCGCCCGCCTCTGCAATTGCCCCACTCTGCACTACGCTCTGGAGGCATTGTATGCTAATTACACCGAATCTCAAGCAGCTAATGAGTTTTGTGGTTCTCCGGCAACTTATTATGGAAACAAAAATATCCAACCCCTCAATTCTTGATGTATAATTATAATCCCTATTTCAGTATGTGCTAAGTGACACATGAAAGGATAAAACTTCAGTCGATCTCCGCGACATCAGTCATATCCATTGCCGAATATCATTTTGGCAAAAATTCCACCAGCGTTCTTGAATGGACGTGTGGGCGGTCGGACAGATACACGTATTGTCGTTAATCAGTTTTTCGGTATCAAGACCCTAGGAAGTTCTAGGTTTGAGTCTCGACGATGGTAGGATTTTCATCACTAGCTTGTCAGCTAGGCCTGATTCAGTCGCTGTCTGAAGGAGAGACCGGCTGCTGATCGGTAGTTTTCCGTGGTTTCATGCCATTAACACCACACAAATGCCGGAGCAGTACCCTAACAAACGGACCACGGACGATCTTTCCTACCTCTTCCTTGTCCAATCCTCTCGCCTTATACACACTTACCATAACATGCACTACTTGCCGGGAGACCGGTCGGGAGCCTAGAGCATGTCCCGGCTGAGGCGTTTCGCCGCTGGTGGGAGAAGCCCTGCTAGCCGACGGTAGGCTGGCGCCGGATCTCGCCTCTTCCCAGGGGGGAGACCACCGCCTCCTCCCGAGAAAAACAACTTGCACTACATTTACTGGAATAAAGATCTTAGCAGTTGACGTGTCCGGAATCACTAGCAATCAGTGCATGTCATGGACCACAATACGAATTTTTCTGCTGAAAAATCACAGTTTTTTTCGCAGCATTGCATTGTTTCTCTATACTACATATGTAGAATGCGAGAAAGATATCATTAGTGGAAATATTGCGATGGATCTGTTATATGTATGCCTTTTTTGTGTAAGATAAATGAAATTTAACTTCTTTTTCGGACAAAACGCTGTATCAAAAAAATTAAAAACCTTTTTAAAAAGTTTTGCAAACGTGCTCCGGTAAAATTACTACAAAAATTAAAATATTTGTTTTTAACTCTTGAAAGCGAGACATCTTCCAGATTGATAAGGGAACATTCAGTTAGACGAAAATAGTGTATACTATTTAGGTTCTGATGTGATGCATTCAGACGAACGTATAACTGGCGTTTGTAGAAAAATAACTTTTTCGGTATTAAGAACGCTCAAAATGTGGGTCTTGACGAGACCATTGCAATATCCTCTTTTTTTTTACTCCCACACCAACATCCCAGACGGCGCCCTCCCCGCCCTCTATGCCTTCCCCAACGTGTCCGTCGCCTCCGTTGCTTCTCCCCGCAACACCGACAGCGGCCTCTCCGCCATCTATCCCACCCCCCCGCCGTCATCGCTTATTCCATTGTCTCCCCGCAACGCCGACAGCGACCTCTGCGCCATGTCCGCCGACTATGTCTTTCCCGCCGTCATCGCGGTCTCCGCCCACTCCGTGGTCTCTCCCCGCACCACAGACACCGCTCCCTCCGCCGTATGTGCCTTCCGTTGTCTCTCCTTGCACCGACAGAGCTCGCTCCGCTGTCTTCGCGGTTTATGCCTTCCCCGCTGTTTCCTCTCACTCCGTTGTCACTCCTCGCAACACCACCGCCGCCCTCTCCACCGTCTATGCCTACCCGTCCGTCTCCGCCCACTCCGTTGTCTCCCCGCACCACCGGAACGATCCTCTCCGCCTTTTCCGTCGTCTATACCTTCCCTGCTGTCTCTGCCATCTTCGTTGTCTCCATTATCTCTGCCCACACCCCTGACACCGCCCTTTACATCGTCTCCGCTGTCTATGTTGCTTCAGCCAATACAAAAAAAAAAAAAAATACTGCCCCATCCGTCGTCTCCGTTGTCTCTGTCCACACCGCTGACACCTCCCCATGCGCCGTCTCCGTTATCCTTGCCCACAACGCCGAAACCGCCCTATCTTGTCTCCGCCGTTTTCGTTGTCTCTGCTCACATTGTTGACTCCGCCATATCCGCCGCTCTGCCGTCTCCGCCGTCCCCGTCTTTTCCGTTCTCTTCCGTTCTCTTCCTTTCTCTTCTCCAACACCGCCGACAGCGCCCCCTCTTCCGTATATGCCTTCGTCCGCCGTGATTGTCGCATCCGTCCTCTCCATTGTCTGTGCGCACACAGCTGTCGCCGTTCCCGCCGCCACCTCCCTTGCCGACTCCGCCACTTCCCTTGCCGACATCTCTCGCCTCCCCATTGTCGCCAACGCCCACACCGCCCTATGTGTAGTCTCCGCTGTCTATGCCTTTCCCCGCCATCTCCACCGCCTCTGTTGTCACTCTCCGTCGCCACGCCAGCGCCCTCTCCGCTGTCTATTCCTTCCCCGCCATCTCCGCCGTTTCTGCCTCCTCCATCCTCTCCTCTATTCCCAAACCACCGATACCTTTCCTATCGGCTCTCTGTGTCATATCCGCCTTTATGATTTTCCTTTGCTAACACCACTCTCACCGGGCAATCATCCGTTTCCGCCTTTTTCCGTTGTCTCAGCCATCTCAGTCGTCACCGCCCTCTCCAATATCCCAATGTCTTCGCCCAAACCCCCGCACCGCCCTCTCCGGTATCTCCGCCCTCTCCACCGTCTCCGACCTCCATCTCTTCACTCCATTGGCTTCTTCCTCTCCACCGTCTCCGACTTCTCAATTGTCTTCGCCCACACCGCCCTATTCACAGTTTCCGCGCTCCCTATTGATTCTGCTCACACCGCCCTCTTCATTGTCTCCGCCCACACCGCCCTATCCCACGTCTCTGCCCTCTTCATTGTCTTCGCCCACACCACCGTCACCGCCCTCTCCAATGTCCCAATGTCTTCGTCCAAACCTCCGCACCGCCCTCTCCGGTATCTCCGCCCTCTCCACTGTCTCTGCCCACCCTGCCGACACTGCCCTATCCGCCGCCTCCGCCCTCTTTATTGTTTCTGCCCACCCGGCGACACCGCCCTATCCGCCGTCGTCACCCTCTCCTTTTTTTTCGCCTACAACGCCAACATCGTCCTCTCCATTGTTTCTGCCGTGTGTCCGCCGTCTCCCACATTTCATGACGGGAAAAATGTATATCTTCAATATTATAGTTGTATGAAATATCCCAAGAAATGCACTTTTTCAATTAACAAAAATAGGTAAACAATTCCAACGATGACATTAGGTAGAAAAAACTTGTGACAGCAGTAGTCTTGTAAAAAAATCCATATCTTTATATTTTTAGCTTATTCTTGAATATTTATTTTCGTTGCATCGTAGCAAGTTAATATTTGTCCAAAGTTGATTTATTTGGAATATATTCTTATGTGTTTTTTCCAAAATATGTCGTAATATTGGATTTTTTAACTTCATACCACGACATTGGTTTTGAAAAGAAAATTTGGATAACGCGCAGTAACCGATAGGTTTGGACAGCGCTCAGGAAAGTATAACAGAAACTTACTTGTACAGAGAGAGAAAGAAACTTACCTGTACAGTTTGCAGAGATTTTTTTTACTGATACGTAATTGCTTATAATTACCGTCAACACGGAGCTCGATATACACTGCATTACGTACCGGAAGAGAGCATTATGGTTATGAGGGAAATACGAAAACAGTTGAATGATGCTACTTGTTCTATTATGACACAAAATTATGAGAGAGAACCCTCACAGACTCTATTCACATATAATTGCTTTTGTACTGGTTGCTATAGCGCTGTGACCCGTCTGTTTTGGGTTTTATATTTTAATACTTAATCAAAGCCCTTGTTTAAGACGATATCAATTAAAATCAGAAACTCGAAGAAGCTAAGTGGGAAAAAAAACAGTTGTATGTTAAGGTTTTAGAACGGTATTATTAAATCCATTCTAAATGGGCCGCCAAAATACCGACATTCGCGAGTGACCTCGAGAGGTCGTTGGCGTAGCGCCCTCGCTGCGGAGCCGAGGGCTCTATCTACCTGCGGCGCCGCGCGGCGGGTGCCCTGCGCTGGCGCGCTGCTTCCGCGCGCGGCTCACAGAGCGTGCTGGCGTCGCTGCGGAGCCCAGCGCCCGCCCTCCGCGCGCCACGCGCCGCGCCGCGCCGACGGGGGTGGTGCTATAGATCGCGCCGCGCGCGGGAGCTTGACCTATCCCGGCCAAGGTCAGCGCGCAGCGGCGTGACCTTGCGCGGGCTGCCCAGCGCGGAGCGGCCCCCGTGCAAATGCAAGTAGCTCGATTACTGGGTTATGATGGGGCAGCGCTCGCGGCGCGCTAAACGGCCGCGCATTGAATGCGCACATTTTCGCTCTTGTTTCTCTCTACTCGGCGTCCAGCGAGCGAACTATTGGAAATGTATTTGTTGCTTTAGTAACGGGGGTAGCCAGGGCTAGTATTAATAGTCGCTTAGCAGTACCTGACCTTTTCTTCATTTTGCCCATAATATGAGTACTACCTTGGATCTATAAACAGTATATTGTGGGCTGTGTATTTAAAAAGTGAGATATCGAAAGATTTAAAAAAATATCATCCTATTAAAAAATGCTTCAATTAGGACCAATACTTTTATTGTAGAATTTAGAACGGGATAAAACATATTCTGTTATCGATCGTTCTCGGGGGCCTGTTTGCGCGGTCTCGGATGTCGCACGCGCTCCTTGAAAGCTTCCGCCTCGCGGGAGATCTTTCCTCTATGTCCTATGGTATGGGCGGAGTGTGCTCTAGGCAGTATCCTGGTAATTTCATTGTTTCGCTTGTGACAAGGACATTGAGGTCTCTTATAAAGGAGAAAATCATTTAATACCAAATTTTAATTAATTTTGATAAAATTTAATGGTGTTACTGCAGCACATAGTTTCTTACATTGCTTGTAATTGTAACTCAACATTAAGCAGAATATACTCACGTTTTAAAATAATTACATTCATTAAAGATTTGATTTTGAAGAAAAGATTTTATTGAGAAAGAAATCTCTTGTTTTAATATTATTCGCACAATTGTAAGAACAAATTTTAAACCTTTGCAAATAATTATCTTTGAAAATACAGTGTGTCCAACAATAATGCGAATTGCACCATTTTTTATAAACTTGCGAGTACTTTGCTCCATACGAGAAAAATGAAAGAAAAAATTGGAGCAATTTTGAGAAACTTTTATTTGCATATTTCTTTAAAATTATCTTTATTTAACGCAAAAATATGCGTAAAACACTCATATATCCAAACAAAACTAAACATGACGTTTTAAACATCCAATTGTGAAGAAAAACTCTCATTGACGAAGAAAATCAATATCGTACAGTAACACCCCTAATCCGAACCCGTCAAATCCTTAATTTTGGATAATCGGAACAAAATTTGCGATAGAGGAAAAAATAAACAAAAACCACAAATGAAAAAGCATGAACACTGTACACCAAATCTATTCTGAATATTGTACGTAGAATACACGTTAACAGCAGCGTCCTAAACTGTGCTTTAACTCTTATTGAGTACAGAGACATTTACCTGAGCTGTATCGTTGGAGGTCTCTATTCCTCAAAATCTGAGAAGAAATACAACCTACAAATCATTGATAAGTCATTTATATATCAAATATATTATTTATTAAGTTTTATATACATGTACTTTACATTATACGAGTGTACTGAAATACAGTAGTTTACTATGAATTATTGGATGTGCTAATTTCTTACTGTGTATTTTTAATACGATTGAGAACATTTCAATAAGTCGATATATTATGCATCTGGCGGATTGTTAAAACGCTTAAAACATATTTTTATAAAACTCGTATAATTATAATTTCAACGTGCATAGTAGACAATACATTTTCGTCAATAAAAACTCATCGTTAGTGTAGCTTAACTAATGCAATTTTACGCAATTTTTTACTACCTTTAAAGCACTGCATTTGACAAAATTTGTCTTCCTTGTTATTAATTACCTTTGTTCTCTTTAAATGTTTACGTTTAAAAGTGTCATTTTGTTTTTCACATAACATTTTTGGTTTCTCGTCCTTCTACATACATACGTAACAAAGTATTTTGCAATGAGAAAACCTATGCAAAATTCCAAAGAGAAAGTATTGCAAAGCTGCACCAAGAAGTGACAATTTTTCGACAGAACTTATATTATGGAGCCCTGATACCGAAAACAATTGGCCAGTTACTTCATCTGAAACGAGTGGTCAGAATATACGTTTTGTGCATCAATGATACCGAAAAATTGATTTGCATGACAAAATGTCCGTCCGTCCATCTGTCTGTCAGTCCATGCGTCCGATGTCCGTTTGTCAACTAGTGTCTAAACCGCTCAGATAATTTTCTCCATCGATCTGACCGAACTCAAAACTGCGAATTTGAAGCGGATATTTTGATATTTGGATGTACATTGCATGGAGCCTCATAATATCAATATTTTCTCAAAAAATGGCGCCAAATTTTTGTTTTAATTGTTTTTCTCGGACATATCAAAGAACATTTATAAAAATGGCAGAAGTCTTAATTTGCTGAAACTCACTGAATTTTCAAAACATACAAAAGTTAAAATTTTTTCGGTGACTTGGAACTATAATATTGAAGAGAGAAACACCCCCCTAAGAGCTAAGAAGGGAGTGTAGAATAAATAAGATGAAGCGTAAATGGCCTTGCAGGGGTACATGACATGCAGGCATAGCAGCAGTGACGTGCAGCATAGGATTAACTCAGTGACATTTCTAGACACATTATCGTGTTAACTATTGTATCAAAATATTGCTCATAAATAAGTTGGAATTTTTGCAATAATTCACGTCAATTTTTGTTCACATCACCCAAATAAAATGTTATTTCAAAAAATATCTGTCTACTTTACAAGGCAGAAATGTCTACTTTGCTACCTACCTTTACATCATTGCCTAGCAATGCTCCGTACAAATGGGGAAACATAGTATCGGGTATTTATTATATGCTATTTTCATGCCTACAGTTATTATCTATTACTTTTGGACGCTAATACGATAAACTTGATATGATCAAATTTATAACACATACATTTTTTACCTCACCTTCCATAAACACATCTATAAATATTCAGTTCGAATGAGAATGAAATACTAATCCAATTAATGGGAAAAGTATGTATTTTCAGACCATTAGCTCACATTTGTCACAATTACATATCCATCTTATGAGGAGGCGAACAATGCAATATAATTAGAAGGCAAGCGAGGTCATGGCAGCGCATTGTATTGGAACAGCGAGGCGAGGCGAGGCTCGTGTATGAAAGTTTTGCAGAGTAGAGAAGGGACGACAGCGACAAATGTCGGCGGGCGGCGCAGCGGGCTTTGCTGCTTCCAGAATACAAAACAGTGCAGGCGCAGGCGGAGGCCACCGCTCTCCTCACAAGACGCCCCCTTCCACATGAATGCGGCAGCTTCTTGCAGGAGCAGATTATTCCTGCGCCGTTGCTAAACTGTCCCCGACGACACTAAACTGGCTCGAATTGAAAACTGGACCCAGTGAATCAGAGCTCAGGGCGTCGAATTTGAGTGAGCGAACAGGACAATGGCTAACAAACGAAATACAAATCTAATTCACTTGGGCAATGTAAAAACCTGCCATGAGACCTTCCTTTATCACTGATGCGTCAAATAGTGCAGAATATTTGTAACCTTGCGGCACACGCGGCCCATTGTTCAGATGTCTGAGTTGTTCTCCGTTAGTTGCAACTTTTCAGAACACCTACCTCCTCAGAACTTCTGTTATTTTTCTCAGAAGTCATAGATTTCTGTTCGCGCCAATAGGATTCATATTGTTATCAACAGAACGTCAATAAAACCGTACGTGGCATAGCATCATGCCGACCAAGGCGAGTAGCACTATCAACAACTGATACAGTTTTATAATATATAGCTGGTTCTTATTATTGTTATTAATTCTAAATTTTAAAATTACGATGTCAGTTAAGAGTTTAATGTGTGATTGTATCTGAAACACGCAATAACCAGTTTGTGATCCAAGACAAGCTAAATTTTAAATTTTGCATCTGAGAGATCACCGCGTGTACTCGAGTAATTTTAATAAGCGTAGGAAAAGCAGTGTTAATTCATTTTTCGAAAGTCACAAATGTGTCTTCTTTGGTATCCAACAGTCATGGCAACGGAATGTACTGAAATGCAACTGTTGTCAGAGATGCAAAGGTTTCTCCTTTTTTGACCCTTCTGTACAAAGTTTCATAGGCAACAACTTTACCAACATTTTCCTGTCATGTAGAGTCAAGTATATAAAGAGTTCAACGTACCTTTTACTATGAGTGATTGGGTTGTAGATCTACGCCCTTTTTATGTCTTTTTTAAAACACGGGGCAGCGGCCGGGGTAAATCGCGTTGTATCAGATGGTGATGGATATTGCCTTGATTTAAAATTGCAGGCAATTTTGTGACAATTAGGGAACGAAATGTATTGTGGAGCCTTGGAGCTGAGGAGGGCGCGTATAGCGTCGTGGCGGGTGACGTGCTGTTGGTGGGCCATGTAGCTGAGGGTAAGGGCACGTATAGCGTCGTGGCGGGTGAGGTGCTGTTGGTGGGCCATGTAGCTGAGGGTAAGGGCGCGTATAGCGTCGTGGCGGGTGAGGTGCTGTTGGTAGGCCATGTAGCTGAGGGTAAGGGCACGTATAGCGTCGTGGCGGGTGAGGTGCTGTTGGTAGGCCATGTAGCTGAGGGTAAGGGCACGTATAGCGTCGTGGCGGGTGAGGTGCTGTTGGTGGGCCATGTAGCTGAGGGTAAGGGCACGTATAGCGTCGTGGCGGGTGAGGTGCTGTTGGTGGGCCATGTCGCTGAGAGTAAGGGCACGTATAGCGTCGTGGCGGGTGAGGTGCTGTTGGTGGGCCATGTCGCTGAGGGTAAGGGCACGTATAGCGTCGTGGCGGGTGAGGTGCTGTTGGTGGGCCACGTCGCTGAGGGTAAGGGCACGTATAGCGTCGTGGCGGGTGAGGTGCTGTTGGTGGGCCATGTAGCTGAGGGTAAGGGCACGTATAGCGTCGTGGCGGGTGAGGTGCTGTTGGTGGGCCTTGTAGCTGAGGGTAAGGGCACGTATAGCGTCGTGGCGGGTGAGGTGCTGTTGGTGGGCCATGTAGCTGAGGGTAAGGGCACGTATAGCGTCGTGGCGGGTGAGGTGCTGTTGGTGGGCCATGCTTGTAGCTGAGGGGCAAGGGCACGTATAGCGTCCGTGGCGGTGAGGTGCTGTTGGTGGGCCATGTCATGAGGTAGGGCTTGCACGCATAGCGTCGTGGCGGGTGACGTGCTGTTGGTGGGCCATGTAGCTGAGGGTAAGGGCACGTATAGCGTCGTGGCGGGTGAGGTGCTGTTGGTGGGCCATGTAGCTGAGGGTAAGGGCGCGTATAGCGTCGTGGCGGGTGAGGTGCTGTTGGTAGGCCATGTAGCTGAGGGTAAGGGCACGTATAGCGTCGTGGCGGGTGAGGTGCTGTTGGTAGGCCATGTAGCTGAGGGTAAGGGCACGTATAGCGTCGTGGCGGGTGAGGTGCTGTTGGTGGGCCATGTAGCTGAGGGTAAGGGCACGTATAGCGTCGTGGCGGGTGAGGTGCTGTTGGTGGGCCATGTCGCTGAGAGTAAGGGCACGTATAGCGTCGTGGCGGGTGAGGTGCTGTTGGTGGGCCATGTCGCTGAGGGTAAGGGCACGTATAGCGTCGTGGCGGGTGAGGTGCTGTTGGTGAGCCATGTCGCTGAAGGTAAGGGCACGTATAGCGTCGTGGCGGAAGTGTGAGAGGTGCTGTTGGGTGGGCCTTGTAGCTGAGGAATGAGGCGTGTATAATAGCGTCGTGGCGGGTGAGGTGCTGTTGGTGGGCCATGTAGCTGAGTAAGAGCACGTATAGCGTCGTGGCGGGTGAGTGCTGTTGGTGGGCCATGTCGCTGAGGTAGTAGAGGCACGTATGGCGTCGTGGCAGGTGAGGGTGCTGTTGGAGGGCCATGTCGCTGAGGGTAAGGGCGTATAGCGTCGTGGCCAGGTGAGGAATTGTTGCTGTTGGTGGGCCATGTAGCTGAGGGTAGGGCACGTATAGCGTCGTGGCTTGAGGTGGATGCTGTTGTGGTGGAGCCATAGCAAACGCTGAGGTAAGGGCACGTATAGCGTCGTGGCGGGTTAGGGGTGATGCTGTTGGTGGGCCATGTCGCTGAGGGGTAAGGGCACGTATGGCGGCGTCGTGGCGGGTGAGTGCTGTTGGTGGAGCCGTGTGACTGAGGGGTAAAGAACACGTATAGAGGGGCGTGGCGGGTGACGTGCTGTTGGAAGTGGGCCCATATCGCTGAGGGTAAGGGCGTATAGCGTCGTGGCGGGTGAGGTGCTGTTGGTGGGCCATGTCGCTGAGGGTAAGGGCACGTATAGCGTCGTGGCGGGTGAGGTGCTGTTGGTGGGCCATGTCGCTGAGGGTAAGGGCACGTATAGCGTCGTGGCGGGTGAGGTGCTGTTGGTGGGCCATGTAGCTGAGGGTAAGGGCACGTATAGCGTCGTGGCGGGTGAGGTGCTGTTGGTGGGCCATGTCGCTGGGGGTAAGGGCACGTATAGCGTCGTGGCGGGTGAGGTGCTGTTGGTAGGCCATGTAGCTGAGTGTAAAGGCGTATGAGGGGCATTGGCAGTGAGGAGTGCTGTTGTTGGGCCATGGACCCGAGGAGAGGGTGTGCGACGAGCACGGCGCGGCGCCACCATAATTGCGTGACTTTATGCTGTCGCGGCGCCACCGTCCTTTTGTTTCTTCGCCGCCGGCGCCTCAATTATAGGTGTTTCCACGTAAGAAAAGACCCTAAAAAGTCAAGATGGCGGAGTTTCGGCACTGCCAACCTCATCGAAATAAAACGCGAAAGCGCCGACGCGACTTGTTTAAATGTACGTAGTGGCCTTCAAAAATCCAGATATGCTGAAATGATTTGTTAATGTTGTTTTACGACTTATAAATCGCAACAGGCATATGGTAAAATAATTTAATTTATAATTTATATATGAAATTTGTTTTTATTAATTATAATATTAAATGTACTTTTAATTAAATTACTTATAAATTTAAAAATATTTGAACTCTCAGAATTAATAAAATCTTATTGAAACTGAAGAATAAATGAAATAGTAGAATGTTGTTTTATTATACAATAGGAAAAAAAGGTATAAAAAGGGAATTTATAGAATAAAGATGAAATGAAATGCAAGACTCAAAATAATTTTAATTTTCAAACAGTACACAATGAAGTGAAATAAAAGTATTCTTTACTGAACTAGAAATATTTGTATAATAATGGTTTTATGCACGTAATATCGACACATGACCATGATCAAAGCATATCTAAGGAATGAACAAATCTACTGTATGAAAATGACAATGTTTGAAATTTCATGAAAATTGAATTGATCAGATATATGATTTGATATAATGAGAAGGTTCAGTAACGAATAACTTGATGCACCATGGGTGGTCAATTTTAATGACAAATTGCAAGGAGCAGTCATTAAAATTTCTTGAACACCGATGGTCCACAGCAATTTATTTTCACAAAAATTATTGAATTTTTACAACAATTTTAAAGCCTAATGTCCCTGGGCTTACAAACATTACAAAACATCCCGGCATTTACCTTAAGCGATCGGGGAAAACAAAGGAGTAAGTATGTTACCATATATATAAAAAAAATTGAATAAAAAAGTGAATTAATCCTCAATTGGATTGTAAAAATATTATCATTAAAAATCAACATTAAGAAATTTGGCTGACTTTACAAATTAATAAACTACTTGAAAATTTTACATATATTGATAGCATACCCATTCTCCCGATCAGGATGACGACTGAGGGCCGATTTCTAGCATGCATACAGAAACATACGTCAAAATAATGGAGACATTTACAATACATAAAATAATATACATAAAAAATTCCATATTTAGAAAATGAATAATCCGGTAAACACAGCAACCCTGCAACATAAAACAATGCAGTATCTATTGTCCAATCATGATAAAGTCAATAAACAGACATGTTATTGTTATAAGATTAAAAATTATTCCTAGGAAATTATGTTCTTGCAATGAAAAACAAAAAAATTAAAAAAGGAATTATCACATTTAAATGAAAAAAATTGCTACTTAACTTATATATTACTTCAAACTCCTGCAACATATGAAAAACAAAATTGTCCAGAAAAAAAGTTGGCCCAAGAATTTTTGCTTCACATTACAGTATTCAATATAATATGTAACCAAAAAAATTACCTACAAAACCAATAAAATTTACAAACATAAATAGAAAATCATTGAAAAATAACTTAAAATGAAATGTTAATAACCAAAAAGTAATATAGCGCATCAGTAGTAAACATTAAATTTTACTCTATATCATGCCAAATAATATCATGAAATAAGTACTTACTAATTTCACTTAACAACTGATTACCATTTGAACAAAAATTTAAATAAAATGATGTATGTTCTGAACTCCATTATTGCGTATCTGAAACATTTATAAATGTAATGTATGTTTCACACACATGTCAAATCTTCGAAGTGTATTCATTTATATCACTTAGCATCCATACTTAAACTGAACACAAACTCAGAGGCATTGGTAGTAATGATTAATTGTATTACAGGGATAATGTAAAGGAAATTGATTAACTGTTAATTCATTGGGGTTAATTAATGTTAATGAAATGGTGATCTTAACTAGTGTCTTTGGTTGAATTGAGAAGGCAGGAGTTCACTCAAGATCTCACACTCATATTAAAACTATTAATGCACACTCACTTCTTTCACATTGCAACTGTTCTCAGACCAAACAGACTGACTGAAGCACTGGCAGGAACAATTGACTGTAATTTAAAAATATTAATTTATAACCTGCCATAACCACAATTCCATAATCGAGTAAATTCAAGCTATACCTTTTCCGGGACACAGTGTGACCAAATTTGTTCTTAATCTTGACTTGGTGGTTGCTTTACGGGGGCAGGAATTTTATAATTTGAGGCACATCTGAAATATTGAGTTACATATTTTACAAGATTATCACATTTATTCCAAACGCTTTAATGCTTACTCACTGTTTTTACTTTTGCAATCCTACTCGATCCAAACACACAACTGAAGCACGGGCAGGAACAATTGATTGAAAATTGGGAGAATGTGTTAATGAAATGAAATTTTCTTCAATTCTCAATGGAGTATTTTCCTGTTCTTACCTGTTCTGTTGCACAGGGGGTCCCAACATGTTCTCTAACAACTGTGGGTGATTGCATTAATATGTCAGATGTTTCTTGAGATGAAGTTGTGGAATCTCTAATATTTTTTTCAATTTTTTCACATTGAAGATGTTCCTGGGATTGGCTCAAATGGAATTGTCTCCTTCCTCTCCTGTGCCTTCTTCAGCTGTGTCAGTTCCACTAGCACTGCTCAAATTTACTATTTCTTCATAATCTTCTTCCACTGCCTCTTTTTCATAATACTCTTCAATAATTTTTTCTGCATGTTCCACTGAATTCTTCCACATTTCTGGTGTGACCCTGTTAATGCCATAACATAATTTTCTAGTTTCTTGTTTTACTAATTTTGAAAAAAATTATAATCATAACTGTTAGCATATATTTATCATTTTTCTATAATGGTGTATTGAAAACTTTACCTGATTTATTGCCTCATTCCTCACAGCTTTAGTTCTCTCCATTCCTTGCCCTGGCCTTTCACATACAGTTTTGTGGTAGTACCCTTTTGAAATGCCCCACACATGTTCAATAGGATTGAATTTGCAATGATATGGTGGCAGCCTCAAAACTGTGTGCCCTTCTGCAGCCAGCATGTCATCAACTACATACCTTTACCAATACATTGCTGAGGTCAGTTATTTATTAGATTTATATATCACTTATTTATCACAAGCGTAGACGCATATATTTGTACATATTTAAAGTGTATATTTTAATATTTAATTACAATGATGCAACAGAACAAGATAATATGATGCAAAATATTAATGAAATGTATTCTTTCACGCACTGATATGTATCTCGTGGTACCTTTTTATCCTTTCACAATGTTGGCTCGCCAGGGCAACAAGTGAGATTTTATTTGCAGCTTCTGGCACTCGTACTCCTCGCTGGTTCAGGCAATCCTAAAAATAATTTTCTTTGGTTACATTACTTATTTCATTAAGCACAATAGTTTCATTTCATTTCTGATACTTACAATCAGTTGATCCTTTCACCACTTTGTGGTTGGATGCCTCTCTACCTGCTTTGAATGGTATGAAGCATTATCCATGACAATGATGCAAGGTCTTAAATTGCGAATGCCAGGAATCAGTTGTTTCTTAACCCAGGATTCAAAAGTAGAACTGTTCATTGCTCCATGATAATCTTGCCCCCTTTTTAGGTCAGTAGCATATATCAGACCAGCACCTACAAAATGTGATGCTTCGTACACATGCCTCAGTTTGTACATAATTAATGCCATTAAAACTGAAAACATTTGTACCTGGTACAAAACCTTCTCTCATTCCTGCATGAACCACGACTAGCCTCCTTCCCTCTGGTGGTCTTTTAATTACTCTTTTACTGGTGCCTTTAATGGTAGTTGCCATGAATAAGTAGTTGAACCTAATGAAAATGATATTTTTGTCTCATAATTTTTACACATAAGTAATATACATTTTCAAAGGGATCTTTTACCATTCATATAGATCCATGTGTCATCAAGGTACACTACAGTCTTTGGGTTTTGACTTCTTATTTTTCATATAGTCTGCCACAAAATATAACCTCTTTACATTTATTTCATTTGACTCACAAATACGAATATTTGGGTTTCCTTTCTTCCATGCTAAACCATTTCCTTAATAATTCTGTACAATGTTGTGCATGACCCTCTGAATGAAAAAAATATCATTATTTTCCTTCATGTAATGCCAAACATCTGTAAGTGAGAGTCTTCTGCCTGTTGCAAATGAATAGGTCTTTAGAAAGTCTTCAAAAAGTGAGCCACATACTTCATCATTACTCTAAATATAAAATATCTTACCATTATCAGCTTCCTGGTAAATATATAGCTGCTAATAGCTTCTCTTGCAAATCCATCAGCTGAATCTCTCACGGTCATGAACGCTTCCTCTTACTTTTAATAGATTTTCCTGCCTTATAATCCCTAATAACGTTTGCCAGAGTTGTATAAGGTCTCTGTAATATATGAATATATTTCAATAAAATAATTATGATTCACATACACATGTTCATTGTGAAGACGTTCTTGAGGCATGCAATAAAGTCAATAATTATTGTGACATTGATGGCTTACCCCCACAATTACAGCTACCTTTGCAATGACACTGCTCTCAGGAAGTTTCACTTCTTTACGAGAATTTTTCTCGCTCTTGTACTTATTAACATTAAGAAGGACCTGCCTTTCACCACTCGATAAAATCCACTTCCCCTTCTGCTTCACTGGAGAGTTATTTCTGGAATTACCTGACATTTCTAAAAATGTCAAGCCCAGCGCACAACAAGATTTTCCTTAGGAAACAATTCGCGCACTGGAAACGCAAAAAAAATTGCTTTTTCAGCACGCAAGTGCGGGATGCGGCTCACTCGCATAAGCTCACAATCTCCACACGTTTTGCTGGTTGAAACCGTTGAAGTTGGCACAAATTCATTTCGCTCGCATGCATGCCAGTCTCCAGCCAAAAAAAAGTCCCTGGCAGCTGTACTTCCATTACGTGGGGAATTTACGTTGGGGTTGGCACCTACTTTCTCCAACTTAAATGGTAATCAAAAGTCCCTAAGTCAATGTAGTATGTATGGCGGGTGGTTTACGGGAGGTTGGTATTGCCAAGCTCTCTGGGTCACATCTTACGTGGAATAAATCTTAGTCCCCGGAGCCTCTGCAGAAGCTCCGTCCCAACCACCGCGCCGCCGCGCCGCGCCGCGTCGACCTACCTCCACCCGCCCGCTGCCCTCGAAGGAGAAATAGGAAGGGATATGAACTAGCAGTTAAGTGGTTCCTATTCATTGATGGCCTAGAAAAAATGGTGTTTATAGCTCTGTGCTCGCGCTTATTCTTCAAGTATAAATTCACCTGCTTGTGAATAAAAGTTGCAATATAATGAGTTATAAGTAGAGACCAGAAAAATATGTAGTATGAAACGTCAAAATATGTACAGAAATATGTAAAAATTATAAGAATATGTAATAAATTTGTAAAATAAGATACAATATGTAATATTAAAATACTGTAATTATGAACACATTTACATAATACGAAATCACTTTTATAAAAAATCCTAAACAAATTAAAAAAATACTACAAACGTTTTAAAAATCATTTGGAGAGCACAAAATTATGCACGCTTTGCATCATACAACTTCCCGTCAGTTGCAAAACCTTCATGACTAACTGAAGCTACTAACTGAAGGAGGTGCGCCAGACTGTGAGAACATAGTCCGCGTCTTCTTGTGGCATGCCTCGTGTAGACAGCACACAGTAGTGAAGTAGGAAGGAGTTCGATGTTTTTAAAAATAATTCTTTTCATAAACAATCAGCCAAAAAATTTAAAAAAATTGATAGAATAAAAAAATATTTTGCGAAAATAGCAAAATATGTAGAATACATAATATAGTACGAAATATGTAAAAATATGTAATGAAAAGTTTGATATTGTGTTAGACCGGCGGTGATTCGCTAAGATTACATTTTTTTAGAATGCAGAAAGTAAGCAGAAAGACAAAAAATGTGTAATTACATAAAAATCCGGTTTCTAGTTATAAAGTTAAGTATTCAGGATGTGATTTTTTTTCTAATTGCTGTTCATTGTCTTGGTAGTCCTCCTTTATGTAGCCATTTATAATTTACGATATACCTTCTACCAAAACTAACTGTAATGAATTGTTTTCAATTTCCCTTATTCGTATGAATGGCCTATTTGGAGAATTATACATAATGTTGACAAATTGTATAATGCTGCGAGAAAAATAGCGATTTTTGAAAGAACTCTTAGTATTATGATGTATTGATACAAAAAAGAGGATACACCTTGTTCCAAAATTAGAAAATAACTTCTAATACGTTCTGTAGTAAAAAATCACGATTTGGGGTCCTTCATGCCGAATAATTCGTTTCTGGTAAAACGTCTGTCCATCTGTGAACAACACTAGCACCAACTATTTTATGACCCATCGACCCATAAGTCAAATATCCACAGACATTCGTACAAATCAGAATGATCGATGCGGCAATAATCATTTTCATCCAAACATGTAATTTTACCTTCTACGTTTAAAACTTAGTTTTTAATTCTCTATCATTTCAGTGCCGTTTCTGTTAGCTTATGCATAACTTATAGTTAACATATTAATGAGTACTTCCTTGCTTTACAGGTAGCTCAGTGTTCGGCAACATGTCTTGAACAATCTCCTTTATACGTTGATTAACTACTACAAGTCTTCTGAGGTAAGTTGAATTTCTTGAATTTTGTTTCATTCATCTTGACTAAGTAATTGTTGGTAAAAGTGAGTAAATATTATCTTTTTATTCGTGGGTGAGAATGTTTAGTCTTGGAAGCAACGTCTAAGCGAAGGAGCCAATTAATTTCGGTCAAATCAATATTTGTACTCTGAGTGTCAGAGTACATTTTCCCCATGGAAATTAAGTAAAAGAAAGGTTGTTTATATATATATATATATATATATATATATATATATATATATATATATTGTAACGATACCGAATATTGTACCCCGGATAATCGTAAACAAAATGTTGCGTAATCACGTGCTGGCGCCTTTTGCGTCTTTTCTGAGCCGTCGGGTGGCTAATTCGTTCCGCACAGCTGCAGTCGCGACATCTCGGCGCCAGGCAAACGGGGGAAACTGTGTTTAATTTGTCTGTTGACGTAGAGACTTTTCACCAATAGAAGCACGTTTTAGTAAAATTTCCGGAAACTTCTAGAACATTTGGGAAACTGGGGGGGAGAAAAGGCTTGTGAGCGCTGGCATGCGCCGAGCAGGCACATCAGAACTGTGGGAGAGATCACAGTAGGCGGATCAGAAGGGTAGGAGAGACCACAGTAGGCGGATCAGAAGGGTAGGAGAGGTGAGCGCTGACGTGCGCTCAGCTCGCAGAACAGTAGAGCGGGAGAAGGGCAGTGTCCCTCTACTTTAAATTGAAGGCGAGTAGCTCCTCCGGTTACTCACTTGTCGAGTATATTTTTTTTTTTTTTTTTTTGATCTCTGCCGATCACGCCCGCGTCGCACGTCACAATTTACGTGACGATTATTATCGCGCTGTCGGACGCCTAAGTCTTGAGCTGTCGTCACCCTCATCGTCACCATCACTGCACCACCGCCGTCGCCGCTACCGCCGTCGTCGTGGTCACACTGCGCCACCGCCGCCGCCGCCGACGCGGGACTCAAGGGCTTGCCCTGCACCCACGGGACACGCCGTCTGGCGTGAGGTTCGGCGACCTGTGGAGGTTGCTCACCCCAGCGGGCCTGCCTGTAAACGGTGACTGTGTTCTGATTTGTCGAGCTGCGGCAAAATCTTCATCACGCCCTTCAGGCGCAACGCTTGTTTATAAAAGAAACTTTTATCCAGGGGTTATAGTCAACCTCCAGGAAGTGCTCGCCGCGCATTGGCGACTTCCTTACAATATTAAGTTCCCTTTAATGTATTAGCTTTGTAGCGTAAAATTAGAAGAAGTAATTACTCACGAGCTCAGACCTTGATTTTTGTATGTTAAAATTTTAATTCTTTCATTAAAGTTCATTTGTGTTCTAAATATTTTTTTAAATTAATCACGTAGCTAAATCCGTCCACCATCCATACTTCTATAATCTACATGCTTCCTGAGCTAGCCGGCCACACGAGCCCAGGTAAGCACAGGTAGGTTTGGGAGACATTCACTTCGCTACATCGAACATTCACTTCGCTAGGATCTCATTAATAGTAGTATGTCTTTTTTCTGCTCCTCTTTTTATAATTTCCATTCCAGTAGTACATTGACGAACTGATGTGGTCACATCGCTGTTCCCGTTTTCGAAACAACACCTCGCTCAGGTCTCGTTCCATAAGAACTATTGAGTACCACGTGACTTCGCGTCTGTGTTTTAATTGGGCGCTTTCATCCAATCATGTTCACATTTCCGCAGCGAACTCCTCTTCGATCAGCACCAACAGGCTATCGCGTCACCCAACTCCGAGACGAAGTCTGCAACGTAACGTATAAAACAGTGTCCCCGATACGATACTCCGAAACGTAAATTTTACATCTCGTGTGAATGGTGAGGGCCGACTTAAAATCAGCGTAAAAATGTGTTTTTATCTCGAGTTTGAATAGTACTTATTTATGGTGTGCGTGCATCTTGGTGTTTAATTATTTCAATCAAGAAGCCTGGTCCGTATCAGACTTTTCTGAAAAGTGAAACAATTGTGAAATCAGCAAACCGAATTTCGTCTCACATGTTCTAATTGCTGAAGCGAGTTCCCTATATGTTTCTACTAACAAACGATGACTTTCCAGTCTTTTTCTTTTCATTAATTAGGTAAAGCAATGTATACCACAAATGTTCTTTTTCAGGCATAAACGTCGACGTTATCAATTAACGATACAAAACAGAAGCTTGTGTTTGGCAGACTCAGCATGTG
The DNA here is from genome assembly GCA_011170035.1 of Teleogryllus occipitalis. Classification (NCBI taxonomy): domain Eukaryota; kingdom Metazoa; phylum Arthropoda; class Insecta; order Orthoptera; family Gryllidae; genus Teleogryllus; species Teleogryllus occipitalis. Next base: position 159,104 of record BLKR01000733.1, read on the forward strand.
TGTGTGTGAAGGTTTATGTCAGATGCACAAAATGGCGCAGTGTCAAATTCATATTCTGCTTACTGTTCACTGGAGTTATCTCTTAGTGAAACCCAAGTGCATACACCTGGAATAAAAGTTGCGCTTTTGTTCAATTTCATTCCTGATGCATATCATTTTCCTCTGAAATGAAATTTTATACCTCACATTACACAACATGAAACATCTGAAAAAATCTTTACCTTTTAGTGACAAATCTTTATACTGTACCCTTCATAAACAATTTTTGGTATTTAAGAAATGAATATATTTGTTCAGAAGGAAAAATTAATCCAGGAATAAAAAAGGAAATATTGTGTAAATTGGGTGCCTTTTAATTTCTTCCTACAGAGTAGAGAGACACTTACGTAATTCTGCGCAAAAAAACGGTGAATTTTCGGCAGATATTCGGCAGATTTTCAGCTCAAATTAGAGGGCCCTGGTATCGAGAACGTGGATACATTAGTTGCTAAATTAAAAATAATAATATAATAATAATAATAATAATAATAATAATAATAATAATAATAATAATAATGTCCTCTAACACGGAGAATTCCTGTATTGTGGGTCTTTGTTACCGAAAAATCGAATGACAGCAAAACATACATCTGTCCATTCGTCCGACCGTGAATAGATCTAGCAGCTACACCTTTCTGCCGTTTTTCTCCAAAACTGATATTCCCCAATCGATTTGGCGTATGTCGCGGCACCATGAATTTGAAATCGATATTTCCATTTTGCGCGGTTCTTTACATGAAGCCCCTGGGATATTTTCAAAATTTTCGAAAAGTATGTCTCCATCGTTTCTTATTAAACGTTATTGTTCGATTGTGTGAAGGACGTTTAAGAGGACGTATAGGTTTTATGTTCGTTGAAAACCCAGCTTATTCGAAAATTGCGAAAGTTATAATTTTTTCGGTCCTCTCACTTTAAAATTTAAGATAGAGTTTTCCTTCAAATAAAATTTGCTGACCATATTTTGTTCTTTCAGTAAGGTCGTGTTCATTTTTTGAAACTTAAGTTTGTTTTCCCGCAATATTGCGTGCAATATTTGCAATTTAAAAAAAATACTCCTTCAGGAGACACCGCCTTAAAGTAGCACTGACCGTGCGGGCGAGGAGGTGTGTGTGTGTGTGTGTGTGTGTGTGTGTGTGTGTGTGTGTGCGTGTGTGTGTGTGTGTGTGTGTGTGTGTGTGCTCTTTTGAAGCTGAGGGCATACAGGGGTAGGATTGATGATGGGTTGTAGAATCAATCAGAGATGCTACTGGTAGGGGCACCATGCTGTACAGGTCTCAGCGGAGGAGCCAGACGAAGGGCTGTCTCACAACGACCTACCAGTACTTTATCACCTCTATCCATAGTCCATCCAAAGTTCCAGTGTCCCTCCCTCTCCCTCACCAACGGCAATTAGCCGTAATAGGTGGACCCTTTACTAGTGCGGCATGACTATTCTTCCTTTGTGCCATACACCTTTATTCTTTCCTATAAGGCCGATCTTGGTCTCTTGTGTTTTTCGACCCCGATGCTATTAGGTTGCGAGGGCTAGAGAGTCATTATTTTTCCTCTCGTCTTCTTTCCTTATTTTATACTTTCTTTCTCCATCTTTCTTTTTTCTTTCTATCTCTGTATGCCCTTCTTCTTTTCAGATTCCAACCTGCTGCTCTCAGGAGGGGGCGAGAGCCCTAAAGGCGTGGGGAGAAAACCCTAAAAAATCCTAGCCCGCGAGGTTGGAGGTTGGGCTTATGGGTCAACACTCCATTCCCGAAAAAATCATAAACAGTTAAAAACTCTAAGCAGCTTTTAAACGGACCCAATCGAAGATGACTAAACCAATGAAACCGGACAATGCAAATGGCATCGTGGAACGTACAGGGTATTAGCAAAAGATATGAAGAAGTATTCAGTCAGTTGAAAAAAATATAGACATTTGTTCGCTAACGGAAATTAAGAAGAATGGAAGAGGAATTGAAGACTACAATAATTATATCCGTATATATAATGGTGTAAACAAACACAATATGGCTAAATGTAGAGTATCAGTAGCAATTCACAAAAAAAATTAGAAAGAATATAAGAACTTGGAGTGAAATTAATGAGTCTGCTAACAGTGGAGTTAGAAATATTTGGTCATATTCTGGTACTTGTATCAGTATATGCTCCAACTGAAGATTAATTTTAAGATGAACTAGTGACAATATTGGAAGACATTCCTTCAAGTAAGGAAATTCTAATAATCGAACGGAAAGTAAACAGAATAATAATATAGTTGGTAAAATGGAGAATAAGAATGCAATAAAAATGGAGAGGGATTAATAAATTTGTGCACCCAGATGAATCTTAAAATTATGAATGGGTTCTATATTCATAAAGATATTCAGAATTGTATATGGACACAAACTACCAAGAATATTAAGTCAATAATTGATTATGTTATATTAAGGCAGAGAACTTATCTAAAATGCCAAGACGTAAGAGTATTAAGAGGAGTAGAATGTGGTAGCGACCACTATTTAGTAAAAGCACTTATTTATTTTTGCTGTGTACCACAGCAAGAATGCCCCTAGGATCGGTGTGGTGGGCACACTGTACAAGACAGTGTAGTTGCGGCCCCCTGTGGCCGCTGTAGGGTTGCGCCCCGGAGCGCGACCAGGGTAGGAATGAGTAGTTCCGAATGACACCACCAGGAGCAGGGCGAGCGACGGCGCTTTCCCGTTAGCACCGGACCGCGTCTGCAACGCGGTCTCCGAAGGGGCACCTCCCCTCGATTCCCCGCCACGGAGGGGGCAAGTGAGAGACTCGCTCCGGTGCCTCGGGGCGTATATAAGGGCCCCGGGCCGGGGGGGGGGAGACAGTGACTGTTTAGAAAGCTGATAGAGTGCCCAGTGTGAGTTGGAAGTTTCTTGTTGACGTGTGCGTGCTGCGGTAGTGATTCTCCGGCGCACTGTAAATTTGCTTCGAATAGGTACTTCTCCTAGAACTTTGCTTTTTGACCTGGCTGTATTTCTGGACTAGATTTTTGGATTGTGGTTTGGCTATAATAAAATTGTTTATGAAAGAACTGTTGTCTTTCACTTTGGTTTCCTTGTACACAACAATTTTTTTCACCAACCAAATTTCAAAAGGGTCATAATGCCAGAAACTTATACTCCATGTAGCCCAAAAATACATCAGTTGGATAGCTTACAAAATGACTCGACTAGTTTCCTGTATAAATTTAGTTTGGCAAACAGATTGGAAATATATTGCGACCCGCGCGTCGGTTTCAAGTCGTAAGGCCAGCACCCGACCTGAGACGTCTTGGGGGTGGCGAACACAATTCGCCAGATGGACAGCTAGCTCAGTTAGACGTCCCAGTGTGGACACAAATAAAAAAAATAGGGGGGGTCAGGGTTGTGAAGATCGTTTTGGACTGGATGCAAAATTACACACAACTCGAGTTAGAATCACTTTTCACTTAATTCAGTATATTCTAAAAATATTTGCTGCTGTGACAGATACATAAAATGGCACACAGAAAAATCAAATACAGAATACTCTTGACTGTCTGTAAGAAAAAACACACACTAATAACTCGATACACAATTTCTTACTCTTCTTTACAACCCAATTTTTTAACACACACACACACTTTCAGAAATTCTGAGAATCGTTAAAATATTACTTTATACGAAAATGAAAGAAAAACACATTGAAAATCAAAACTAGTACTTCTGGCTTAACATTACTTTCACAAAAATTAAACTCTCTCTCTCTAAAATCCAGAGAATGATTACTATTATAATTCGTCTCTTACACACTCTCTTAATCACTAAATTACAATATCAGATCTTCGAATCCTTTTAAAAGAAAAGATTGATTCTGTTCCCACGTATTAGAAGTCGGAAACAAATGTACTTTTACTTTCTTTATCTTTTAAGCATGGTAAATATGTTATCCTCCCTTTCTTTCTACGTAACGGATTCAGAATAAGCTTTCTGATTAAATTGAATTACTCCTATCCCTACAAAAACAGTTCATTTAGTACGACCTTAGTTTATTCTCTTCTCGGTCGCGTCGGGAAGTCAGCTGTACTTTCTTCTACCCCTTCCTTCGGAGCTGTTTCGGCCTTGAAGCGTCGGAGCCTCGGGTTGAGAACGCAGTTGCCCACCAGAAACGCGTTCTTCGTCTCGTTCAAGGCTTATATTCTTGCGTACTCTTATATGAATTTTACTTAATTTCCAATTATGATTAATGACCAACTGGATATTCAGAGTTGAAATGGATCCAGAGATCACCCTCTTTTATACGAGCACAAACTTTAAGAGAGTATATATTGTAACGATACCGAATATTATACCCAGGCTAATCGAAAACAAAGTGTTGCGTAATCACGCACTGGCGCTTTTGCGTCTTTTCCTGAGCCGTCGGGCGGCTGATTCGTTACGCACAACTGCTGTCGCGACACCTCGGCGCCGAGCGAACGGGGAGACTGTGTTTGTTTTCGCCAACGCCGACGCGGGTCTATCCCTGGGGATCTAGCTGGGAAGGGGGACTGCGCAGTTTGGAAACTCTGGGAGGGACCACCTACGTTTATTTACGAAAAGTGTGCGAGTGAGAGCGCCTCATGGAAAATTCCGCTCGACACACCGACGAAACGCAAGATATTATTGGACCAAATTTAAGTAAGACGTAGGAACCTTTTGCCAATAGAAGCACATTTTAGAAAAATTTTGGAAACTTCTAGAACATTTGGGAAACTGGGGGGGGGGGAGAAAAGACTTGCGAGCGCTGGCATGCGCCGAGCAGCCAGATCAGAACGGTGTGAGAGATCCCGGTAGGCGGAGCAGAAGGGTAGGAGAGGTGAGCGCTGAGGTGCGCTCAGCTCACAGAGCAGTAAAGCCGGAGAAGGGCAGTGTCCCTTTGTTTTAAATTGAGGACGAGTAGTTCCTCCTATTGCTCATTTGTCGAATATATTCTCTTTTGATCTCTGCCGATCACGCCCGCTTCGCCCGTCACAATTCACGCGACGAGTATAATCGCGTTACTGGACACCTGAATCTTGAGCTGTCGTCGCTTCTGGGTCGTCGCTTTCGTCGTCTTCATCACGCCGCCGCCGCCGCCGTCGCCGTGGCCACGCTGCGCCACCGCAACCACCGCTGCCGACGCGGGACTCAAAGGGCCTCCCCCGACACCCACGGGACACGCCGCCTGGTGTGAGGTTCGGCGACCTGTAGAGGTTGCCCACCCCAGCCGACCTGCCTGCGAACGGTGACTGTGTTTTGATTGTCGAGCTGCGGCAAGATCTTCAGTGCGCCCTTCAGGCGCGACGCTTGTTTAAAGAAACTCTTATCAAGGAAGTGCTCGCCGCGCATTGGCGACTTCCTTACATTATTAAGTTCCCTGTAATACATTAGTTTTATAGCATAAAAATAGAAAAAGTAATTGCTAAGACCTTAATTTTTTGTATGCTTAAAATTTAAGTTTTTTCATTAAAGTCCATTTGTGTTCTCAATAATTTTATTTTAAATTCATCATCATTTTTTTAATATCCGTCCACCATCTATTCTTCTTTACTCTACATGCTTCCTGAGCTAGCCGGCCACACGAGCCCAGGTAAGCAAAGGTAGGTCTGGGAGACCGGGTTCGGTGCAATATATATATATATATATATATATATATATATATATATATATATATATATATATAAAGCAACAACTGGAAAGAGAAATGAATGCAACTATTAATTACTGCCATCCATTCAAAACTCCTCTCCCTAATTCTCCTATTATAAATTCATAACGTCTCTTATTATCTTTCTTCTAAGATTACGTTTAAATCACTTTATAATAGAATATTTACCTCTTCTTATCTTCCTGAAAAGTTTTTCTAAAAGTTGCAAATCTGAAGTCCGCTGCAATATCAATTCCTGTCGTGCCGTTTTCAATACGTCTGCCCAGTTCAGCTGCTAACCTCAGAAAGAACTTTTTTTTTCATCTGACTACCGGTCTCGCCCTCGGTCTATTGTGGCGGTCTCTCTTGATCTAATTTCCAGTTAGCATTCCTAATATTCCTCCGCGTTGGCGCGCGTTCAAAATACTCCTTTCCCTCGCTCTCTTAGGTCGCATGTGACACGTTTTCGAAGTCTAAGAAAACGGACGGTCACAATATGCAGATTGTCGAGCAAATTATATGAACAAATAAAAACGGTTATCCATGAAGAAGCGTTTGAAGCATTAGGTGAAAAACCCAAAATAATGGAAAGACAAAAATCATGGTGGAATGAAGTATTGAAACAAATGATTGAAGAGAAGAAAGTGAAACATAAGCATGTGGGGTGCTACAGAATGGCAGAGACTTTCTCGTAGAAAATTATTACTAATTTCTTTGGTGTGGTCTGGCTTTAAAATCTTGCTCCATTATCTACCCAGCTGCCATCTATCGTCGCCCAGGACACTTTTTTTTACATTTTCTCAACTTTTTTCTTTCCTAATAGTACAATAATAATCCGAAAATAGTAAAGAAGAGTAAAACCTCGCCCTAAACACAAATGTTCATTGGACAATTTGAAGCCGTTTTTAAGAAAATGTGTAAACGTTACTGTAAATACGAAATTTGAAGCTCTTTTTTACAACAATGTATTGAGTTTTCGAAAAATTTCATTTTAAGTCATTTGAAGCACTCCCACTCACAAACGTAATAAGGTATACAAATCAATGGAAATGTGCGTAGTAACAGCGTGAGAGATATTTAAAAAAAATTACGTTTGTGTAATTTTTCAAACAAGAAAAGAATACGCCAAAATGAACTTTACGTCATTTTAAAAAGTGAAATCAGCACTATTCATTGGAGAAATTTGAAAAAAAATTTGGAGCTATTTTTGAGAAAATGGCATTTGAGCGTTTCTGAAAATGCAGAACGTTGGGCTCATTTTCACAGAAAATGAGTATTCGAGAATTCTTATTTCACATTATTTACATCACATACACTCAAAAATATAATGTGATGAAATTGCCTCTAATGTAAATATTACCGATGTGACAAACAAGACAAAAAAATACATTTTTGTAATTTTTGAAAAAACAAAAGGATAAAGCTATATGGCGTTTATGTCACCAAATTGGGTGCATTTGGTACTACTACTACCACCAAAAGTCCAAGGAAAAAGCATGTAGCCGTTTTAAAAAAAAATTTCTTTTCGGTATTTTTTAAAATTGCAAATATTACAGGCCATAATGAAAATTACTAAAAATTTCAAAAAATATACGAGCTTAAATAAAGAAGTATTTACGGTTTACAAATTTTATTTGAAGGAAAAATCTCTATCTTCTATTTTAGAGTTGTAGGAAGACGCAGAAAAAATCAAGCTTTTGCAATTTTCGAAAATTCATAGTTAACCGTGAAAATATGACCCATATTACATTTGTGTGATTTTTGAAAAAAGCAAAACAAAAAAAAATGAATACACCGAAACAAACTTAACGTCATATTAAAGAGTATAATAAGCACTATCTATTGGACAATTTTCAAGAAAAAATTTAGAGCCTTTTTTGAGAAAATGGCGTTTTAACGTTTCTGAAAATGCGGAATTTTGAGCTCGTTTTCACAGAAAACTGTTGAGTTTTGGAGTAACGTTATTTGATATTATTTAAAGCACGTGAACTCATAAATATAATACTGCGAAGAAATTGCCTCTAAAGGGTTATCGACGTGAAAAAAAGTCCAAAAAAACAAACTTTTGTGTACATTTTTGAAAACACAAAATAATAGATCAATATGGCGTTTATGTCATCGTAAAGGGTTTGTATCGTACTAGCCGTACCAACAAACAACAAAAAATAGATTCTCTTGAAAACGGCTCTAAATGTTTTCTTTACAGTTGTAAAGAAAACATTTAGAGCCGTTTTCAAGAGAATCTATTTTTTGTTGTTTGTTTAAATTGAAAATATAGCACGCACTATTGAACGAAAATCCGTCGTTTATGTGCAGCATTACATAATTTTATCTGTACTACATATATTGCTCCGTATACAGAAATACGTATACGAGAAATTAAAAATATATAAAATTGCAAAACTTGCTAAAATACTTTGGCTGACGTGTTTGTGATCCGGATAAACCATGGGCTACTCACCACTGTTGTGTCACCTCTATAACTTATCTGACGTTGTGGTTGTATGAAAAACGCAAATCAAAGTCATTCGCTCTACCAATGTTGTGGAGAATACCAATAAATCATTTTAATATCTGCATATTATTGCACGAATGTGAGTGTTCCATTTTTAACTTGTTCTTACCTCATATGAAGCATGCTCAATATATTTTGTATTAATGTAATCGGAGTGACTGCGGAAATTAGTATAGTATTTTGTTTATTTCATATACTAAGTATGTTAATATCTTTTGAACCTTGTGTGATAGAAACTTTTTAAAATGATTTTCGAAATCAGCATGACCATCGTTTCCTTTGAAATCACCTACTTCCATCCTGGAGGTATGAAAATTGGTTTTTGTTTTATAGTGTTATCATAGATTTTTTGCCTTAATGTAGTCTGTTCTTTAAAACTAGATTTTGAAATAAAGTAAATGGAAATCTAAATTTAAACTTGCCATTTGTAATATTCTTGGTAATTTTTTTATATATTCTACTGACAAAATAATGAGACCCGTTTTTTTACTCGTCAAATGTCATTCTCTTTCAAGTTTTGATTTTTTGAAATATGATGGGCAAATCGTCATTTGGAGCGCGTGCTGCCAGTTTTCTCGAAATAAATAAAAATACTATTAGCTTGAGAAGCATAAACACAATTTCACTGTAAAATAAAGAAAGTCTTGTTTGTTTAACACGAATTAATATTTTTTACAGCAGGCATATCCGATATAAAGTCATAAAAATATTGGACCACAAGAGTTTGCGCTGGCTATTTTTTCTGACAATCTATTTTAAATGCTCTACGCATACTTTGCTTCTATCCTCAACCCCCACCAACGTGCAAGACGCCGACGGGCCGGATTCAGCCGAAACCCAGTTTGGCCTCGCGGCAACCTCCCCATACAATGTCTGGGTAAGGGCCGCCTTGCTAGCTCAGAGCTCCTAGCTTTCCTGTTTAGACCAGAGTCAAAACAAAGCGCCACTCACATGTGCCGAGAACAAGTTCCCTCTTCTATGCCTAGAGTACCGGGCCACTGCCTCGAGGAATCCGAGAGCCAACTGGGGGCCACCTGAACTAAGGTCCAAGCGACTCGGAGCTCCCATCCCGTCTCCCCAATGCTTACCGTCAGCTACCGACGTGGATAATGCCGGAGAACCTGAGCAACCTGACGGGTGGTTTCTAGATTTCCCGCCGGACATTAAAGTATCTGAAAAGTATCCTTCGCCTGATTCTGCTCAAAGGTCGACGCGTCATAGTCCCAACTGGTGGGTATCCGAGCGAACCCGACTACCAGGAGCTTAGCAGCGCCTTCTCACTGCCTGCACCTTCAGACTAACGACGTGAGCGGCGCCGCGAGACTCGGAGTTCGGGTGGTCGTCTACGACCCTCCACCAGAGACCACGACAACCTACACCATCGTGATTCCCCCTGCGAGGGGGATCCCCTACAGTGTTTGGGAAGTATGTGAAGGAGAGTGATCTCTCGGCAGTTTCAATTCCAAAGAGTGAATTCTTTGTTGCATCAGAGAATTGCATCAGTGAATTCTTTGTTCATCACTCGCCATTGCGTGTTACTTGAAGGTTGCGTACAGTTGCGTGTCCCAATTTTGGTTTCAAAGTGTGGTGGATATTATATATTTTGATATGCAGTAATGGATATTAGGGTGTACAGAAGTGCAGAATTAACCACGGAACATAAGTTTTTGGTGATGAAAACCCGTATTAAAAATCCACCTAGAGAACGATTAAGAAATATTTTAAAATTAAAAGTGAAAAATTGACAATGAAGGAAAATAAGAAAAGATATGAAGAAGGAATTGAAGAAAGACGGAAAACGAAACAGGGAGAGGTTAGGGAAGAAATCGTAGAAGAATGGAAGAAACTGAAGGAAACGATGCTAGAAGCGGCGATAGAGGTATGTGGTAAGAAGAGAGTAAATGCGCGTTTTAAAAGAACTAGATGGTGCAACGAGGTGATCAAGGAATGTGTAAAGAAGAAAAAGGAAGTATATATGGTTTCAAGGACGCAAGAATATTGATAAAAATACGTAGGAATTAGAAATAGAGCAAAACTAGAAGTGAAGAACGCAAAGGCGGAGACATGTGTAATGTTTGCAAAAGAATTTGAGGAAAAGTGCCATAAGAAGAAGAAAGACTTTTGGCAGTTAGTAAATGGACTAAGAGGGAAACATAAGAAAACGGCCAGAAGCATAAGGAATCCAAACAACAACTTAAAGACAGAATAGACAGAGGTACTAGAAACCTGGAGGAAGTATTAGGAAAACATCTTTAGTGATAATAACAGGACAGCCACTGGTAACTGGAGGGAGTTGAGTGAGAGTCAAGAACTCCCTGAGCCATTGGGAAATGGGAAAGAAGGGGAAGACGAATCGAACCTGGGGAGTGAGAAACACCAGGGGAGAGGAGCAGAGGTGGAGGAGGAGTTCATAATGGAAAGAGATGTAGAAGAGGCAGTGAGAAGAATTCAAGTTGGGAAGGCAGCTGGTTGAGACGGAATATCATCAGAGATGATAAAGTATATTGGGGAAATGGGAAAGACATGGATGACATTATTAAGTCAACAGATATGGAGAGAAAAAAGAATACCGCGAGAATGGGAAGAAAATATAATAGTACCTCTACATAAAAAGGGGAGCACTGTCAACTGTGAAAAGGGTAAAGGGCCATTTTTTTGTCATACTGCATTAGTAAATTATACTCAAGGGTAGTGGAAGTAAAGTTGAGAACGGAGGTAGAAGAAGATTTGGAAGAGTAGCGATGGGCCTTTACATAATAAATACAAACACAAGACCATATTTACATTCCAAGAAACATAATAGGAAAAACTTTGAATAGGGGGAAAACAATATGCACTGATTTCATACATTTAAAGTCAGCATTTGATATAGTACCCGGGAAAGAACTATGGGAGTGTGGAGAAATGAATTACCTTCAGGTTATTATTTTCAAATTTGCGTGTATATTTTTTCAAAAATAATTTAAAAACAATTTTAAAATTTATTTTTGAAGTTGTAAAACATATAAAATAAAATCATATTTAATTACCTTTTGTTGAGAATAGCAGTGGTGAATCACGAAAAAAGTTAAACTGAATTAAGTAATTTAACTACTTTAATAAACGACTTGAATTCATTACATAGCAAGGCAAGGCCTCTTAGCCACATACAGTAAAAACAATAAACATTCACGGTCTCCATCCCAACCGTGTCTACACAACAGCAGCAGCATATCGCAGTGTAAGGTCTGAGTAGTATATATCCTCAACAGCCCCCCTCGAGGACCGAACGGCTGTAGACCTCGTTGTGTCTTGAAATCAATGCGTTGCAAACAATTCCATAGTTTCAGTTATGTATCCCAATGCTATTTGATACCGATACGTTGCAAGCAACTCCACAGTTTCGGTTTCGTTAAGCATTTCGTTACCATGTCGGTTGGCATTTGGTCTGTCGACCTGTAGATTAATTCTATTTCTCCAGACAATAACGCCTCTCTAACGAAGTGATGACAAGTGTCAATATGTTTCGTTCTCGAATGGAAAACAGGATTTTTTGCTAGCTTCTGTGCACCAATATTATCGTTCATCAACTTTATCGGGGAATGAATTGAGGAAGATATCACGCCGCCTATTTCCGTAGCCAAACGATTTAAGTACATTGCCTCCTTGGTTGCCTCGCTAAGTGATATGTATTCAGCCTCAGTCGATGACAACGCAACAGTTCGCTGCTTCCTCGATTCCCAGGATAGGGTCCTCCTGTCATTGTGAAAACAAATCCTGTAAAAGATCTGCGATCTTGAATGCATGAGGCCCAATCGGCATCTACAAACCCAATGAGATTTTTAGTCTCCTTACCGGGTTCGTAGGTAATACGTAGATCGATAGTACCCTTCAAATATTTCAGTACCCTTTTTGCTGCTTGCCAATGAATTTTCCCAAAATTTACATTGTATTGGCTTAAGACACTTAACACTATGAGATATATCAGGGCGAGTCGCCACTGCCAAGTACATTAGTGCACCTATAAGCTGTCGGTACGGTGGTTTCTCCCCGTCATTTTCTGACCACCCGATCGACTCTCCGAGTTTGGAACCAGATTCAATAGGAGAAGCGACGGGCTTGCACTCCGACATGCCGAACCCGCACAGTATATCGTTGATATATTTCTTCTGATTTAACGATATACATCGATTATTTCTAGAAAATTCAATTCCTAAACAATATTTGGCCTCACCAAATCTTTAATTTCGAAAGAATTTCGTAGGAATTTGTAAACATTGTCAATATCAGTCGATCGACTAGAAATAACTAAGAAATCGTCCACATAAATAACGACTATTAAGCGATCGTTTCCTGTTCCTTTTACATAGACACACGAATCAGTGGTAGAAGGTTGCAATCCAAATTTAATTAACTCTTCATTGACGCGTTTGTGCCAGCAGCGACCCGCTTGCTTCAAACCGTAGAGTGCTTTCTTCATTCTTCAAACATAGTTTTGATCCAACCTTTTCAGAGTTATTCTAGCCTCTTCAATTATGTCAGGCGATGCCTGTCCATGGGCGACTATAAACTCCAGAACTTCTCGTGTATACTCTGGCAATTCCATGTATACAAGTTCATCTAGTATGCCGTTGAGATATGCTGTGGTAATGTCAAATTGCCGAATAAACATATTTTCTTGTGCGGCCATGGCTATAGCTAAACGAATGGAGCTAAGTCGTGCAACTGGTACATACGTTTCATTATAATCAATAGCTGGTCTTTGAGCGAAACCTCGAGCTACGATTCTTGCCTTTCTTCTGGTGATTTTTCCATGTTCGTCGTATTTGTTTCTAAGAACAAAACGGCTTCGAATTGTTCCTCTGTCGCTGGGGCGTTTTGCAAGGCTCCAAGTTTGATTCTTTAAAACAGAAATAAATTCCTCGGCCATTGCCGACATCCACTCCATTTTATCGGGACCGGATATAGCAGATTTTACCGGAAATTCCGCCATTGATGCTACATAATTTTCACCTTCGTAGCGTATTCCACACTCGTCTTGCATCTTATACTTCTTTACGCGTTTTCCAGATCGCAACTTGCGTGGTCTCCGTCGTGAAGAATGTTCTTCGTTCGTGTTGTTACCACCGTTGTTTAAGTTCTCTTCTTCACTTCTATCACTCAGATGATCGCTCGACGAACAAAGTTGCTTACTTGACATTTGATTGATTGTACTCAAAGTCACATCAATATCCTGATCGTCGCAACTTGAATCTTTGCGTGCTCGTGCATTGTAGGGAAATGTATGAGTAGGATAGAACGTCACGTTTTGAACATCTTTCCTTCGGCTAATATTACTTAAAAATTTAACATCACGTGACACTATAACTTTTCGCCACTCGGGAACATATACTCGTACCCCCTTCGATCTGTCGTCGTGGCCCAAAAATTTTCCGGCTTTTCCTCGTGGATCTAATTTCCCGATGTTCACAGATCTATTTAGAATGTATACATCACATCCGAAGACTTGTAAGTTACTTACGTTTGGAACAATCCCTGTCCATGCTTCATACGGCGTACGTCCATTTAACGAATTACTTGGACATCTGTTCCTCACGTAGTTCGCGGTAGTGACAGCTTCGGCCCAAAAGCTGTCTGGAAGACCCGATTGTATCAAAAAACATCTCGCCGTTTCCATCAGCGTACGATTCTTCCTTTCTGCTATCCCATTTAGCTCTGGGTTCCCGGGAACGGTGAGTTGATGTTTGATTCCGGCGTTTCTCAAAAAATCTTCGAACTCCCTATTTAAATATTCTGTCCCATTGTCAGATTGGAATGCTTTAATTTTTGTGCCTTTTTAAGTTTGCATCATTTGCACAAATTCCTAGAATTTACTAAATACTTGATTCTTGTGTTTAATAACTGCTACCTCGCACCATCGACTTGCATCATCGATGAAAGTGACGATGTATCGTGCACCGCCATTCGATATCACTCGCATTGGACCGCAGACATCACTGTGAATTAATTCTCCAATTGACGTCTTTCTAACTGATTTCCCTGTAAATGGCTTTCGAGACATCTTAGCTTCTAAGCAGGTACTACAGTTGAAAGAAGAATCGGGATCATCAACTTGCATTCCGCATAATGTACCATTCTTCAAAGCTTCCCGGAGGGCTTTAATGTTTAAATGTCCCAAGCGGACATGCCAGTCATACAGTGAACAACCTATCTTAGGCTGCGTTTATGTTGGAGCAGCGATAAACGATGAGAGCGACGAGAGAGTAGGTGTTGCGAAATCGCAGCGCTGCGGTGTTCATGTCAGAGCAGTGCGAAACAGCGCCACTCCGAATCCACCAGAGACATCTACAGGACATTCGGCGAAACTAACTTGTCAATTCAATACCAACCTTATGTAAATCACCCACCATATTTACTTAAATTGGCTTAGGAACTTTTGGTTACCGTTTAAGTTGAAGCGCAGTAGGAGTCAACCTCAACATCATTCCCCTATGCAATGGAAGCATTACACCTTAAGTATTTTTCTTGGCTTGATATTGGCATGCTTGGTGAGAGAGATGTGTCAATTTCTCTCGACTCTGCAACATGCAGCAAACAGCTGTGTGCAGTCGAGAGAAGTTAGTCCTAGAGCGTACGTATTTCGAAGTTTTTATACTGCGAGTGAATTCAAGAGTGATTTGTTTTGGAAATGTATTGTTATTTTATATTTTTCTTGGCATTTTCATCGATGCGTCGTCATTTGACGAAAAAAACTTCTATGAATGTGATAAGGAGGAGAATTTTAGAAAGTCAGACACGTAAATAATTGTCTAAAGTGATATCCTGGCTGAAGTGTCGATGATTATAGAGGTAAGCTGCCATGGCTACAATAATGAGTGTTAATTCACATTACTGTTTATGGAAAATTAAGTGTCATACATACAAACATATTTACATGGACTGTAAAAGAGAAACAGATGTATAGTTCCAGCAGGGTTATAACTATAGTATACTATTTAGTATTGAGGTTAGTGATTGATTTCATTTGAGGAACTCAATGGCCTTTCCTTTTTTTTACAGAGAGAAGCCTAGTCTCTTGAAAGAAATTTGGTTGTGTGTGAATGAATGTTTAAGAAAAAATTATGGAATTTGGTCTTCTAAGGAGGAAAGGAAATGTATTGTGTACTATATGCCTATGTGAATCTCACAAACATAACAGTATTTTATGCCAGGTTGTATGAAAAATAAAAACAGTGAAGACAAGTGTGAAATTGTGTGAAGAAAAGTGACTATGGAACAGAAAATTTCATATGTGTGCAGTGCTCTCCCATTCTGCCAATTTCTATTATTCATAGTCTTTCTAATATTTTATTCGTCTGTCAAGTTTCATCTTATAAATCAGTTTTCAGTTTGGTACATTTTCAGTATTTAAAAGGAGAAGTATATTTTTTTATTTAAAGATAATTAATTTGAAGTATTTTTTATTGTTGTTTATTCTGTAATATAAGAAAAATATCTGCTGGTGCAATATATATCATAGAGTAAATAAAAAAAATTAAAACATCTTCAAATTAATTGTTATTGTCTTGAAATAAGAAAGGATTCTTCTCATTTTAATATTGTCTAAGACAATAATCTTGTGTAATTTGCTGTTAGTTCTACCAATCGTAATTGAATTCTCAGTATTTTTTTCCTATTGTGTCTGTAAAGGGCCCATATTGTGGTGATTTGTTTGTGTTTAATTTAACTGAATGTAAAGTCTGAAGATTACACGTACAATAAACCATCTAATGTTAAAAACATTTCCAGATGATTAATATTTTAGATGTCCTCTGTTCATGTTGACTGAATAACATATCAATCTCCCAAAATTTTGTAAGTTTTTCATGAAATATTATCCAAGTGTACAAGAGATATCTTCTAAAATGATTGAGTTTTGCAAAGACCATTGTAAATAAATTATTTTGTATTCTGAAGTAAAAACAACTCTGAATTCCAAGGAAACCATATTATAAGGGAAGTGATAAAGGTAACTGGCATATTTGTTTTATTTAAAATTGTTTCTTAAATCTTAAACTATGACAAAACTGGAAGGCTGATGGCTTTGTAGAGTGTAACATCTCAATATTTTGCCAAATTGTGGCTTGGGACTAGCTGATTTCAATCACTTCAATTTTGAATTAATTGCAAACATTCAATTTTCATCCCTTCGAAATGTTCTAGGAAATGAGATACATGTACTATCAAAAGCAATAATTTAGATAATTCTTTTTCAATAAATTTTCTAGTTTAAAAATAAAAAATATTCTGTTTCTGGCATTTCATTTTATTCATATTGTTCTTCAGTGATAGTTATTCACTGATAAAACATCCCAATCGTTTAATTAAACGAACAAAATTAAAAATAAATTAATTTGTTTCATTTTAAAATTTCTGTTATAAATTATACTTCCTTGAATTGCACCCACATTGTGTGCCATGTGCAGCAAGCACATAAGAATTAATAATCTCAATCATTCTGGGTCAATATCTCACAACTACAATAAATTCTTTTCTATAATTTTACAAGGTGTGGATGCAATTTACAAATTCATTAACAGATGAAATGGGTGATTATAGCAAATAAAGTGAACAAACCTTCTGAGGGTTTGCAATACAAAAAAATGATTCAGAATAAAACATTATCACTGGCAGATGATTATGTCCTTTACCTAAGTTAACAATTAGTTTTGCACAACACAACATAACAATAAAAATGGCAGTTATCCCGTAATTATTTGTATACTTGTCGTTCAGTGAAAAACGAATGTAACCTAACCTCTAAAACTTACGTGTTGTACTCATTTCTGCGGCACACAATTTGTCTAAAACGAAGCTATTGCGGAGATTTGTGTCCCTTTTGTCCCGAAATTGACTCCTAACAATAACACAAGTCATTAATTTCTCAGCATTCATGTTATCCGACATGTACAACACTTGAAGTGGACCAGCTGTGAAGAGTGCGGAACAGCGATACTAGCAGCGAAAACCTACCAAAGGGTTTTCTTCGCTCTTATCGCGGGTCGCAGCGCTGATCCCGTGATCAGCGCGCTGTCAACATGAACACTTCCATCTGTTTCCATGTGGTCGTTTTCGTTGCTTCGCTCTTATCGCTGCTCTCATCGTTGTCGCTGCTCCAACATAAACGCACCCTTAGATTTGTTGAGCTCAGTTTGCTCTATCCCCTTGTATAACATTTCATTTAATAGTGATTCTCGTACATAATAAAGACCATTCTTTCTTTCGGCGATTAATAAAATTTTCTTTTTTGCATTTAAAACCCGTGCGGAAGATTTATTAAAATAAACTGTATGACCTTTATCATGACCTTTATCAACAATCTTGCTTACTGAAAGCAAATTTGTTCGTAACTTTGGTACGTACAAAGTATCTCGCAGATCGTAAGCTTTGACGTGCCTGTCCACTTGCGTGGAAATTTTTACAATACCTTTCGTTTCGATAGTAGCTGACGAGTCGGCTAACCTCAGAGTTTCCGAAAACTGTGAATCCACTGCGGTGAATCTGGAGAGGTTATTGCTCATATGGGAAGAGCATCCATTATCCAGACACCACACGCTTCCTTCGCTGGTCGCTGGATCAGCAAAATAACATGGTACAACATCTGATGTAACATGCAGGGACGAATTCGCATTGTTCTGGTTCAACTTCAGACCGGAACGACAATTCCTGGCTATATGACCTGGCTTCTTACATTTAAAACAAGTTTTAACTTCGTTTCCATTATTTGTTCTTCGATTTTTGTCGTTTGTGTACACTGAAGAACTTTTCTTTCGTAGATGAGTTGGCTTCTTGTACGCCGCTAAAGCGTTCTGCGATACTTC
Source organism: Teleogryllus occipitalis (assembly GCA_011170035.1). Classification (NCBI taxonomy): domain Eukaryota; kingdom Metazoa; phylum Arthropoda; class Insecta; order Orthoptera; family Gryllidae; genus Teleogryllus; species Teleogryllus occipitalis. The sequence continues at coordinate 177,128 of BLKR01000733.1, forward strand.
TTGATTGCTAGATCTTCTGGCGTCGCTTTCCTCTACTATCTTTATTCGAAGAGCGTTTGGCTTTGGTATTTCGTCTCGCGACTCTATTGCACACCGGAAGTTCTCATAGCTATACGGCAGGCTATACAACAGTAATATGGTCATCGTTAATATTTACCTCCATGTCCTTTAATTTGTCGACAGCGTCAAAGAATCTTCTTAAATGCTCTCGTACGTCATCTTCTTCGCCCATTCGGCAAAGAATGACTCGTTTAAGCAATGTCGCCTTTCGAGCTGGACCAGTGGATCGGTATATATTTTCTAATCGTTTCCAAAGTTCATTTGCTGTCTTGCAGTCTTTAACGTGCTTTAATTCTGAAGGCTGAATTGCGAGTATAATGTCAGATAAAGCTTCGCTATCTTTTTCTTTCCATTCATCTATTTCAGCCGCATTCGTTCCATCGACTTGGGGTTCAGGTCTCTTCTTAATGCCTATGACGTAATTCCAAGTCTTGTTCTTTACCAGCAAAGCTTTCATATGTATTCGCCATGTGTCATAATTGTCACGAGATAGCGATTCGATCAGTACCACTCCTGAAGACATATCAGCTGCTTTTATGATTCAGTTTTCAAAAAAAAAATTTCGTAATTCGTAGTCGTTGCCAATTCTTCCAATATCAGAAATGAATTCTTTCATAATTCATACGTATCTGGGCCCATAACCATTGTTGAGAATAGCAGTGGTGAATCACGAAAAAAGTTAAACTGAATTAAGTAATTTAACTACTTTAATAAACGACTTGAATTCATTACATAGCAAGGCAAGGCCTCTTAGCCACATACAGTAAAAACAATAAACATTCACGGTCTTCATCCCAACCGTGTCTACACAACAGCAGCAGCATATCGCAGTGTAAGGTCTGAGTAGTATATATCCTCAACACCTTTAAAGTGAGGTATCGTTTGTGCTTCTACTTTAAAGACTTTCGAAGTTATTGCAAATTCCAAATGTCGATGCGTCAAAAGTCGCGGGGGGAAATAAGGGAAATTCCCCCCCCCCCCAATTTGTCAGTCAATGTACATTTGGAAATGGGGAACCATAGAATAGTTAGTATTGTGAAAGTCTAAAAATAAAACATGTAATATTCTTATGTTGTATGATTAAATAAAATGTAAATATTTATGTAAATTTTTTGTGTTTTGATTTAAATCGTAGACATTCACAACTCAATAATAGACGGAAAATTATATTATAATTGTCCATCATTTAGCAACTTTAAATTCAATGATTTTGCTAGTAAATAAATAAATTTTTACAACATACAGTAATTCACTAAATAATCATTTTAATATTTTGCTAGAATATTATATTATATTATATTATATAATAAATTATTTCCCAAGTTTAGACATATATTATATACTAGGGAAAAAGAGTGAGAGAAAATTCCCCCCCCCAATATACTTTCTGGATCCACGCCTGTATAAACAATGTCAAAACTAAAAAAATACGGGTCTCATTAATTTGGTCATTGTTTACAACGACATCTGAGAAGTCAACTTCAAAATAGTGTTCGATTTCACATGGAATGCCCCAATTTTCAAAAATTGCGAATGCAATGTTCAGCATTTCTAAGCGTCAGAACTGTTGAGAGTTTATGTGTTGCTGGTGGTGTACTTTACTATCTTTTAAAATCTGAGTTCGAATCCTAGGGCGGAGAGAACTTTGGTTTCTTGTTATCTTTTACATGTGTATGCTGTGATGGCACGTATTTTTATACATTTACCTGTTTTTGTTATGCTTTATTACGAAACGGGTGTTCGAAAGTAATTTTTGAGAATTTGAAGACCTTTTTGTCGTTCGTTCGAGATGAAATTGTGAAACATTCTTGGAGCTTTTCTAAATTTTAAGAAGAATGCATCAGGACACACCCTCCCAGTTCTATTCCCCTTGACTCTCCTTCACCTTACAATCACTCTTCCTTATGAGAACTCCTGAGGGGTGCTTTAACCAAATTCTATGCAACGTTATTAATTAAGCTTTCGTAGATTCGGTGTTTTTAAATAGTTTCCATAGTGCTTTAAAAGTTATGAATTAAAAGAAGCTCTTTTGAACCTAAGAGACTAAAATTAAGTCACCTCGTTTTTGCTTTTGTATCGTCATTTTTTGCACCCTGCGCTGCGGGCGCGCTGAGTCAGGGCAAGAATTAATTGATAGGTTAAGGTTTCCGAGCACTTCCGCGCACTATACAAGTTAGTGTAGTAAATATTCATATGCCTGGGTATGGTAGTGTTCCTCTTTGGCGATTTGTGTGATTCGGCGCCGATCTGTCAGTCTCTGGTATATTTCCCTCCTCTAGGTATCACCCACCAACGGGACACTACCGGGACAAGCTCTAAGCCCTCCATTGGTCTCCCGACATGTTGATAGTTTCGTGCAAGTAAATGGAAATATGCAAAAGTAAAGGGAGGGAATAGGACAAGGACGTGAAAACAAAGATCACGTGCGGTCCGTGGCCCTTTTCTTAGGACACCTGCTATTGATCGGAGCGACCACGGAAAACTATTGCTCAGACGAGTTGGCTAGTTGAATTCTCCTCCACACGTCGGTTGAATTTGACCTTGCTCTCTAGCTAGTATCGAAAATCCGCCCCCAGCGGTCCTGAACTCTAGGACCTCTCGGTGCGGATAGTTGCAGAGACAGCGAAAACGAAGCTCTGAATTAACTCAACTACTAATAACGGGAATGATTTATCAGCATCAAATGCTCTCGCTGTCAGCTTATCTTTCTCCCTCTGTTCGTCCGCATGCTCTCGAGAACGTTGTAAAACTAGGTAATGGACGCGTTGCTCTACGGAATAGATTGGAGAGAAATCGTTCGAAGGTCAAAAGGTAACTCAGCCGCTGGCGGGGAATGGAAGTAGTGACGCTGGTGTCGCAGTACCTAACAGCTTTATTGGGCGCCCCGACGCCGTCCATCCCCCGGCGAAGACACGCGCCCCGCCCCCGCCCCCGCCCCCGCCCCCGCCCCCGCCCCCGCCCGGTGCCCTGCGCACCTGCGGCCGTCTGTCTGCGTGCCCGCTCCGCCCTCGCCCACGAGGGGTACCATGTGTCGCACGTCAGCGAAATGGGATTTGGGAGGCAGCGTTGTGCCCAAAGAACGGCCAGAGTCCTTACTTTCGGTGCCTCTTTTTAATAGCGTCGTACGTGAGCAACGGGATGTAAATGTAGAAATGTAGTTGAAGGATGAATTTGACCTTGCTCTCTAGCTAGTATCGAAAATCCGATCGATTCTTGAACCTACTTCGTAAAAAGGAAATGTTATATAATCTTGCGCCGGGAAAATGCGAATTTTCGGTAGAAAACTCTTATTGTCGCGCCCTGGTAACAAAAGAGTGGATAAAACTTGTTTCTATGTGTAATAAATCTATGTATAAATAATTTATAATATTCTATATTATAAATTTTATATATTACTCTATTATAAATATTCTATGTATAAAATAATTATGGTTACACGTGGTGTAGCCATAATACTTGACTTCTGGGTCGTTGATACGGAAACATTGTTTGATGGCAAATGGTCAATCTGTCTGTCAGTCCGTCTGTGGTCAACGCTAGCGCTTAAACTATTCAGCAGATGTTCTTGAAAATTGATATTTCCCGATCGATCTGAACTCGATGGATTGGTGGTCATTAGGACCTTAACCCCGATCGAACTCCACTCATTGGGAGTTTCAAACGAATATGTTATTATTGAGGGTACTTTATTTAAAATCTCAAAATTATTTTCAACATTTTCTCAAAAATAGCATCAAATGTTTTGATTAAACTATGTCCTCGGATACCGCTTAAAAATGGTGATGGCACATATTCGTTGAAATCCCGGAGTTTTTGAATTTTGCAAAAGTCCATTTTTGGGGAGGGATTCTTCCTACAACTATAATATTGAAGATAGAGATTTTTCTTAAAGAATTATGTTCTTTAAAAACAGATATAGAAATAAAGTCATGTCCAATTTTTCAAAAATATATGTAGTTTTCATATAATGTTGTGCGTAATAAAAGCAATTTAAATTTTCTTAAGCAATTTTTCCCAAAACCGCTCAAAATTTTATATTCAATTTTTTACCACGGATAGAAGAAAATACGCTTAAGAATGGCGCGGGTCTCATGTTCGTGGAACTCCCTGAATTTTTGAAAATTGCAAATTTAGAAATAAAGAAACTATGTGCCGTTGTAGCACAGTTGTATTATTAGGAATTTCAAAAATTACAGAGAGAAAATTGAACCAGCTCCAATTTTTGGCCTTCCTTGCTACATACACGGACACAATTGAAAGGAAACACTCCATTTCATTGTACATTTGACAAATTCGTTTAAGTCCGACTGGAGATCTTTGTATGCGTTGGTAATATTTAAGTTTGCGTTAAATAATACTGTATCATCCACGTAACGTGCTATTTCTGAGTATGTCAGTTTTGGGTAGTCAGCTATATACATCAAACAATAAGGGAAATAGTTTGGAGCCTTGTGGCACGCCGGCTCTTGATTTAGTGCTGTTGATACTGTTACGCTTCTATGTGGTAAATTAAAACACATATTATTTTAACAAAAACGTTTATTTTGTTTCTTTAAGATGCACTAAAATACTTGATTTATTTGCAGATAGTCTTCACAGTCCTTGTGTTCTTCACTTGGCTATTTCTTTATACGGCACACGTCTCTTGATTATTTATTTTCACTGTTCACTTCTTTTGCACTATCGCACAATTCTAAGCACTCACCACCTTTCAATGCACTGACCACAGTGCACTGCGCTAACCACAGTTCACGTCACTGAACACAGTCCACTGCACTGCTGTTCACCGCGATGCACACACTTCACAGCTGAGCTTCTACTTCAGACTGTCTAGAGACCGTGACTTAAGCGTATTAAAGACTTGTGCGTATGCCATTATACACCCGTTAACTCACATATTTAATGCATCTTTATGCACTCGAACGTTTCCAGATATTTTCAAAACAGCTAAAATTAAGCCGCTCTTCAAAAAAGGCAACAAAAATGAAATTCAAAATTATCGGCCCATTTCTCTTCTATCAGTTTTTTTCAAAAATATTAGAGAGACTTTTTACGTACGAATGGAAACCTTTCTCACTAAACACGACGCGCTTTCAGATTGCCAACATGGATTTAGAAAATCAAAATCAACGGAAACAGCTATATTTTCTTTTCTTAAAGATGTCGCCTCATCATTAGATCAAAACGAGGCACCTATTGGATTATTTTTAGATCTCTCAAAGCTTTTGACATCATTGATCATGACATTTTACTTTCAAAATTACCTTCATATGGAATCCGTGGTATTGCTCTAGATTGGTTATGTTCGTACCTTAAACAACGATCTCAGAGAGTTGAAATACCTTACTGGAATGATGGAACATTACGTACGCACCTTTCCGACACTTTGCCCGTTGCATGTGGAGTTCCTCAAGGATCGATTTTAGGCCCTATTCTGTTCCTACTTTACGTAAACGATATGCCCTCGACGATTCGAAACGGAAGAACTGTTCTCTTTGCGGATGATACGAACATCCTTTGCAATAAAGAAACCGTAAATATTACAATATCAGATGTTTCAAATTGGTTCCGAAATAACAAATTAATAGTAAACGAAAAGAAAACGGTTTTAATGCAGTTTTCCATTTCAAATAAACAATTCTGCGCTCCATTGAAAATGAACAGTGTACCATTGACTCATGTTAATGCAACAAAATTTTTAGGTCTCTCAATTCAGTCAAACCTTAAATGGAACGTCCATTTAAATGAATTGAACACAAAATTAAGTTCATTATGCTACGCGTTCAGAATTCTTGCAAATTCAGTCAGCCTTCATACTGCTCGTTGTGTATACTTCGAAAATGTTCATTCCCGCCTGAGATATGGCATCATATTCTGGGGAAATACATCTTACAGCTCCCAGACTTTTAGATTACAAAAACGAATTGTACGAATAATAACCAAATCCCACCCACGTGATTCTTGTAAGCCTATCTTCATTAATCTAGGAATTCTACCATTACCGTGTCTTTTTATTTACGAATCAGTGGTTTTTGTAAAAAATGACTTGCTCAAGGGCGGGAATATTTTTTCAGAAAATGCCGAAGTCTATTACTATAAAACTCGACGTAGAAATCATATTCATCAGGTGACAGTATCAACAACTCATTACAAAAAATTCACATACAATACATGTACATTATTTTACAACACTTTGCCAGATGACATTAAACGATTAAATTCAATAGAAAAGTTTAAATCACAAGTGAAATCGTTTCTGCTGCATAACTGCTTCTATACAATTAGAGACTGTACTGAGCATCACAAGAAAAGTAACATTATTTTTAACAATGATACATAATGCATTATTTACCATTTGGACTGTATAAATGAGTATAAACAACCTGTAATAACTATTGTACTACAGCTTCCGGGTCAATGACCCCCATCTCGATCAGGTTTTTCGTCCAGTTTCCCTGATCCATTGAGCAAATGCTGAGATGGCCCCTTGTTTTGCTTCTGGACATAAATGTAACTTCATTTTCTGTGCACGTCTTCTAGAATTCAGTGGGAAATACAATTATTCAAATTATCGTTTCCATGTTGTCGCGGCAGGAAGTAATAAGAGCCAAAATTTATTGCTTATTTATCTTTGAAAATAGATTTTATTACATGGGAGTTTTTTTTGTTGTTTTTTCTCCCTTTCAAAATTCAAAATTTATTGCTCATTTACCCTTGAAAATAGATTTTTTTACATGGGAGTTTTTTTTCTCCCTTTCAAAATTCAAAATTTATTGCTTGTTAATCCTTGAAAATAGATTTTATTACATGGGAGTTTTTTTTCTTTCTTTTTTTCTCCCTTTCAAAATTCAAAATTTAAGTAGTATATGACTTAGTGTAGAGATCACAGAATTTTGAAAATGTGCACACATTTCACTTTTCCCCATAGCACGTCATACGCAGTTTTTAACTGTTTTTTTGACGTAAAGTAAATAAATAAATAAATAAATACACACTAGGTGAAAAAAGTATTTACGCAATTGGTATCGGCGGTATCTCGTACCGCACCACGCGCGCAAATTACATAATTCTAAAAAGAAACCACTAGTGAAGCTCTTACTTTGCTCAGAGATAGATCTACACTAACAAGGAAGGTAACAAGCCGCTGAACATGTAGACAACAATCAGTGATTGTTGCACAAGTGTCAACTTGCCGGCGCGGTATGTCAGACCGCGATGCCAGTTAAAGGTTAAAAGTCTAATATTGGAAAGTATATTACATTAAGAAATAAATCTCCAACTTCAATATTACGTGAACGTCACAGGTACGAAACAAAATTGAACTTATGCGATTTTCGAAAATTAAGAGTTCAAAGAATATCAAACCTTCGACATTTTCACAAATGTATTCCTATTCTTTTATAATCGTATTCCTATTTTATAAGTTTTTTATTCAAGCAAAATAACGAAAAAACTGAAGTTGTTTTTGAAAAAATTTTGAAAATGTTAGGCTTGCAGAAAAAAATTCCCCCCAACAATTAAAATGCTCGTTTCAAATTCAAAGGGACGCGACATTAGCCAGGTATATCGAAAAATATGAATACCGATGAAAATCGTGCGAATAATGGTGCCCGTAGACAAATAGACATACAGACGTTTTGAAGAAAAAAAAATTTCCCGGTATCAGGGGCCCCCACAGAGTGGAACATCGAAGAGGATTCTGGATCGCAACGGAAAACAAGACGTATCATCCAACACACAAAAAATGTGTGCATGAAATCCGGTTTGAGCGAGGGCTGAATTCGTGGTCATCTGTAATGATGCATGCGTTAGTATGTTCACTGCTATATTGCTGTTTCTAAGATTTGCTTCACTTTCCAACGTGTGGGGATTTCGAACAAATAGTGTGTAAAATCTCATGAAGATTGGGCAGATGGTTCTATGGTTACTGTACGAAAAACCGGACCACACGCACTGTTTATCGGTTCTAAAAATAACTAAAAATTGTTCAGATGTGAGATAAGGAGAGCCCGTGTAAAATTTTTGAAGAGCAGCTCGTAGTCCACCTCTCCCCCCTCCCTTTGCCACGTTTGAGATGACACGTCTCATCCAACACATTTACCTATGAGAATAAGGGGAATAATCTGAAATATTCAAATATTTCCAAAAGAAGACCAGAAATTTAAGACGAACCAACGATGTAAAAAGAAAGATTGATGAACAGAATACCTAATTAACATTCTGGAATTGCATTTTTTAGAATGCTTCAATTCCAAAATTAGAAACCTCTCGTTTCCAAGCGAAGGATCACTGTGTCAGCGAAGGATCACATGATTGTTATTCCCGTTTCTTTTCACCATGAGATACATTTTGAGCTTCTTGTGTGATATTTACTAAATCACTGAGATGGGTCACATCAGGACGGTTATAATCGGCCCATCGCATGGTCCTGAGGATGGGAATGAGAACGAAAGGCGAAAGGAAGGGTCGCGCGCGGTCCCTGGCCAATATTAAAGGATGCTGATCCGGCGTTCGCCAGGAAATGTTCCGGACAAACATGGAAACTACTGATCAGAGTAGTTGGCCAATATATTCCAGTCCAGCAAGCGTCACAAATACACCAGTGTTTCAAGTACATTTCTGACACATTGCCGGAATCGAACCATCAACATTCAAATCACTGTCACGCTCGAATCGAGAATGCAAGATAGAACTTTGTTGCTTCCCGCCCTGAGATCAAAGTAGAATAAAAAAAGTAAAAAAAAAGACATCTGGAAAATTTGAGCTGAGTTGGATAACATTAATTTCTTTGAAATTTAAACAAAAATTAACAAAGGCAATAGTGCTTTTTGAGAATTTTGAACGCAAATTTCAATGTATTTTTACAATTGTATTGAACCTTGTTATAGTATAAAATAAATTTTTTGACATTGAATTTTAAAAATAGTCGCATTTCTAGCTCCCAGATGGCCGATCTGCCCATGATAGCTTAGCCATTAGAAGCAGCTCATTTAAAAATACAAAATGTCAGTAAAGGCATCGTCTTTAACTCTTAAGAACAATAAAATAATAAATTTAAACAAAAACAAAAATACGTATTCGTAAAAACAATTCGTACAACAAATACGTATTCGTAAATTGAAACAAATGTTTTTACGTATTCGTAAAAACATTTGTTTCAATTTCTATTATAAAGAAAATGAAAAAAGTACTGGACTATATTTTCAATCCAATTTCATCAATGCAAGTTAAGTATGATAAAATGGGATATACTGGAGTATAAACATTATGAGTGTACTCAACAAACGCTGAAGCAAGGTTTGGAAATGAATTAGGAGACGAGGAAACGGCAGGGTTCCTTGGGAACAGTCAGTCGCCCATACTTGTGTTTTTCTAACATGGCAGTTGATCTAAATCAGCTGTTACGGTGTCATCCAATCGAGAGCTATAACGTCATCACGGTGACGTTACTGTGGTGACGTTTAAACCCCTGATTGGACGAAACCATCAACAGCTGATTTACGTCAACTGCCACATTAGAGATACCTTAGTGGGGCGCGAGCAGAGGGGGGTCGAGAGGTGGGACAGGTGCGAGTGGAGGGGTCGGCAAGGTTTGAGCAGTGAGGAGACGGTCGCTGAGCGACGAACGAGACGGAGAGCCAAGAGAGTGACCGGGAAGTGAAGTGTAGTAGCAAGTGCATTATAACTTTAAAATGTGATAGCAACGTACGAGAGAGGTTTGTATCGATTAGTTTGAATTTGTTTGAACTTCATGAAGTGATGGCTGAAATGAGTGCAGAAATTGCAATATGATAATTTCATGAAAATGTCCGCAATAATGCAAGAAAAAATGTGCTATAGAAGAACCTCTAGTGTTAGCAAGTGAAAAAAAGGTTTCGTGTGACAAAACTAAAAAAATCGAGGTCAATAGTCTGACGAGCTCAATTTTATTATTTAAAAACCTAAAAACGATACTTTTAATTGTAATATTGACTACATAATCGATCTACAGTCACTCGCAAAACAATTCATACATGTACTAATTTCAAGAATTATCGTCCACAGTTTTTACAGAACACATTATTATATTTTAATTCAGTATAATGTAGGAAAATCGGAGTTAGCCTTAAAAATAATGAAAACTTCTTAAAAAAGTAGCGCTCCGAAGTAAAATGTCAGTTTCACAATTCAGTGTGTCTCAAAAACTCGGACAGAGAGTGACTGAACAGGAATTCGTTAGGCGCGCGTGCGGGTCTAGTAGACCCTTGTGGCTAGGTGTAAGTGTACCAGATCTGATGATATTGTGTTGAACGATTTAATAAGAACTAGTGAGAACCCGTCAAAATATGACGGTGTGATCTAAGATAAATGCAAAATACTGTGCCCAGACTAATGTTCACAATATGGTGCATTGTTTGAATCTTTAGGGTATAACGAAGATATTCTGTGATGTGGAGTTCACAAAATGTTGAACACGTATGGCCCATGACCAGATGGCAATGCAATATTGGCACCAAATTACACAAAAGAAAGACCACTATTATACTGACGGATATTATTTCTAAAGTTTTTTGATGTGTCATAATCTCCTATAAACAACTGTTTGATTTCTTCTGGCATATTGCTGGAAGGTAAACTTATTTTCCCATGTAAGCAACATACAGTAAACTCGTTTACAGAATTTCTCTTGACATGGGAAGTACAAAGTAGAACAAAACTGACATTTCATAGACAATAACCCAACAGAAAACGAAATGACCTCACTATCACGACACATACGCTGACTTTCTCTTTCCCTGCTCCCAGTCAATGTACTACGTTTGCGTTTTTTGGGGCGCGTGGGCAACGATTCGGAATTCGACATAACCTGTAAACTACTTCACTACAACCGCACAAAACCCACTGTCCGAATGTTCTCTACAAAATACACTACAAAAGCAAATATGTATATGCAAACTGTCATCTTCACAATGCAATTATTACACTGAAACAAAACCTTGACGAATTGTGAACAAATCTCAAGCAGCGCCACCATGAAGCGGCGGGGACGCACATCTATAGACTCATATATATCAATTTTCAAACAGCCACCCTTTGGAAGAAAACAATTGACTATTGATAAGCGTACTATTAAAGAAGATTTAATTAATTAATTTACACCGTAAATGTTGGTGAATCAACACAAACAATATCTGATAACACATCTAGGGATCACATTCTTTCATTTAAAGGAAAAAATACTACAATCGGTTCAGTAGAAGCTCTAAACGAAGCCATGGCAGAATACCTTATTTTTTTAAATATATAGATGACAAAAGTGCACGCAATAGCGCACTAGTTAGGGGAATGTAAGTTACGTGGCACTTATTTGGCCTCGTGGATTCTACGCTCAAAGTGTGGAACATGCAAATCAAGAAAATAGAAGGTGACTTGCCGGGTCATGCTGATAAAGTTTATGCTGTTGATTGGTCAACAGATGGCCAGAGTGTTGCTAGTGGAGGAAAAGACAAAGTTTTGAAGTTATGGCAGAACTGAATTAACTTACACTTCAATGTTTTCTGTTCAAAAAGATTCAAAAGAATTCCTTCATTAATTTGAAATTATATTGTTTAGAAGGGTAAGATGTGGTAGCAACAAAGATGTACAAATTTTGTAATATTTAAAATGCAACCTTATGCATTTTTATTTATCAAAATAGTCACAGGGCAAAATAAGACACGTCAGAAGATAAATTCGATTGTCAATACAAACGCAGTGCAGCACATTAAAAATGTTAGAAATAACCTGATAGATCATCTTGTTGTGTTGAAGGTTTTGGCATCAGATGGCAAGGTCGCCTTCAGAGAAACAGAAGGGCGAGAGGTCGCGTAGCCCACTTCGCTCCCCCGTGCTACGGAAAGATTGCTCGGCCCCGCCTAATGGCACGGGGGTGCAGAAAGGTTTGGACCTCTTGTATGCTGGCACTACCAAAATCGGTTACGACAAAAGCACATATGCCATCATTCAGAACTGTTTAATTGCTAATTTATTACGCAAAAATTAATTTTTTTGCTCTTCAAATTTTTGCGTAATTAATGATGAGCTAGGGGAAGATTTGCTGACACTACCACAATTAGTTAACACAAAACCAATTATGCCATTTTGTAGAGCGACTAAATTGCTAATTAATTATGCAAAAATTAATTTAATTGCTTTTCAAACTTCCGAGTAATTAATTGTGAGCTGCTGGGCTCGCCCGCTTGCCGGGCGGATGGTCGGGTGACGTCACACAGTGGGCCGCCGCCGGGCCGCCAGCGCGCCAAACCGCGCGCTCCGCCGCCGCCCGCCCGGCTGGTTGGGGCAGATGGAAACGACACACACGGACTGGCTGAGATATGACTTCAATATTGTGTTTACTTTGATGAACAAACCAAAATAGCCGAATGAAATTATGCCATTATGTTCATAAAGATCCTCCATAAACTTTAATTATGATCGCTGAATTACCATAAGCGTGTCCAGCATAAGAGAGGTAAGATATGGGGTCGTTACGTTGTGTAAATTTTCGACAAGCGGTCGAGAGTGCAGACTAGGGCCGGACAAAAACGCCCTCAGTTCCGTTCGTTCTCGGCGGCAAGACCAGACTGCTGGTCCCGATAATCCCAGTTCCGACACTGCCGTTGTCGAGAACGAACGATACCGAAACTTGGCCTGTTATCGGGGTGCCCTGACCGTGTTGAATGGATGCTGGAGACGCTATCGGATCTCTCACCACCGTTTACCGCTCAAACTCCAGCCGGGCAGGCGGCATTTGACCCGTCGATCTCACAGAATAAGGGTGATGCCCTATGTGGCCAAATATGGCTTTTCACAGGTTGAACAACCATCGCTGGACACTTGACCAATCCTGGCGTCTAGGTCTAGCCGCTCTTATCACTGGCTTTTGCTCCAAGTTTCACACTCTTCCCTCTCCCTTCCCCTCCAAGATTTTCCTTCTCGTTATCTCAAAGGGGCAGAGCAATGTCTGAGGTCGGTGACGCTGCCTCGCTACCGTGAGAAAGGGGTTAAGAGGAGAGGGCGGGGTGAGAGGGAGGAAGAGGAGGAAAGAGGAGAGGGCACGCAAGCGAAACGGATTGGTGAGCGCAGGCGTGAGGATCACCCCGCCAATGGCACTGGACGCTGCCTGGCAGCCCTGTGGACGCTGACGAACCAAGGGGCAGCGGGGCACGGGAAGGCGCTTACACATTTTTTATCGAGTTCTTCACCATGAAAATTAAGTCTAATTTATGGGATCTATTATTGTGAGAAATTTTGCGACAGATTAAATTAATAGTAATAAAAGATTTGTTTCTTATAAACTATTGTAATCTGCTAATGGTTCTAAAACAAGGAACATTAATTGATACATAATCATATTCGGGAAACACAATATAATACATTTACATAATATGGACATTTCCTATCAAGCATATTGAAATTCAGGTTCATGTTTTAAAAAATTATATTTTGGCATCACTACACCTTTATTATTGAAATACTAGCAATGCGCACATTTTATTATTATACATTTTATTATTATACATTATACATTTTATTATATCACATTTTTCTATATAAGCAGGTCCATGCAAACAGTGATTTCGTTAATCAATTAAAAATCACTGCTGGATGTCATAAGTAAATTATCATTGCAAAATTCCAATTGTTAATATTGTTTAGACAATTTGTAAAATTGTTAAAATTTTATAGTGATACTCGATGAAAAAACTAGAGAACCTCTCATTGGAAATATTGTGAAAACATAGTCTTTATTTTTCATCTATTTTTCAAAAGTTACAAATTTTCTGTTACACTACTGAGAAGATTACAGCTATCCCTTACCACTGATATTCAGAGCAAAATTGCAATAATTGATATCGTTAATACACATTGCTAATAATATAAACAGCATTAAAAAAATTTTTTATTTGTGGAAATCTTCACTGAAGTTAAATATTTTGTTCGATATTTTTGAACCTATTAAGAACTACTAAAAAAAGAAAAAATAGAAAATCATAAAATGTTACGAATCGATGTAATTTTTTTAAAACGAGCTGTTAAGAAACAAAAACGTGTCTGAATAAACTTCAAACAAATTGAGTATTTAGTTAAGAAATTTCCATGCCGGGACAATTTTCCAATTAAAGTTCTTGAGTGGAACACAGTGTTTCCGAATGTATTGGTTGGTTTTGGTTTTTAGTGATTCCGGGCGCGTCATTAGTCCTGTCCATTAGTAAGTGTAGTGCATGTTTCCCTCGAGATATGGGAGAGATCTTCCCCCGCTAGATGGCAAGATCCGGCGCCGACCTACCGTCGGCTAGCGAGGTTTCCCCCTAACCAGGACTCTCCCATCAGCGGGGCACTGCCCCAGTCGGGACAAGCTCGAAGCTCCTGACCGCTCTCTCGGAATATCGCGCGCGGCCCATGGCCCGTTTTGTTAAGGTACTGCTTCGGCATTCACCTGGTGTTGACCGGAGAAACCACAGGATAATACCGATCAGAGCAGCCGGCAGCTAGAATTCTCCTCCAGACAGCGACTGAATTCGACCTATCTGAAAAGCTAGTGTCGAAAATCCGGCCGCCGTCGGGATTCGAACCTTGGACCTCCCGGTCAGAGGCGCAGCAGTGACATCTGTTGATGCACTGAGCTACCGCTCCCGGTCCCAAATGAATCGTATCTTCCCAATTTATATTAGGTTTTAGTATGTCTCCCAGAAACAGTTTCTGGGGTCTTTAGTTTGATTCGAGAAGCTCTCTCGCAAACCAAGCCCCGGAAATGACACGGATATCGCCATTGAAGTAAGAAACCGTTTTTATTCACAGGAAACACACCGTCCTTGTTTTCTAACGATTAATTGTGAAATAATTTTAGCCATTGTAAGATATACGCATGACGAATATTTTGAGTTCATAAGATGAATCCCAATACATGAATGTGTATCAAACCCAATACATTTCGTTTTAGATCAGTACGGAAAACACTCGAGTCTCAATGAGTTCACAAGTCCTCAAATCCGAAAACAGAACTATCGTATTTATTATTTACACGAAATGAAACTTCATATCGTCTTCTATAATTTAAAAGAAATTTGTATTGAGCTCAAATATCTTGACAATTACATAGTGCAATATTATTTGCAAAATTGTCTGAAAAGATGTGACGGATGGATAATTTGATTTTAGGTCATATGGTGATTATGATTAAGGTTGAAAGGCACTTCAACATCTCAGGTCATTGAAACCAGTGTCAATTGTATTAAGAACATAAATCCACTGTGATAGAAGTCAGTTAAATAATTGTATTAATTGCAAGATTAAAAGAGTAAAACATAGTAAAATATGACTAATTTTAAATGAAATAAATGACAAAAACAGTGTTACATGAACAATGCAAAATTAGAGTATAAAAGGTATACTTAAAATCATCCCCTTCACGCAGATTAGATTCATAAATCCATATTCTCTAAGAAAGTTTAAAGAGTTTGCGAAGTGGAGTAGCCAACATCTCCTCCATAGTCGACAAACTATGCCTTCTTCGGCTCTTTCATTATTGCAGTGCACAGGAGCATGCTTTAAGGTAAGGTCTGTTCTTCATTTCTGGGGGCTATTGGGGGTGGTAACTGCGCGAGATGTCCGTGCGAGAAGTGGCAAAGAGAAGTGGCGTGAAAATAGTGGTGTTAAGCGCAGGTATTACCATAAAGATGTCATTTTGGTTTCCTCGTGGCCAACTTTACTACCTGGTCAGCGGTCTCACTTCCTCTTATTCCCACGGTGGCCAGGGACACAGGAACAAACGTAATTCAAGTAATGGAGAATTAAACGATATCTTCGATGTACTTGATGTTGGATATTTGATGTGACAGGTTTACAAGGAGAGAAAGAGTAAATGAACGACCAGGCCGTAGCTGCCTGGGTTCAAAGGGCCTCGGGTTCGAATTCCGCCTCGGGCATGGGTGTTTGTGTGTTCGTGTTCTCCGTACAGTTAACCCCAAATATAAACAATCACAGTGCTCGTTTTATGAGACATTAAAAATATATATAAAAACAACTTCCAATTGTCAAAGAAAATTTCACATTTTTGAGTTCGAACTTCCAATAATCGTTGTCTAATAAAACCTAAGGACCCTATTTTCCTGGGCAAAATTGTATTTTAAATCGGAAATGTATTTAACCCGAAATTAAATTTTCATATATTGTCAGCTAATTCGATTATTATAAGTTTATAACTTAATATTTCAACTCTCTCAGAGATTTGCTACAATATTGCAATAATATTGATAGTAACCAATATCTATTTTATAAAATCTTTCTCTATTTCGTTGGTAAAATGAACACATTGATTTTAAGATGAGTACCACTGAATTTATGAATGTTCATCCATTACAATATTTCCATACCTTTTGTGCAGAGGAACAGTGCGGAAAAGAATTGGCCTAATATTGAGTTGAGACTTCATTCAATATTTCACTGTATTATTACATTCTCGAATGCGCAGTATACTATAGAAACAATGATATCGAATAAAAGTTGTATTTAGGAGTTTTGAAGGAAAATTGCGCTTTTGAAGTCCGGAACTCCAAAAAATATTTTCTCAAAAAGGCTGTCGTCTGCGAACATGTATTTATTGATTTATTTTTAGACTGATTGTAGGAAAAACTCCTTCTATGTGCGCATGGTAGCGCATAGAAAATACAATTAAACATTTACTGACTTCTAAACCTATGTATCTTTTTCAAAATTGATATTATACTAGCAAGTTGGTTGAGACTGAATTCAATGCGAATCCAATTTTTTTTTGGGGGGGGGGGTGCGTTACATTATCTACATATTGCATTATTGAAATTCTTTAAAAAAAATATCTTTCTTTTTTACTTTACACTCTTAATTCGAATACACGATATCGTTATTACAAATACTGTAGTGAATGTCACATTTTATTAATATATCTGGGATTTTTCAACATTAGAAATATTAACATGTTTCAAATTTCTCATGCGCTCTTGACTCTTCTTCTTGGTATAACTAATTCGACAAATGAAGTTATAAAAAATCGTGTAAATGTTTTCCAAATTTGGAATAGTTTTTTGCAGTTAAATCATAAAAATTTTCCATGAACGCACACTAAATTTTCTCAAAGATTGATTAATTTTACTTTCTCCCTACGGAATAGAGAGAAAGTTATGTTATGCTGCACGAAAAAACGGTGACTTTTCTGCACAAAAACTCATATTACAAGGCCCTTGTAACGAAAAAGTGGATAAATCCAGTTGCTGAATTTAGAAAAAATCTTTCAATTCATGGTGTAGCCAGAATCCATGTTTTGTGGGTCGTTGATGGCGAAAATTCGAATGACGTCAAAACGTCTGTTTTACCGTCCGTCCATCCGTCCGTCCATCCGTCCGTCCATCCGTCCGTCCGTCCGTCCGTCCGTCCGTCCGTCCGTCCGTCCGTCCGTCCGTCCGTCCGTCCGTCCGTCCGTACGCACGCACGCCCGTCCGTCTCTGAACAACGCTAGCGGCTAAACCGTTCATCCGATTTTCACCAAAATTGATATTGTTCAATCAATCTGGCTGATGTCGCAGCCCCTTGAATTTGAAACCGATATTTCAATTTGGGGGGTACTTTACATGAAGCCCCTGGGACATTTTTGAAATTTTCAAACAATGGCTCCAAAATGTTTGATTAAATTTTGTTGTTGGAAAGTCTGAAGAACGTTTAAGAGAATGGTGAAGATCTCTTGTTCGTTGAAAACTGATTTTTCGAAAATTGCAAAATTCAAAATTATTTCGAAGCCTTTCTACAACTAAAAAAGATAAGATTTTCAAATAAGGTCATGTACAATCTTTCGAAAATCTGAGTATTTTCCACGTAAGTTTTCGTGAAAATACGGGTGAGAAAGTACGCGCTGTTTTAGCACCACTAGTATTCTTTAAAACTGCCCTACTTCTAGACATGAGGTTCTTCTAGAATAATTGCAAGTACCTTTCCAGTTTTATTAAGATAATGTTGTTCTGAAGTACGCCCACACTTTTCAATAGAGTTCATGCCGGCACCGCAAGGAGGCCAATCGAGAAGCTCGACGAGGTCCTGTCTCGCGAACCATTCTTGAACCAAGTGAGACTTAGGGACGGCAGACTGGTCCAGTTGGAAATTAATGATTCCATTTGGATAAAGAACACGCACGGAAGGCACCATGATGTTTTCCAAAATCTGCACATCCTGCCCACCGGTCTGACCCCGTTCATTTGGACCTTGGTCGACTGTGCAGCATTCGTATCCCGCGTGCGTTCATCCAACCCCAACACGAAACGGATACACGACCAGAACGCCACGCCCCGACCACATATAACGCATTGTGTCGGGTCCCGGGTGACTGAATGACGCGTATCGGACCATCATTTACTGTTGAAAATACATTCGTCGGAGAAAACATCTCCCCAATCGCGATGTATATTTTCTTCATCAAAAGCTACTCGATACACGATTTGCACATCTGTTAGCTTCTGTTTCTGACCAGCACGTCGGAATCTTAAGCCTGCATCTCTCAGGCGCCTTAAAACAGTGTGTGTACTGCCAGGAAAATTAACACTCCGCCTCAACTGGACAGAATTCATGAATGGCTCGCTCGCGCTTCGGCAACCAAAAGGTCGTCATCAGCGTCAGTCGAAACCCGCATGTATTGGGTGTAATGGTTAGCAGTCTGGCATTCTGAACTGGCTATTTCGGGTTCGAATCTAGAAAAGGACGATCTGGCCATTCTTTTGAAAAATGAAAACGAGTCTGCTTCCAGTTGATGGCTACAACATTAAGAGTTCAGAGCAATTTTTTTTGTCGTCTTCCTGCAGTTGGATATTGAAGATAGAGATTGAGATCCTTAATACAATCTGTTGAGGAAAGATCTTAGAATAAAGGCACGTAAAAATATTCGAAAATATGAGTCGTTTTCCCGAATTTTTTATTGAAATATAGGCGATTTTCAATTTTTTAAACTTCTTTCTCAAAAACAGCTACAATTTTTTATATGAGTCATTTTACCAAATTTTTATTGAAATATACGCG
The DNA here is from genome assembly GCA_011170035.1 of Teleogryllus occipitalis. Classification (NCBI taxonomy): domain Eukaryota; kingdom Metazoa; phylum Arthropoda; class Insecta; order Orthoptera; family Gryllidae; genus Teleogryllus; species Teleogryllus occipitalis. The sequence continues at coordinate 196,244 of BLKR01000733.1, forward strand.
ATTTTCAATTTTTTAAACATTTTTAACCTTAATTCCTTCATTCTTTTAACAATTGAGAAAGGAATATCTTTTTTTACAGATTTAACAGTTCCTTGGAGGCTATTACGAACTCATTAACATGAACAAATTATTGAATAAACGAGTAGTTTTCACGCAATTTCTGGAGGAAATTAATGCCATTTGTAAAAAGTACATTTTCTAGAAAACCGCTCCAATTATTTTCTTTAATGTTTTTCTACAGATAAAACAAGTGACGTTTAAAAAGGATAATAGGTTAATAATAAAAGGATAAGAGTCATTTTCGTTGATCTCTCTGAATTTTTGAAAGTTAGAAAAGTTCGAAAAAATACACAAAATATAATATACGTTGTTGTAGCTCTACAATTTTCATGAATAACGAATGCAAATTTGACTGGCAATTCTCTTAGTTGTGTTAACTGGTTTTAAAAATCATGTAGTTACTTGCTTAATACTACGCGGTTCTGGATTTCAGACAGGTGTTACGACACCGGTTAAAGTTCAGTGTTATCGCGTAATGTGGAAATCACCTTGAAGATATGGGGGGAGGGCAAGATAAGCGCTTGGTAGGATAGAAGCAACTTAGCAAGCCCTACACAATAGGCATATGAATCGAAATATTTCGAACTAGAATCAACTATAGAATAGTATCACGCTGATAATGACTCTGCATTCTTATCAAGAATGTGAGTTTGCTGTCACCTGGAGTAAATGAAGTATGTAATAAGAACAATAAATTTCAAGATAAAATTCATTCTACAATACCCCTGATCTGTGAAGTAAGGAACCTCTGGGATAGCTCCGTAGTTTAAACGTAATAGATGGAGAACTGGGCGGGAAATCAAATCCTGCCGAATAGGTGTTTTTTTTACCTGATGCCTAGAACATTAATCGCTGTTATCACGAGAGTTTTTCCAGAGGTTCTGCGAGGAGAAACAAAATTGTTTTTGTAAATGCTAATATGAGGAAGTTGAGATTGTATGATGGTATCCTGCGTTCCAAGCAGTGTGACGAAACGAAGGTTCAAAGAAATAGCTAAAATATTAATAGTGTATGACTTGCAATATAATTATCATAATTTTACGTAATCGTTAGAAAATATGAGAAAGTCTGTACCAAGTTGTATAATCATTAGTAATTTACCTATTTAACAGTTCTAGTGATAATCAGAACCCTGAACAAGCCTCTGGGTTTATTATAAAACTTTGTAATAAAGGTAATTTCTTCATTCTTTTAACAATTGAGAAACGAATATGTCTGTTTTTACAGATTTAACAGTTCCTTGGAGGCTATTACGAACACATTAAAATTATAATTTTGTGTTTGTGCCTTTGTGATAAATTCTAACAGAACGCATCCCCTAATTGTTTATAACAATTGACAATTGAATTTCTTTTATGGTCTTCTTAAAATGTTTTATGTAATTTTTCGGTTGGTGCAGCAACATGTCAAAATGTATTAACTCTAAGACATAATAAAGTACGATTTGAAGTGGTCATGAGAAAGAAATCAATATTTTTTTATTATTTTCTCTATTTTTACTTTATCGCATACATACGTATATACGGAGTAATATACGTAGCACAGGCAAAGTTATGTAATGCTGCGGAAAATCAATTTCAAGATTTCAACGGAAATACACGTTTTACCCTGATACCAAAAAAGGGGTGTTTGTTTTCAAAACGTCTGTCAACACTGCTAGCGCCTAAACCATTAGTACCATCTTTTCCAAACTGAAGAAAGCCCTGTCGATCTGGCTCTAGTTGAAATTTTGAAAAACATTCTTTAATATTTGGGGGTACTTTCCGTGAAGCACCCCAGACATTTTCAAAATTATCTCAAAAACGGCTGCAAATTTTTTCTCTACATTTCTTGCGAAAGCAGAGTAAAATACGCTTGTAAAGGTAGCATAGGTCCGATTTTCACGGTTAACTCTGAAGTTTCGAAAATTGCAAAATTTGAATTTTTTCGGCGGCTTCGTACAACTATAAAATTGAAGATACAGATTTTTCCTTCAAACGAAATTTGTTGTCCATAAATAGTTATATGCATAGATAATAAATGTTGTCCATAAATAGTAGTTTTCGTGAAATATTTGCAATTTAAAAGAATACAAAAACAACATTTTCTGAAAAACGGCTTCAAATTTTTTCTTTAAAGTTTTGGAAGAGTTAGAACCAAATGCACGCTATTCGATGACATAAACGCCATATTGCTCTATTCATTTTTTCAAAAGTTACAAAAATTTACTTTTTACTTGTCTCTTACGTCGGTAATACTTACTTTAGAGGCGATTTCGTCACCATTATATTTATGGGTGCATGTCCTTTAAATAATGTCAAATAAAGTATCTCGAAAACTCAACAGTTTTCAGTAAAAATGAGCGCTACATTCCGCATGATCAGAAATGCTCAAACGCCATTTTCTCAAAAATGGTGCCAAAGTTTTTCTTCAAATGTTTCCAATGGATAGTGGTAATTGCTCTGTTTAATAGGACGTAAAGTTAATTTTGTTGTATTCTTTTGTTTTTCTAAAATTACAAAAATGTAATTTTTTCAATATGTCTCATGCCGTGAATATGCACATTTTCATGGATTTGTATACATTTTTGAATTTGAGAGTGCAAGTGCTTCAAATTACTTCAAATGACGTTTTTCGAAATTTCAATAGATTCCTGTGAAAAAGAGCTTCAAATTTTGCATTTACAGTAACGCTTAACTACATTTTCTTAAAGACGGTTCCAAATTTTTCAATGTAAATTTGTTATTTAGGACAAGGTTTTAGCCTTCTTTAATATTCTCAAAATATTTCGATTCTAGTATTTGGAAACCGTAAAGTCGAAAAAATGTCAAAAGTATTTTGGGCGGCGATAGATGGCAGCAGGCGAGAGAAAGAGGCAAGACCGTAAAGTCAGTCCACACCAAGGAAATTAGAAATCTTCACGATGAGAAAGTCTGTAGTCACTTTCATGTTCAAAACACAAGCTTTTTCACAGCCCTATGTAGAGAAAATAATACAGGAACAATATCAACAATACACATTTTTCGAATTATCTACATACAAAACAATACAAAACATGTTTTCAGTGGAAATTTCGACACTTTCCCTGCAGCATTACTTAATTCTCTCTTTACACTAGTATACGGGGAGGTAAAAATATGCCAGCGTTGCTTGGATTTGAACTCGCCTCTCTCTAATCTCCAGTTGTGGCTCGACCGCACTGCGCTATCACAAACATTACTCATCACGGTGAGTGATGCACTTATAACGAAAAAATAATGTGATATGCATTGTACTTAGTTTTTTATTAGAGAAATGTACTACATGTGTCAAAGATATCAAATTCACGATAAGAATGCAAAAGAATAAAACACGCACAACTACATAACTCATTTTAGTTAGAAATATATTTCAATCAGAAACTGAATTCTATAGAATTCGTTGTGCACTTTGTTATCTCTGGGTGAACGCCAGACTACCATCAAGGTTGAAGTTACGTCACTGATGAAAGTTGCGATAACACTACACTGGGATGATTTTGATAATTCATGACGTAGGTCTGAAGGTCATAGAAACACAGAATTACATTGTTTTGCTTAACAAAGTCTACTTATAATTTCGAATAGTAGAAAACTTGTATATGAAATGTTCCATTTCAGTTAATACATGTATTAAAATGAAAAGAAATGCGCAACAATAGACAAAGTAAACATATGGAATTATACGAAAATACGTAAAATTAAAATTAAAATAATTAATGAATGTAGATATCTTTTGATGTCTAATGATATGAATTTAAAAATTCAAAGCAAATACCCAACACTTAAATGTATAATGAAATTTTAAATATCCAAACCTCGCTGTCAGTATCCTCGACTGCACATTTTGCTAACAATGTAATGGTCCAGGGAACAGCAAACGGGAGAGTAGGTTCTTGATCCCCTTCTAGATCGTCAGTGGCTTCTTTAAACGGCCGTAGGAATTTTATAATGTCTTCCATCAGAGTTGCATCGTAGGAAAACAGGTCTTGCTTTCCCTTTTCATTCATTAAGGTGAATATATCGTGATACTGGGAATGAAAAGAATTCAATAACATGTAGATACTATTCCATCTGGTTTCAATATCGGCGTCGAGAGATTTTGGGAGCTCTGTCACCAAACCAAATCTTTTCATACATCCCACAATTTTACGAGCGCTTTGAATTGAAACCAAAACGCTGGGCACCTCGTCGCGTAAAAATTGTTCATCCAATGCGTGACGTAAGGCCGTATTTAAACAATGTATTAGGCACAATAGACGCTAATGATTTTCCAAAGCCTTTCGTATGTTGGGACTTTGATTGCTTACAAATGTCACATTCTTCAACTCATCTGAAAAACTTTGTAATTCTGACATTTGTTCTTCTAATTCACATAAACTATTATTCCCGGTTTTTGCTACATCGGGAAACCGGGTGGTCAAAAGCGTGTAGATTTTAAGATCCCAATTGACATTTTCTTTAGAGACGCGAGGTTAAAGTCAGATAATTAATTCTCCTGTAATTATCAGACCATAAGACACAAGTCTTGGCACATTGTTTCTTTTTAATTTCTTCCTTAATTCTTGGCACTATATCTACTTTTACTTCGTCCGCCATGTCTGATACGTGTCTACGCATTGTTCTTGGATGAGGCTTCAACAGTGGCTTCAAGTCGCCCGTATTTAGCTCCTAAATTTATTAACTCATTAGCAACATCAATAAAACCATCACCACCTACAATATTAAACGGACGAAAATCCTTCGCGCACATAAACACACATTTATCAATCATTTTTTTCTGTCTTCCCTTCATACCCCATCAGACTTTCGTGAATTAGTATTTGCGCAACACTTGTGCTTATTCATGCCTGTTGTGCCACCTTTGTAAACCAAAATCGCTTTACAGTTTTCTTTTGCACATTGCACAAAACTCACAGGTTAAATTGTTGCACCGTCCAAAACTACCTGAAATGACATGAAACATTATCGTCAAAAATATATGAAATACTTAGAAAATCGCATAAGAAATTGTAAAGAAATCTTGTAGATAATACTGTAAGTAGAAGTGATTACAAAGAAAAATATTTAAATTCAAAATATAAACCACGAATGTAAATCAATCAGAGTAGGGCGGTACTCAAATACCTGTATTTGAAACACGTATTATAAATACATTTTGTATTTGAAACACGTAGTTTAAATACATTTTGTATTTGAAACACGTATTTTAAATACATTTTGTATTTGAAAAACGATATTTTCGAATTTTTAGATGTATTTTCGAGATATATTTAAAAACATAAAATAAGTGTATTTAATAAAAAACATAGTTCAATTGTATTTAGTACTTCAAGTGCGTATGTATTTAGCAAATCAAAACCTAGTGTATTTTGGGTATGTATTTAAATACATATTGTCACACCCTCTGTGAACGAGCATGAGAACCCCACCCGCGATTAATTAAGAGAAATATTTGTTCAACACCCTCGCGACCTAGCATGGTCAAAGCCCCCTGTCCCCCAGAGACTATCCCTCGCCCCCAGAGACCGTCCACCGACCGCTGGCTCTCAGGCAGCCGGTCGACCGTCGGCTGACCGCCGTCTGCCACCGCCGCCCTCTGCCGCCCCGCGCCACCCTTGACAAAGCGAAATGGATTTACGACTCCGCACAGATCTCTTGTAACTCATGCATGAGGATCTGGTGCAACTCATGCATGACGAGCGCGTGCCACGTCGCACAGCCCGCGACAAACTTTCAAAGGGGCAAACGTTTTATTTCACACAGACCCGCCCCCCCAGCGTCAGCGTTCAAAAAATGTATCATGTATGGGAAACAAACGCGGAGCAACGGAGCGCCGCTCTTTACACTTGCGCGAGGCGTGATGCCGTGAAACGCTACGCGATTCGCCATGGACGCACGTGCGAAGGACCGAACGATCGACCCTTTCAAAACAGCGCAGGGGCCAGCGATTCGCTATGCGCACATGCGCGTCGGCCGAGGGTTATCTGGCAAGTAAATAATTTTAAAGATAGAGGCCAGTTGCACTGCATTCCAATGACCGCGGCGTACCCATCCCGCATGGGGGCGGGCGGCTAGCTTTCACGCTAAAAATGCAGCGGAAATTTCTTCTTTGTATTACATGAGCTCGCAAGCCATTGGCTCGAGTGTCGCCCCGCCACCGCTCCCGTTGGCTAATGCTAAACGAATCACGGTGAAGCATTCCGATCAGAGGCGGGAGATCGAAGCCTTCGTCTGGACGCGCGCGAGGCCCCGAAACGACTACAATTCGGGGCCACTTCGAAACTGTTACTTTAGTGTAACTCTTAAAGACTTTCAGATTCGCATCTTTCAACTTACAACTTCGAAATTGTTACTCCAGTGTAACACTTGAAAATTACTAAGATTTTAAACTTTCAACTTGCAACTTCAATATGGCCGTTCCGATTTCAGACTCGCAGCTCGAGGCACTTTACGCATATGAGCTTGAATAAGTTAGCATTTCTGACTTGTGCCTTGAACATGGGACCACCGACTTAAAACGTGGCAGCACTAATGCGTGAAGGAGGTAATTATTATCATCTCGGCAAGGAACTTGTGCGGGAAACAACCGGCAGTGATCGCGTGTACGCCTAAAACGCCGACACCATAGTGGGCCCGACGGTAGCGCGCTGTCATCCGTCAAGCCGCTTGGCTGGAGAACGGGGAACTAACTGGGTCTGCCCGTCACCACCGCTGTGCTGCAGGCCACCGTCGGCATCCCGCCGTGAAGACGAAGTCATAACGTCGGTACCATAAGATAAGTTATCAATGACCTGTAATCGGGTGAAGCTCAGCTTATTTTCCCGCCGAGGTGCGGAAGGATTCTAATAAACGAAACTAGGAGCGTGAATGCCGATAGACTGGCGTGTTATTGCAGCGGCTAATTGTATTTGTTCGCTTGTTAAAAATTCTAATTAAAATAAGAAGCCGCAGCAAAATTACTAAATTTTGTAAAACTTATGTAAGAATCATTTCGCATGCTTTCATCATCATCATCATCATCATCATCATCATCACCATAACCTTAAGCAAATTAAATGTGTTTGAAGCTCATTTCTCTGTGTTTTTATTGAAGATACAAAACCCCATCCACACCGGGAACAGGGGACAATTTATACAATGTATTTTGGCAAAGTATTTAATACAATTTTGCCCAACCCCAAACTTAATAAATAAACGGTACTGGATTTCTTAAAAATACAAAATTTTAGTACCTGAAAATTCGTCCAGCATGCACTTGTTTTATCATTAACATTCTTGTTCATTAATATGTATCTTCCATTAGCTAGATTATTTCTTACGGTCTCTTTGGTTACCGAGCTCATGTCGCTTCTCACACATGAAACATCAAAACTACAGCAAACAGCGCAAAGTCGGTCCGCCGAGAATGAAGCGGTTCCGGCAGTACCGATTCTTGAGGGAGACCAACGTATAGATTTCAAGAGTTGATAAGAAGCGCGCGAGCGACTTCCGAGGCTCCGAGACTGCGAAAGCAAAGCCAGCGAGAACGGTCGATAATAGAATGCGTTTTGCCCGGCTCTAGTACATACGTTCCCCTTGCCGCTCCGCTGTACCACGTTGGTGCTGCCTTCTCCACCGCAGAGAGACCCATCAGGAGAGGCTTACGGAGGGGCCCTGTACTTGCCCCTTTGCGCCCCGCGACCTTGGGCCTGACAGAAGCGCCCGCGGTCACCATTGCCACCGCGGCGCTAACACCATCACTGCTGCTGCCGCCGCCACACTGTGGGCCAGAAATACCTCAAAACTGGCCAAAAGTGCCAAACCTCAAATTCTACCCCTGGCGCTCAGATTTCGCCTATCGTGAGACTAATGTTTACCCCTTACGTAAACATAAACAGAAATTCAATGCACCTTTCTAATCCTTCGGAATTGAGTTGCAAAGTAGGGTTCAGTTTGCTTCTGATTTCTGCCGTGACGAATGTAATACGGAAAGCCCATATTTGTACAATCAGTACTCAGCGACTTTGCAAGATATCGATATCGATCTACTCAATATCACAATTTGTAGAGGGATGTTTTGTTATTTTCTAGTAAAGACTGTTTACATTTTTGTGAATAAATGTTTAAGTTATTATTATAAATATACATTTGCGCATCGAGTTACGCACGTGACGCAATTCGGTTGAAAAGCGAGACCAGGCGTTGGTTGCAATTTCGCATGGAGAGCAAGAAGTGTTCAGAAACATTTTGAAAGTGGTGCAACGTGACAATTTTCTAGGGTGACCAACCAACAGGATGGATGTTTAATTGAAATCAAAGATGAATTTGTATTTGAAAAAAAGAAGTGCTTATCTGTTTCTGTTTCAATTACTTACAACTGTGATAATTTTGGCATTTAAAATTAACGCTAATATCATGACGCAAACTGGTGCTTGAAGCTCATTGGCTGAAGTGTGATGCGCTAGAGCCCACCCATCTCTTTCCACCATGGATAGTCCGATTGAGTTTGGTCCATAAATGATGTAACAGATATAAGAAGATTTCAAGTTCATAAGTCGTGATTGAATGTATGTTTAAATATTGGTAAAAGCGTTTTTTCCAATCACATTTTGATGCGAATTTCGAATTTTTGAACTGATAAAATCGATTTTAATTTTTTTCACTATTGTCCACATTGTTTAAAAATATAAAAAATATATGTTTTAGAATGTTATAAGACACATTCTAGGAGAAAAAACTGAGACAGCACTCCAACGTTGTCACGTCGAAAATCCATTTTGAAATTTTTTTCTATTTGAATTTGGCGTTAGAATTGGTTGACAAAATACTTTAAACTTCAACTATTCTTCCCCTTCTGTCCAATTTTCTCAGTCTGATACATGCAATAGAAGCTGAGAAAAAAATGAAACATGAAAAACACGTTTCTCGTTGTATCTCTGCAACAGATTGCCGTAAGCGGCTGATTTTTTGCGAATCTACGGCAGTTGTTACTATCTTTTATATGAGCATCGCGAGTGCCGATTCGGTTTGGGGGCAGTTTTCACCACCTTGTTTGGCTATACCCTTTGAACGAGCATTGTTTTTATTCCCTAATCAATGAGAAACAGTGAACAGCGACGTTGTGAATTCAGATTATATTTTTAGTGCACCGTATTCTACGTTTTACTTACGTAAAAATGTCGGAAGACAAAACATCTTTAATGTGAGTGTAAGACTGAAGCACTTCGCAGAAATATCCAAAGCCCAAAAAAGTCCTTATTGACTGGATCGCTCGCCAAAGTCCCTGATGCTCGCCAAAGTCCTGTGTCTCAAAAATCTCACTTTTGTATTGACTTTTGTTGTGCTGTTTTTGTGCCGACATTCTTATATGTAAATTAATCAATCCAGTGCTACGTGAATTTCTGTAAAATGTATCCACGTGAAACAATTCTACACGAATCTACAAAAATAAAGAATTGTCCCTGATTTGTGTATAGAAATAATGAATTCCATTCATTGTGCGGAAACAATGATTTTCTTTATTGGGAATTGGCAATAGTCTGAGTATCAAGTGACGAAACAACTTAGGTGCACGAAAATCATATTTGGAACATTGTAATAGATTTAATTAACAGTGTAAGTCTTATTTTGTTAAATTGTGAAGTGTTATCTAAATGCAAGCATCAAATTTCGCAAAACTGTTACCGATACAATAGGATTTTTGTGGCCGCGCTGTACATGTGTAAAACAGCAGAAGACCTGCAGGTGTTGTATCCAAAATGACTACTTCTAACCTGTTTGGTGCATGCGTTGTGTTGCAGAACTGATTAGATTTCAGGTTGATGAAGTTGACGTATTGATTTCCAATACACAAAGGATTAACAAGAAGACACACCTGGATTGATTCTATGAGCTACAATGCTCAAAATTTTGATTTTGGAATACAAGTTACAGATCAATTGGATTCTGATGCTGGTGCGTCCATACGCATATAAAAGCAATTGCTTGACACTGAAAAACTGAAAAATTATGTTGCTCCATTTTTCAGTAAGCACTACAATTAAATCTTTGGTGGCTTCTTCCTTGAAACATTCCGACAGCCTTGAAATTGCCATCAGCAATTGCTTCTTTAAAAACTTAATTTATCATTCGAAGATCAATAGAGGATCCAGTGAAGAAAAACAGGTTTTCAGTTCTGGAGAAAAACCTAGGATTCGAAACAATTTGTGCTATTAATGCATAGCTATCAGGGAACAATTTCATTGCACTGGATATTGACTACACACAAGATCTGTGCAAGTTTAAAAACGCACTAGAGACTTCGTGCAATGCGGAACGATCTTTTAGTCTGCGCAAGGACTTCTTACAAGATAAAAGGAAAGTTTCATTGCTGAAAATTTGAAACAAATATTTACTTTTTACTGATCATTGCAAATAATAGGATTATGAGGCGTATAATATTTAATTTTGGTCTCTAAATTAATGAAACGGAACAAAATATAGTAAGATTAAAATATTTTGAAAAAATATTTTTTTATTAAATTTATTAACACAACAACAATACACGTAACAAGCGTTAGATCTAAAAATACACGAATTAATAGAATTTTTTGATACACTTGACCACCGTCAGAGAGTTCATTTAGGAAATAAGTCACACGACAGAAGGTTCGTAGGTTTCTTCCTTTTTAATCTTCTAATCTTTCCAGTCGAATGGAAGCGGTAGCGGTAGCTCAGTACATCAACTGATGTCACTGCCTCTGACCGGGAGGTCCTAGGTTCGAGTCCTGTCGGCGGCAAGATTTTCGACACTAGCTTTTCAGCTAGGTCGAATTCAGTTACTGTCTGGAGGAGAATTCTAGCGGCCGGCTGCTCTGATCGGTAGTTTTCCGTGGTTTCTCCGATCAACACCAGGCGAATGCCGGAGCAGTACCCTAACAAACGGGCCACGGACCGCGCGCGATCTGTCCTTCCTCTTCCTTGTCCTATCCTCTCCTCTCCTCTCTCTCACACACACACTTACACTAACATGCACTACACTACCACATATTTCGGGAGACCGGTCGGGAGCTTAGAGCTTGTCCCGACTGGGGCGGTGCCCCGCTGGTGGGAGGGTTCTGTTTAGTGGGAAACCCCACTAGCCGACGGTAGGTCGGCGCCGGATCTCGTCATCCGGCGGGGGAAGATCACTGCCATCTGAGAAAAAACATGCACTACACTAACGGGACTAATGACCAAAGTAGTTGGCGCGCCCGGAAACACGAAAAAATCAATCAATCAATCCAGTCGAATGGGAGAGTTTTGATGCCTCAATGTTTTCGTGACTCAGTAGACATCTTTAATTACTCTTTAATTACTTCTACTGTCTTTAGTCAAGATGTAGTTCAAGTCACGATGTAGTCGGTCCATTCGCATATAATTAGGTGAATCGACCGCATTACGCAGTATCTTATTCTGCATTTCCTGTATTTTTTACACATGAACTTTCCTGGCACAACCCCCAAACCAATATGGACTATATGTCCATATGGGTTTTAACACTTGTTGGTATATTAAGAATTTATTATAAACGGACAACTAAGATTATCTTCCCAATGGTCTTTAAATTAATGAAACAACAAAATAAACTAAGATTAAAATATTTTGATACAAGAATTGATACAATGATAATTAATGTTACATATTCCTTACTTTTTAGTACATATTTCTGTACATAATACATATATGCGTACATATTTTCCCAACATTTAGTACATAATTATCCGAGCCCTAGTGATAAGCGACGCCACGGTGGTCTGAACGGGGACGAGACGCGCGCATAGGATGTTAAGTTAAATAACTATTTATTTATTATTATTCATTTATTTATTTTGAATTTAAAACGGTTCTTTGAGTATGGATCTATTAAAAACAAGTTCCAAGAGTACAATAATAATATTTCACTTAATTCATATAGTTTATTTATTTATTCATTTTTAATGCCGAAAACAGTACAGGTCTTTATCTGACATTATTGAAGATTAATAAAAGCTTCATTTATTTGTCCACAAGTAAAGAAAAGGTTATTATAAACGTTTATCCCATGACTCAAGGGTAAATATCTTAAAACTAGGTGGAGATAATGTTTACAGAGATTTTAACAATAGTTTTTAAAAGTAGAAAAACTGTAAAATTGTGTTAGTAGTAAAAGGGATAAATGGTGTATAATGGTAGTAGTGTATTACACTGTAATAAGTGTACTCTTGTCATTTTTATTGACAAATAATAATTAATCATTTTATATTATTTCACTATTATATTATTTAACCTGTCAGAGGTGGCGCATGGGTGCTTTGGACGAAAAGCCAGAAAGTGATGTGTTTCATGATATGGAAATGTCAGAGACCTTGCCGTCTGAGTTGGCTTCCTGTGAGACTCTTATCTTCACTCGTCTCATTTTTAGCAGTCGCAGTTACGCATATGTCAGAGGTCATTTCCTGTCTGGATCATTTCACCTTGTGCGCCAACTCTCACATGACATCCAGCACTGATGCGGCGACTGCTGACTGCGCGTCCACAGAGGAAACAATTGGGGGCAACAAAAAATATTTACAATTGTTCATTTCATATTACATATTAATTTCACGGAGATGAGTTTCTATGTTTCTTTTTATAATTGCTCGTCAATGATCACTTGAATAAAAAACTGAACAATGATCACTTTCTTTCAAAGCTCGTCAAGTAAAGTTTAAACGTTCGCCATTTTCAAAAAGGCAGGCCGAGGCGCCTATTATTAACGAAACAAATATTACCAAATGTCCACTTAATAGCATTTATTAATTTTATGGAAGTGTTTTAATTGTTTTTGTGTGTGTTTATTTTTGGTAACGCGCTTTCTTTCAAACCTCGTCATGTAAACTTTTAACGGTCGGCATTTTAAAAGAAGCAGGCCAGGGCGGCTGTTGTTAACGAAAAAACATTAAAAATCTTTCATTTAATAATAGTTATTAATTTCATGGAAGTGTGTTCAGTTCATTTTGTGTAATTGCCCGTCAAAGATCACTAATTAATAGACATGGTATTTTGAAAGCTCGTCAAGAAAAGTTGAAACGTTCGTCATTTTCAAAAAGGCAGGCCGACGCGACCGTTATTAACGAAAAAATATTACAAAATGTCCAGTTAATAATATTTAGTAATTTCATGGAAGTGTGTTCAGTTGTTTTTGTGTAATTGGCCCTCAAAGATCACTTACTTTTGTTAAGGTCCTATCTTTCAATCCTCGTCATGTAAACTTTAAACGGTCGGTATTTTAAAAAAGGCGGGCCGAGGCGGCTGTTGTTAACGAAAAACCATCAATAAATGTCCAATTAATAATATTTCTTAATTTCACAGATGTTTTAAGTCGATTTCGTGTAATTGTCCGTCAAATATCACTTAGTTTTGGGAATGGCGCTTTCTTTCAAACCTCGTGTAAATTTTTTACGGTCGCCATTTGAAAAGAGACCGGTCGAGGCGGCTGTTTTGAACGAAAAAGCATTAATAAACGTCCGATTAATAATAGTTCTTAATTTTGTGGAAGTGTTTGTAGATGTTTTTGTGTAATTGCCCTTCAAAGATAGGGAAACGGCGCATTCTTTCAAATCTCGTCAAGTAAATTTGAAACGGTGCCATTTTAATAAAAACCAGTCGAGTTAGCTGTTGTTAACTAAAATACATTAACAATTGTCCATTTAATAATTATTATTAATTTCATGATAGTGTTTTTCGTTGTTTTTGTTATTTGCCCGTCAAAGGTTTCTTTTTTTCAGGGGGGGGTATTTAAAGTCGCATCAACCACTAGGACATTAGCGACCTCAATTGATGTTAACGGTATGGTAACTATGAAGATGAAACGAAATGGTGATGATGAGGGGTGAAAGGAAAACACAAATATGCCCGAGGCGGGACTCGAACCCGCGATCCTCTGGTCCGAGATCATTACATCACTACTGCCTCAGCGATCTCGGCCACCGGACCGGCTAAAGATTATTTAATTAATGATAATCACACTCTTTTCAACCTCGTCATGTAAGTTATCAATGAACGCCATTTTGAAAGGTTGGCCGAGGCGGTTGTTGTCAACGAAAAACTATTTACAAATGTTTACTTATTTCAATTACATTAATCAATTGATAATATTCGAAAATGTTATTCAATTAATGTAAATCTGAATGTTGAGAAAATAATAAATTTTCAAGAAGTAAACGGATTCTGCATTATGTCCGGAATAATGATGCTCTACCCAAACACTTAATGTAAAATTTAAACTGTCATCATTTTGACAGGGGCAGACCGGGGCACTTGAAATTAATTTCGTTTTTGCTATTTGTTTTGTAATTGCCTCTTAAAATTTACTTAGTCAAAAGAATTAGCAGTTTTTGAACATCTTTATTACATAAGGCATAATTAAATTAAAATAAAATACTTGACACTGCAAAAGATTGAATACATTTAAAAGGGTATATGAAAGCGCATATAGTTTCTGGAGCTTGAAAAGTTGATTAGGAAAAAAGTTATTTACAATAAAAAATAAGTACTGCTTGGGTAACAGAATTTCTCCACGGTTGAAACGCATGGCTTTGAGGACGTAGTATGGCTGTAAGCACTGATAAAAATTATTATTTTTCTTGGTTTCTGGTTATTTAAAGTATGTAGAATTGATATTTATCAAGAAATAATAGTTTTTGAAAGATTAAAATTTGGTGCCTAAGCGCGCGTTTTGGCCCTGCTCATACCACCGTGTGACCCCGACCGACATTTCCTTCTCCAGATATTTCCCCCCAGGGACACCGCCCCAGCAGGTACAAGCTTTAATTGATTGATTGATTTTTTCGTGTTTCCGGGCGCGTCAACTGCTTTGGTCATTAGTCCCGTTAGTGTAGTGCATGTTTTTCCTTGGGAGATGGCGGTGATCTACCCCCGCTGGATGGCGAAATCCGGCGCCGACCTACCGTCGGTTAGTTGGGTTTCCCCCTAACCAGGACTCTCCCACCAGCGGGGCACCGCCCCAGCCGGGACTAGCTCTAAGCTCCCGATATATGTGGTAGTGTAGTGCATGTTAGTGTAAGTGTGGAGGATAGGACAAGGAAGGGGAAAGACAGATCGCGCGCGGTCCGTGGCCCGTTTGTTAGGGTACTGTTCCGTCATTTGCCTGGTGTAGATCGGCGAAACCACGGAAAACTACCGATCAGAGCAGCCGGCCGTTAGAATTCTCCTCCAGACAGCGACTGAATTCGACCTAGCTGAAAAGCTAGTGTCGAAAATCCTGCCGCCGTCAGGACTCGAACCTAGGACCTAGGACCTCCCGGTCAGAGGCGCTGCATCGACATTATGACATTAGTTGATGCACTGAGCTACCGCTCCCAGTTACAAGCTGTCAGTTCCCGATGTGTTGGGTAGTGTAGTACATGGAAGTAGACTATACGTGTGGATTGGAGAGAAGATAGGACAAGGAAGGGGAAAGAAAGATTACGCGTGGTCCGTGTCCTGTTTGTTAGGTTACTGTTGCCTTCGGTCTGATATAAATCGGAGAAACTACGGGGAACAGCCGATCTAAGCAGGCGGCCGCTAGAATACTCCAGGTAGAGGTTGAACTCGACCTGGTTATGTAAGAAATGTCGAAAATCCGCCACCGTCTCAGTATTCATCGGCAATGCTGGCTTGAGCTAAACTCAGGCGTGTTGATATTTAACACCTCCCATTAAATTACATTGTTAAAAACCACAGAAGGGATGAGTTTGCAGAAAAAACGTTAAAAGCACTCTAAAACTATCGGGAATGTTTCAGATGCGGTGTTCGATGTGCTCTGTCTGATAGAGAGCTCACTATACAGTGAAATTTAATCCAAGGAATTATTTTATACTCTCAACCGTTTATAACTGAATGGACAAAAAACAAAAAAATGTTTCCCTGCTTTACACCGTCATATGTTGCTCCATCCCTTGTCCCCTTGGAGCAAAGTGTCTCATGACCACAATGATTTGGCGTTGGCAGTCGGTTGGACACGTGCCAACGACCCCAACTAATGTCCAAAAATATTCAGCATATTAACAGCTCAAAATAATCTTTCTCTTCTTCTCTTTGTTCCGACAGAGACATGCATTTCTTTTCTCGCATCTAAGGAGTTATCACTTACACAGTGAATCCAATTCTGATGATGAAATTTTATTTTAAGTTAAACAGACATAAGTAAAACAAACATTACTGAATTAATTTTCCCTTACTTCAAGAAATGAAGGTGACCTTGCATTCCACTTCTCAATTTAAAATTAAGTTTACATTGCTTAAACTGTGTAGTTAATTAAGAATTTTTTGATTCCTTAAATATACATATGGATTTATCGATGCTATTTCGTCATTCATATTAGGTACATAGGAAATCCATCTCTTTGACAGTTCTCAACGCAACATTATTTTCCAGTATAGTGACATGAAAGAGTGTATCACACTCTTTTATAATTACTTGGGGACGTGCAACGCGAACCCAATATCTATTCAGATGACAGTGTTTTGCGGTTTTGACCGACACACGCATACGAAATCAAATATAGGACTTTTGCAGGTGGCAGTACGTTCCTTGAAACAAAATAGAAATAAATAATCTCGACCTCTTTTACCCAGAATAAACTACAGCAAAATCATATAACGTTAACAATACCGAAAATAATCCTGACGAGGACATTTCAGAGTGCAGTGAGGACCACGCATTGAGGATCGTGCAGTTATTTTGAATAGGGCATCAGATACTAATATCTCTTTCAAAACAATTAACTCAATGCGCGTGAACAGTAAATGAGTGTGAACAAATGTATTTATTTATTATACGTCAAAAACTGTATGATGTGCTTTGGGGAGAAGTGAATTCTGAGCACCTTTCCAAAATTCTGTGATCCCTACACTAAACCATATAATACTTGAATTTTCAATTTTAAAAAAACTCACTCCGATGTAATAAGATCTATTTTGAAGGGTAAATCAGAAATAAATTAGGGCTCTTATCCATGATGTCCTTCGTTGAGGAATAATACTTCCTGCAGAGAACACATGGAAACGATAATTTGAATAACTATATTTCCCACTGAATTCTAGACGACGAGTACAAATAATGAATTACATTTATGTCTAGAAGCAAAACAAGGGGCCATCTCAGCATTTGTCAATGAATCAGGGAAACTGAACGAGAAACCTGATCGAGATGGGGGTCATTGACCCGGAGGTTGCGGTCCTACTTGCTACAGGTTGTTTACATTTATACAGTCCAAATAGTAAATAATGCATTAAAAATCACGATGGTAATGATGAATTATATTGATAATCTTCTGTTTATGAACACAGAAGAAACAATGGAACTAGGTGGTTGACAATTTATCTCCACTTCCTTAAGCGTCCGAAATATGAGTAACTGGAAGATGCGGAAAACCATAAAGAGCAGTTTTAATAACGAGAAGTCTATCCAAACAACTAGGGCACTCCAAAAGAAAATACAAAACTAAGAATAAGAAATGTCGTTTCTGTCTACAAGATCACATTTAGTTCCTTCTTTATGATACGAAGAAAGGGAAAGGAAGAATCCGAAGCTCACACACACACACACCGTGCTACAATGAAATAACTCGTTTAGAACACTGTCTAAATTGCGGAACCTAAAACTGATCTTACTAGCCACCATGTTGGTTGTGCATTTTTCTTTCATAGCATATTCTTAAAATATTTTTATTAAACAACTAGTGGTGCTCAACAGCACTTACTTTCTCGCATTATTTTTAAATTGTAATTTTCGAAAATTCAGTGAGTTCAACGAAAATGAGACCCGCGCCAATCTTTTAAGCATACCTTTCTCTATCCGTGGAAGAAATGGGAGAAAAAAATTCCGAGCGGTTTTGAGAATTTTTGTTTATAAATTGCATTAATTTCAAGTCTGAATTACGCGAAATCTATTGGTTTCTTCCGAAAATTGTACATGACATTTTTAAAGAGCTGATTTTTTTACAACAGACTTTGTCAAAGGCAATAATAACTGCCTTCAATTTTATGGCTATAAAATATTAAAATTTTTCAATTTTCGAAAATACGGAAAGTTCACCGAAAATGAGACTAGAATTATACTATTAACCATTCCTTGATATATGAGGCAAAAATTTAAAGAAAATTTGTAGCAGTTTTTGAGAAAGAAAATTATTCAACAGTTATTTACACACCTAGGGTGTTATAAAGGGTCTCATGATCGAGCGACAAAATGCGGCAAAATGAAGGAATTTGATCCGAGGGCATTTTGTCACCAGAGATCAATAGAAGCAGTTAACGCTCGTAGTAGCCGTACATAATTTTACGTTTTACCAAATTTTATTGATTTAAATTTACTTATTTACTAATTAATTAGATGTTGACTTGGTTTGTCTTTTCATATTTCCCTCCCATAATACCCTCTCATAATTTCCACCATAAGAGAGCATCATTAAACTGTTTCCATATTTCCCTCGTAACCATGATTATTTCAATCCAGGTAAGTTATGCAGTGTATATCAAGCACCGTATCGAAGGTAATAACAAGCTATAACATATCAATAAAAAATTAAAAATCTTAAGTCCACATATTTCGTGCAAAATTACACGAAAACGACTCATATTTTCGGAAAATTGAACATGACTTTATTTCAGTATCTGTCTTTAAAGAACAGATTTCATTAAGGAAAATTTCTTCAATATTGTAGTTGTAAGAAGACGCCCAAAACATTGCACTTTTGCAATTTTCGAAAGATTTGTAATTTCCAGGAAGGAGACCTTCACCATACTCTTCAGCGTCTTTTAAGCTATTCGAGGACAAAGTTTAATAAAAAAACTTGGAACCACTTTTGAGAAAATTATGAAAATGTTTTTGAGGCTGCATGTAAAATACCTTCAAAAATCAAAACAACAAATATCCGGTTGAAATATCAATCAATATATCTGGTTGAAACTCCGGAAATGTCGAATTCGTTCAGATCGATCGAAAAATATCAAATTTGGAGAAAATCATCTGAACGGTTTAGGCGTTGAACAGAGGCGGACAGACGGACGTTTTGCTGTCAATCGATTTTCCTGTATCAAGGACCCAAATCGTGGATTCTGGCTACACCGCGTGTTAGAGAAAGTAATTTACTATAAATATATAGAAGTAGGATGTATCTATTTTTTTGTTTCCAGGTCCTTTTCGTTCTCAATTAGTTTCTCTGCCGAAAATTCGCCGATTTTCGGCGCACGATTTCTTTTCTTAGTGCGAGATGTAAGTACCAGAAAGTAAAAACTGTTGTACTTAGTGCTTCCTGCACGTTTTCTTTTATTTGGAACGTTTTAATCTTGACAGGAGTAATAACCATCCATCCGCTACATATTTGACCTTTTCCTTCATCCATTCCTCACCACCATCCTTACAACTGACCGGTAAGAACCGTTCCCATCAATCCCCATGTGATGTCTTCGGATGGATTGTAGGGAGATCTCTCGTTGCGGCCAAAAGTGTTGGTGTCACTAAAGTGCCATGCAAAAAATAAATAGTTTTTTTCTTTCAAAGACAGTTATAAGAACAGGTAGTGTTGTTGAAACGCCAAGAATTCTACTTCCCAAGGTCGTGCTTTCAGAAACGCGCCAAGGTCACGGGCAAGTGGAGGTCTAACAGCGGCATTCATATTCTCCACACTCGATTCTGTATCAAGCCCACAAGACTCTTAACATTCTCCCGTTCTTATGCTCCATATGTTCACAAAATAATCAAATACCCCCTTCACGACACGGATGCCATGCACAATTTCAGAATTTCAAGAAATACCTTTTGCTAGGACTTTTGGACAGTTTTGACAGCGCAGACGAGTACGGGTTTGTTTCTAAGAAATGAATCATTTCATTAGACTCATAGCTACATTTCGTCACCCGCTAACATAGTCGTTACTATTTTATCACCTCATAGTAAAGCAGAATGAACTGGGCCAACAGACGTGCAATACTGTTTTAAGTGTTGCAGATAAATAATTAGAAGCACTACCATACACTAGAATTATTGTCCCTCTATCAACGGACATGTGAGATTTGGTAATTATGTTCCTTGGAGGGGAGGCGCCTATGGCAATTCCTTGTGGCACGGCCAGATCAGCGCGAGCGCGCTCCTTGCAGATCGGCCACTGTCGGCCACGACCGGCTTTCCCCTCCGCCTTCCAGGGAAGGCGCGCGGCTACTGCACGCAGCTGTCCGCCAAGCGGTAGCACTTGCTCATGACGACTCAATCTGCCTGTCTCGCATGCACCAATTATTGCATTGCAAATTGAAAACAAAACTGTAAATATTCGTTATACTTAGAAAAGTAGAAGCATAAGAAAAATAGACTGTCAGGCAATTTGCATTGAAAGATTCGTAAGTGATGAATAAGAAACCTTGAAGTAATAGAACACATACGAGACTAGCTATTGTAAATAAATACTAGGGTAAAATAAATTGTTTTACTAATTTTTTGGGCTCACCCCCTAAATATTTTACATTTGTTCAAATTTACTCAAAAATGAAATTTCACGTCAATAGGCGGATATTAACCCGTGCCAACTTGAGCGCGAAATTTGAATGTTAGGAATAATTGGTTGTTGTGTTAAGTCAGTGGAAAACTACTGACATATGTTTAATACATATTTTTATATTACAATTTATACATGTTCACGCTTTAGACTGCGTTATGGTCTTTACTTTTCTTGTGGGTACTTCATTTCAGTGAATCTTGCAATATGCGCACAGTGAACGTTCTTGAACAACACAACACAAATTGCTTCGCTCCTCATCTACAGTCAATAGGGCATCAAAATATTACATTAATGTAACAGCCCTTTTAGCGCAGTAATTCATAGCTTTCAACTTTATAAAAAACAGTTGACCTAAATATGAAGAGTTGCTTTTCCAGGTCGAAGGATATTCTTGAATAAAACTATTGCTCTACCACTCTCAAAAAAAACCTTCCACTGCGTATGCCCGAACGTGGCCTCTCCCTCCAAAGCTCCTATTTCCCCGCCTGCCTGCGCTCTTTGTCACAACATAGCTCTCTCTCTCTCTCTTTGTCTTTCTCTCGTGGGTCGGGCGGTAATTTAACTCTGCGAGTTTGGTGATAACAAACTGATGAGTGAGAAGGATGAGACGGAAGGCAGCTTACGTGTTTCTACAGTAGGGGTTGTCCAAACGGTCAACAGAAAATAAGTCGTGTTTTGAAGAAGAGTTTCGGTCTCCAGTCCCTGTTTGACCGTGGCTAGAGAGCAGTGACAGTGTGCTTTACACAGTAGCTACTGTTATTCACAAAAAAACAATTATTACAAATAATCCAAAGTATACCCACTGAAAAACGATATGTCGTTGATCAAATAATCATTGAACATGGCCACATTCCTCTCCGTCTTCCACCGTACCATCCACATCTAAATCCAATAGAACTTATTTGGGGATTTATAAAAGGGCACGAGGCAGCAGAAAGAATTGGTGCATCCTTGAAAGAAAAGGAAACGTTTTGCAGAGAAGCGTTTGCACAATACAGTGCTGAACAATGGTAGAAATCCTGCGAGCATGTGTAGGGAATAGAGGCGACATAATAATTCAGATAATGTGATGGACCAACAACCAATGCATTCATTTCTTTGGACATTCCTGGGAGTGCGAGTTCCTCTTTTGACGAAGGGGGCAGTGATGACGAGTGACGGTCAGCGCGATCGCTGCGTCTTGCAGTCGCCTCTCCTTGTCGCCTACGCGCTTCCTTATCTCCGAGAGGGGAAATCTCAGATGCCACAGGGTGGGAGCAGCCTCCGAGACTTTACCAAAGGTACGTCCGTCATAATGGTTTTTTTTTGCGAGCGGTTCAGCTATAGTAACCATCTTCAGGCAGGAGAACAGATATCAGCTTTTGGTTGTCACAAAGTCGGCTGCAATGAAATGAAGATTAAATTGAATTAGGAGATGTAATGTATACTGGCGGAACCCGGCAGATGTTCTGCCATTCATATCCCTCTTTCCCCTTAACTTTTCCTTTCTCTCACCGTTTCCCTCCCTGTGTTTTCTCGCGATCGCGGATATGTTACTGACGCGAAAAATAGATAAAAACAATCCTTGAAGCGGGTTGAATATTGTGTCAAAAGTTGAGCTCAATTGGTACGGAACTTTGAGTTTTTGAAATGTACACAAACTAACTTTACAAATATAATATATACAGAGAGAGATTAACAAATTAATAATTTAAGAACGGTCGTCGGGATACAATTGCGCTTACTATTAAGTCTGGCTATCTCCCAACATATCATACACTCACAAACCACAAGTTTAGCACTTGCACTAACTGTTAATTTTACTTTCCGTATGATATAAAATAAAACTTCAAACACTTGTTTATTTGATGGTAAATTGTGTCCAGTTATGCTTTATATGAATAATTAATATTATCTTCTATTAAAAATACTTGTTCCTCGACACTGCCTATACCACTAACATATGACATTGTTAGATTAGTGGCCTGCAAACATATATGACACGATCGATTGAAATTCTTGTACTGTTACTCTCGGGCTGACTCAGCGGTGGGTGGTAGGTTTGGACTCGTCCGTCATGCGAGTTCGCCCTCAAGCCGCCACGGTTTACTCAGCAAAATTTTCTACAGGCATGTTTTAAGGTCATTCGAACAAAATTGGAGGGCGACAGTTGAAAAATTTCGAAGTCGGAAAATAATGGACCCCTAATAAATACAGACAATAGATTAAAGTTTCTCAAACACCTGATGGCCTGCCATGCCACCCATATCGACCCGTTTCAAGTGTCACCTCAATTAAGCTCTTGTTTGCACAACCACTTTCTCACAGTAGTGCCAGACACTTCTTAAAGATCTGGAGCGATTGGGTCAAACGATATTGGGATGGAGTATAAATCATTGCCCCGTTCTATAAGGATGGGTGTAGGATGATCCGTGCGGTTCCCCTCCCGTCATTTAAGAATGTCTAGTCTGTGGCGGCTGTTTAGGTTATGTGTCATCACTCCTTTGAAATTCTTTGGAGAAAAGTAAGAAATCACCGAATAAAACACCCATTCTCTACAATTTCAGCATAACAGTTTGAGAAAACCTTCTGTAACGTCTGACCTCCCGAGCTACGATGCTTGTTGCGAAGAACCAACTGCATACGGAAACGGCGAAAGAAGTACATTCGTATCAGGTGATTCTTTTTTAATCTGTTGCGTCTACAATTCAACGCAACGCGTGTCGAAGTCCCTTAAGGGGCGTTGAGCGCTTTGCGCTGGGGAGTAATCTTCCAATGACTTAGTACGCTGGGCAGTAATCCTCCATTAACTTTATTTGTCAGGTCACGTCACGTCGCAGTCAGTTGTCAAGAGGACCGCCAGGTAGCATCTCGGCGTACATGCCTCCTGCTACGCGCTCCTGCGTCACTACCCAGCGGCCAGAATTAGGAAGGAATAAGGATAGGGGCAGGGTTTAGGACACTTCACAGGGGTTGGACTAGCCCTTGTGAAGCAGCCAAACTTGTTTTGTTGGAACAAATTGCACATGAGATTCGACGGGAATCGAACCCGCACCTCAGTGGTGAAAGGCTAGCGACTTGGATTCGTGTCATGTTTTCATATATTTTATTATTTTTAATACCAAATGAATACTCATGCTATGATTGATCACCTTTCTATCGAAGTTTTAAAACCTAAAATCTATTAAAGTTATTAGACATTTTTAAGGCTAAGAACGTAAATATTAGAATATAGATTATTCTTTGTACAATCGGTCAAATAAATTTCGATCGTTTTCGACTTGGCCAAAACTTTTTTCCTTTGTTCGATTAAAAACTAATTTGTTAGAGAAAATATATTATTGTTCACTTAAATGACGAATTGTTTTGAAGAAATTGTGCATTTGATACTTAACAACCAAGGAAACGTATTTTCGCAAATACAGCCCCCCCTTTTTTTATACAAAACGCCTTAGCAAAGGAAAAGGAATCAGGTCAGTTATTTGCAATTTATTAAAACAGACGGATGTTTGCACACTTGGTGTAGTGCTCACGAAAATTACAATGAAGTTTACAACATTGTTAGAAAAGAATCATCATTGAAGGATATTCAAATGTGATGCGAATTTTTTTATAGAGGAAATGGCTCTATAAAGGAAAAAATATAAAAAAGGGAAAAAATGAAAATGAGAAAAATAATTTTGAGAAAAATAAAAGCATAAATTAGTTTATTTATTTATTTACTTATTATATGCATGTAATTATTAATTATAATTTGATTAACATATTAATTTTGCTTTTTTTCATTACGCACAAGATTTAATTTCACAAATTATATTTGAAAATTAACGTTCATTTCTGAACGTTTACTGTTTTTTTCTCATTCGCATTTTTTCTATTAAGCTCGATACTAAAATTTGCTTGAATTGGAAAAAAATAAAACAAAAAATTGTTGTTCGAAAGTATATATACACGTATGTCGTTATCCATTACTGCATTTATTTAAAAAATATATTAAAAATTATAATTATATTTTCTACTTTTTTCCTTTTTTATGAACTACATTCGTATAAATATCAGATTATTAAGCATTTATTTTCCCATATATAGGATATACTATCAGTTAGTCGCCCCAGCAGAACTCCCTTTTTCGACCCTCCGACGTTTAAAAACTTGGCTTAGGCCTACAATGAAAGACACTAGGGTTACTGGTCTTGCGTTATTGCACATTAATCGAGATATTGATCTTAATATTGATTCCGTGATTACACGATTCGCGAAAAGCAAACGGATGCGACAGGAATTTGTGCTGTTACTTTATCAAAACCACAGAAACCTAATTGATACCTGATACGTAATAATATTGATGTGATTAATGGTATATTTAATTTCTAATATAGTCATTGTATGACAAAGTCAATCTGATATACGTATAATATACGTCAAATATATGTTGTTATATTCACCTCCCCCAAATTCTTAACCTGCCCCCCCCCCCAAAAAAAAAGAGAAGTCTGGATCTGCGCCTGGGTTCGAACGAACCTAACCTTTAATAATATTGTTTTTCGTATATTTATTTCACGAATATTTATAGGAATGTATATATTCTGCAAAGAAATAACCTCTCGCAGTTTATCTGACGAGTTCACGTAGACTCTGTATATCGGCAAAGATGAAGCAGTCAGCTACTTTCAATTCATTAATATTTACCAAGCGTTGAGACTACAACTGTTCAGTTTGTTACGAAACTATTCTATCTTTGCGTCCATGCGAGACTTCGCTGCAAAATTTACGACGGATTTGTTCCAAAGAATGCGCGTAAGTGTTCAAAGTACTGAATTTCAATCGAAGTGTGGGAATTGAAGTTAAATCAGAGATATTTAAAACATCTATAGTGTGAGGTTAAAGGAGTGCAATATCCACGGTCCGCAGAACTGCAATATCCACAATAAGGTTAAGTTTTCTTTCATCTTAAATTATACTTTCGCAAGTAAACAAACATTTAATTTATGTTCAAACTCCAACAAATTACATGTTCAATATACGTTGATAACAGTTAAATATATGTTGGGTAATTAAAAGAATTGGGGGAGGTTTAAAATTGTCAATTGGAATTTTTTGTTTAACCCAAATTTTGAGATACAAAATGTTATTTATTTAGAATTTTTTTTATTTATTTTACGTCAAAAACAGTTAAAAACTGGGTGTGACGTGATGTGAAGAGAAGTGAATTCTGTGCAAGTTTTCAAAATGTGATCCTCACCCTAAGCCATCTACTACTTGAATTTTGAATACAGAAAAAACTGCTTTTACGAAATGGCACAGACTTTCTCATAGTAAAGTTTTCTAATTTCCTTGGTGTGGACTGGTACTGTACAGTCTTGCCCTTTCTTCTTTCCAGCTGCCATCTATCGCCGCCCAAAGTACATTTTTTTGAAATTTTCTCAACTTTTCTGAAACTGAAAAATTTGCCTTTAAGACAACGGCGTTAAGCGTTACTGAAAATGCGAAATTTGAAGCTCTTTTTCACAGGAATCTATTGAGTTTTCGAAAAACGTCATTTGAAGTAATTTGAAGAACTTCTCCTGACAAAGTCAATAATGTATACAATAATATTGAAATGTGTATATTAATTGCGTGAGAGATATTTAAAAAAATTACATTTATGTAATTTTTGAAACAACAAAAGAATACACCAAAATAAATTTTACATGTTAAATAGTGCCATAACCACTATCCGTTGTAAACGTTTCAAGACGACATTTGGAGTCATTTTTGAGAATACGGCATTAAGCGATTTTGAAAATGCGGAATTTTGAGATCAATTTCACAGAAAACTGTAGAGTTTTCGAGAAACTTTATTTGACATTATTTAAAGCACATATATTCATAAATACACAAACGTGAAGAAATTGCTTCTAATGTAAATATTACTGACGTGAGAGACAAGTCAAAAAAATTACATTTTTGTAATTTTTGAAAAAACAAAAGAATAGAGCAATTTGGCGTGTATGTCATCTTATGCTGCATTTAGAACTATCCACACCAAAAAATTGAGAAAAAATTTAGAGCCTTTTTGAGAAAATCTTGTTTTTGTTACTTTTTAAAATTGCAAATATTGCACACTATATTGAGCGCAAACTACTAAATTTTTCAAAAAATCTACATGACCTTATTAAAATAACTGATTTTGAGCAACAAATTTCATTTGAAGCAACATCTCTCTCTTTTAATTCTGTAGTTTTAGGAAGACGCCGAACAAAAATCCAAACTTTTACAATTTTCGAAAATTCAGAGTTAACCGCAAAAATCTGACCTACGCCACCTTTATAAGTTTATTTTCCTCTATTCTTATAAGAAATTTAAAGGAAAAATTTGGAGATGTTTTTGAGAAAATTTTCAAACTGTCCGAGGGGCTTCATGTGAAGTACCCCCGAACTTAAAAGAATGTTTTTCAAAATTTCTAAGCTTTAACTACAGCCAGATGGACAGGGGTTTCATCAGTTTGGAAAAGATAGTACGTGTGGTTTAGGCGCTAGTAGTGTTCACAGACGTACAGACGGACGGACAGACAGAGAGAGATGGACGGACAGACAGAGAGAGACGGGCGGACAGAGAGAGACGGCATAGAGTAAAGAGAAATAATTCTTTACTCTATGGAGGCAGACGGACAGAGAGAGACGAACGGACAGGGAGAGACGGTCGGACAGGGAGAGGCGGACGGACATTTTGAAAAGAACCGCTTTTCCGGTAACAGGGGACCCCAAAACCTGTATTTCCGTTGAAATCTCGAAATCGATTTTCTGCAGCATTACATAACTTTCTCTATACTACGTATATTACTCCCGCATATACGTATGTACACGAGAAAGTAAAAAATGAGCGTTTTTTGCGAAGATTGTTGACTAAAGTATTCGTTCCGATGTAATAAAATCAATTTCAAGGGTAAATCAGCAATAACTTTGGGCTCTTATCCCTCATCAAGGAATTTGGGCTCTTATCCTTTGTCAAGGAATAATACTTCCTGCCGCGACAACATGGAAACGATAATTTGAATAACTATATTTCCCACTGAATTCCAGAAGACGTGTACAGATAATGAAGTTACATTTATGTCTAGAAGCAAAACTAGGGGCCATCTCAGCAATTGTCAATAAATAAGGGAAACTGAACGAAAAACCTGATCGAGATGGGGGTCATTGACCCGGAGGTTGCGGTCCTACTTACTACAGGTTGTTTACATTTATACAGTCCAAATAGTAAATAATGCATTAAAAATCACTGTTCAAATTAATGTTACTTTCCTTAGTTCAGTATAGTCTCCAATTGTATAGAAACAGTTATGTAGCAGAAACGATATCACTTCTGGATTTAAGCTTTTCTATGGAATTTAATCGTTTAATGATGTCATCTTTCAAAGTGTTGTAAAATAATGCACATGTATTGTATGTGAATTTCTTTGTAATGAGCTGTTGATACCGCCACCGGATGAATATGATTTCTATGTCGAGTGTCATAGTAATAGACATCAGGGTTTTCTGAAAATATATTCCCGCCCTTAAGCATGTCATTTTTGACACAAACCACTGATTCGTAAATCAACAGACAAGGTAATGCTAAAATTCCTAGATTAATAAAGACAGGCATACAAAAATCACGTGGGTGGAATTAGGTTATTATTCGTACAATTCGTTTTTGTAATCTAAAAGTATGGAAGCTATAAGATGTCTTTTCCCAGAATGTTATGCCATATCTCAGGCGGGAGGAGCATTCGCGAAATATACACAACGAACATTATGAAGGCGGACTGAAGTTGAAAGAATTCTAAACGCGTTAGCATAATGAAATTTAGTTGTAATCATTGAAAGGCAGCAATTTTATTTTCTCACACAAACCAATCCTATCTTACTTTTTAATCAACGAAAAAAGAATTATCGGTCAATTTGAAAACGGTCGAAAATTAGGTAGACAGTTATACAAGCGATGACCCATATACTAAATGCAAATTCTCTATAAGTAGCATATTTCATTTGAATAAAACTGATCAGTCACCTTATAAAAAAACATTCCTGAACGCGATATTTGAATTTTAGGGTGTGAATTTTCGATGGTAATTGTGTGCTCATTTATTTACATTACGGAATGAGAGTTTGTAGAAGTGTTACCTGAAATACAAACAATACTGTTCATACATTCAGTAAGGAGAGAGCCATTAAATTACAACTTCGCATCAATGAATGAATATACTTTTTTATTCCTTTGCACCTGAAGTGTGTTATACTCCTTTGTACGTTATTGTTCCCACTGGAAAATTTCTCTATTAAAATGGCTGTTTTCCAGTAGAATGTCGAACATACTCAATTTAGTTCACGATAATTTTATTACACATGAAAACCGTATTTTAGCTTTCTCATAAGTTTGAACAAGCAGCATTTTACACTGTATTTGCATTGTATATAAAATAATATGAGAGTGCATGTAATCCGAATATGGCCGACGATTCTCACTTCCCTTCCAACACCCCTAGGCCACCACGTTCGGTGCACGAGCAGGGCGCAATGGCGGAGGCGTGCGTGTGGGTAAAGGGATACCGGAGCTCAAGAAACGTGTCCACATTGTACACCCCCCATACGGGGTTTTTGGCCATATGTGAGTAAATAGATAAATAAAATAAATATATCGTAGTAATTTGATACCTACAAGTGCATTGTTAGAAGTGCGTTACATGAGTTTTACTGATGATTCATGCTACAAATGTGTATTTTGAATGCATTGAATAGCTGTACAGCGGCATCATGAATCACGTCCTTTTACGTCATTAAAGAGAGAAAGAAAAAGCTAAAATATTTTCTAGGCTACATCACTACATTTTCTTCATTGATTGGCCTACACCTATTCAGACAGTTAAGACAACCTAGATCATACAACGGAGTTTCAATTATAATGTGTGCAAAAATAGAATTGGATTGTGATACGAACTCTGTTGTGCTCTGTGTAGAGGTAAAAACTTCAGCGAAGAGGTTTCTTTCTAATAATAATAATAATAATAATAATAATAATAATAATAATAATAATAATAATAATAATAATAATAATAATAATAATAATAAACTTTCTCAACTAGCAACTAGCTTAATGACCACTATCCGCCGCTGGCGGCGCTGCGCAGTGGCTAAGTGCGAGGGAGCGTGGCGCTTCTCGACACCGCTTCCCACTGGTTCCGGGAAGCGATCTTACGCTTCACGTTAATACACTGATTATTTTGTTTCCTGTCGCGCCAATTCCTACAATCGTAGGTGTAGTGCATGTTATGTCACGGGAGGTGGTGGTGTTCGGCCCTCCTGGAACGTAAGATAAGGTGCCGACCTACACGTTGGCTTGAGGGATGCCCCCTCCAGATATACCTCTCACGGGACACCGCCTCAAGCAGGATAAGCTCTAAGATCCCGACTTGTCAGCAGCCATGTGCGGTAGTGTTGAGCATGAAAGCGAGTGTGTGAGCAAGAGGAGAAGATATGACAAGGAAGAGGAAAATAAGATCGCGCGTGGTCTGTGGCCCATTCGTTAAGGTACTCCAATCGCCTGATACATATTGAGGGAAACACGGAAAATTACCAATCAGAGCAGCCGCCCGCTAGGATTCTCCAGACAAACGCTGAATTCGACCAAGCCATCTAGCCAGTTTCAAAATTTCACCACAGTCGTAACTCGAACCCACGACCTCCCGGTCACTACCACTTCAGTAGCAACAGCTATTTCATTGAGCCGGTTTGACGTTATTTGAGGCGATCGGACGTAAATAATGGTATCTTACGATATTTGTCTTTATCAGGGTAAGGGAGCAAGTGTCCATAGCCAAAGTCGTTTCAAGAACAGAAACACAAGGTAATGATAATTCATTCGAACACATGGAATGTGCAGCACGTTTCGTATAAAACACATCGCACTTCCCATCAAAACTTGAAACGTCAGTTTGTATTATATACACCGAAACACTCCTTTTCCATGCCCACTTGTCGTACGACATAGGAAGGACTGCTCTCCGAAGCTCTCCTTCCCTTCGGAAGGCGTGACAATAGTGGATTTTCTGCTGTTCAAATCCTACTACTCACGATTGCGAAACAACTAGATGACGACGAAAACATAGATGCGACGACTACGACGGCCCTAAGAAAAAAACGATCTGGTTTAAACCGGTGAATATCGGATACGATCCCCACCCACACTAAGCTCGCCGTTACACTAACTGCAACCTTCGTGCGCTTTTCCTGAAACTCAGCGACGTGAGATTGAAACATTTTAAAGAATCAAATGTCTTTAATTCGTATGATAAAAATGCATATTGAAGTTATTATCTGCCATATGTGATCTTAGCAAAGATTATAATAACATTTTTTAATATCTTTAATAAGCATTCTCACTTCTGTACTCTTCAAATTGACTTTTCTCAGCATTGCTGAAAGATAAGTAATTCACAGTTCATTTCTGTCACACATTAAAATCCAAATTAATATCTCTGTAACATTACGCCATGCAAACGAATGGTAAAGGTTTACTTAGGCGACGCAAAAGAGAAAAAAGGACAAATCCCTAGACAGTAATATTTTGATAGCATTTGAGATTTTAAAAATAGTTTGTGTCTGCCTGTTTCGCGTTCTGTGTCGGCACCAACACGAGAAATTGAGAACGTGCTCTCCGGGAGTGCCTGAGTAGTGACGCAGCTTGCAGGACGGTGTTGAAGTTCGAAGTTCGCATCCGCCACTCATTTTGTGGTCTTAACTTAACTCATCGAAAATACGCAGAATTCATTTTCTTTTCGAATCTACACTTTTCACGAGAGGCTCAACTATACTTCTCTTTCGCAGTATTAACAAACATTTTCCATTGTGAACATGTAATATATTTGTTCAATGACGATTCGATAATATTCAACTTACACATTCATTTCTTTCTTTCTTTCAGTGTTTGTGGTAAGTGTTTCTATCAAAATAAATGTGCGTATCCTACGCATGTGTTAAGTGCGTCCTAGTTACTAGAAAAATACCCGGCGTTGTCCGGGCTTTCTTCATATTTAATCCTTGCGAATGAGGCAAAAGATCAATGTATATAAATCACGGTGTTTAAGATCATTATTTTTAACGTAATTGGTTCAAATTTTAATAAAATACTGTAATTTTCTTTCATTTTATTTTACAACACATTGCTATTAAATGGAATTTTTGTTATCTTATGCACCACTACTGGCCTCTAGCGAATAAATTGGGTACCAGTTTTGCTGCAGCACTACTGGGCTCTGGCGGAATATATTAGGAACCACGTGCTCTAAGCGAGAGGCGAAAAATGTTCGCGGTGCATCTACAAACATATTATTTAAATTATTTATTTTCCGCATTTGGGTTGTTTTAATCTTTACTAAACTTTGCTAGGACATTGCGACAATCCTGAAGAATATATGATGTGAGCTTATATAAATTTCATATCTATTCATACGCTACTTTCTGTGGTATCGATGTCGGTCACACTTCGTTGAATTCACTTTTATTAGTATAGATTTACCTTACCAGGCCGGAAATTAGGATTTTGTAGAATAAGTTCGAGTTTACAGAGGAGGCATCTATGGGCGCCGAGTTCAAAATTTCGAAATGAATGCTTAACAAACACTTCTTCCTTGCGGACCAAGTTATATTCATAGCATGTCACTTTTTACCTGAAAATTCCAAAAATATTGATTATCAACGGTAAAGAGAAACCCTAGTCATACATAATAATAATATTAATAATAATATAGATATAATATATTTAATCTAAATAAAATAACTTTATTAGTGGCGAGGCTCAGGCCAATAGGCCTGCTCTTCCGCCTATCCACGTTAAATACATTATTTCTTATACTATGAAGAAGATCAGGGGGGTAGGAACTATAGTTTTACTTGCCTGGAATAATAACGGAATACGTTCTTAATTCACATGACTACATACTACATTGTTCGTTAAACAAAACAGTAACGTATGCAACTCATTGCAACGTATTGCAATCGTACAAATTTGAAAACTCGCTTCTAATGTCACTCGTTTTCAAAACATGTATTGCTCATACAATAAAAATTAACATTATAAACTATTTGCATAATAGGGCTGAAAAAACATAGTGTTTTAAAAATAAAAAAATCAGATTTTTTAATTGTATTAATGTTTCTACTGTAAACCAATATCGTTAAGTGATTTATTCATTTATATATAATTACTGTAAAGCAGAAAAAAATTATTAAAACATCCGTTTTTAAATATAACATTAAATTATTCTAATTTTATTTTAAATAAATAAAGATATCAGTACTACATATTTGAAGGGCCCGGTGCAATACCGCCCTAGTCCACAAAATCTTTAAATTTGAGTTATAGTTTCGTGCCCTTGAAACTCTTCGTCCAGAGACATTTTTAGAATTTTTTGTGCAATACCGCTCTAATCAAAAAGCACTTATTTTAGAAAACAACTGAATTCATTGAAAACTTATAACAAAGTTAGACAGTTTCTTAAATATTAAATTCTATTTGATAATTGTCCTGTTATAAAAAAATATGGGATATAATAGATGTTACTTGTGCATTTTCCCATCAAACATTTAACGATCAGTGGGAAGAACACTTCCCATTCAAAATGGATTTTTATCAAATATACACAAAGAAAAAGGTTAATATTATTATTACTAGTAAGATAAACTACTATTTTCATTAGTTTTAACAATATTAATTTTGTTCTTTAAATGAGTATTAATAAAATTCCATTCTTTAATAATAATCATCTTAGGCGTATTTTATGTGGCTTTAGCAAACACTTTAATACAAATCTAGAATTATGGACACCGTTGAAAGTTTAATCGCGTTTCTTCTCGAAACTAGCTCGGTGTGTGTTAGGGTGAAAAATCGAAGCGATCTCCTACAGCCAAAATGGATTTACGAAAAAAGCAATTGAAAGTTTGTAGCACATATTTAGTAATATCTTCAATGCAAACATCATCACAAAATTTCTGATATCAACTCTTTGCAAAAGAATAATATAAGTATAAAATAAGATACATGTACATTTCAACATAGTACAAATCATTTTGTAAGAATACCCAAAATACCCCCCATAGTATGTCACAACAGATTTTAGCAGTTTTATTGCTATTCCTTAAATAAATAAAAATGCCTTATTAGAAGGATCAAGAAAGAAACTGTAAAGTAATAGTACCATACGATATACGATGTGTAGAAAACTAAATTAATGAAATAAAAGTAATCTGAGAGCATAGAACATTTATATGGAATTAACTGAGATTTTCTGAATAACTTATTGATTCCTAGACAGGAAGACAAACGTGCATGACGTGAAAAGTTTCTTTTTGGGAAGCTTCTAATAACATCTTCATCGGTACCCATTACCAAAAACACAATGAAATAAACAGCCACAGATCCACAGCAGATTACAATACACTTAGAAACCAAACAATAGTTGCTATGATGGGAAAACAATATTAATAACTTCTTGCGTGTTTGCTGAATTCATATGAAATTTCACCAGGTTACAGAATCAACTTTGGCGATTCATTTAAACAGGTCTCCTAAAATGCCCAAGATCCGATAAGCCGTTCATCACTGCCACGCCTGAAAAAAATGCATTTGTACAAAAAAGTCAACACAGAGAAATCATGCAAATTGTCACAAAAAATTGGTATTTTGCACAGAAACCAAGCATATTTGTAATATCTGAGTTGAACTTGCTAGAACAATGTTAAGCAGTTATACACCAATACTCCTCAGCAAATGTATTTTAAAAATATGCAAGCCAAGGAGTTGGTTATTCGGAAGGGAGTCTTGCATTGTCCCGAGTGCCTCAAAGAAACAAAGAGCTTTCCGGTGTCGGGACTTGGCCCCACTTCGAATGTGTATGTGACCTTCGAGATCGCAGGGCCAAGGATAGGCCAGAGGTTCTTCGGTAAGTAGGCACAAGGTATGCACGAGAGTTCACAGGTGCACGAATGCGAAGAAACAATTAAAAACTAAACAATAATGTTGCTTTTTATATCCAATCAGCAAATAAATTGAGAGTATCAAACGCAGTACTTTGTCATTTTTCATTTTCAGAAAATGACCTTCCTTTCTTTTCTTTCTTTCTAATATTAATAATTAACGCACTCATTAATAACAAAGAAGACATTAATTTTTACGCATATTTCAAAGATATATAAGGAAACGACGAAATAAGTATTCCAGGTCGTTGTTTCATTATTCATTTCGAAGTATTCCAAGTCATTGTATTATATTATGTTATAGAAAAACACAAAAACTTGATCTACCTTTTGTTAATTCAGGAATATTTGTTGAGAAATCGGGAAATTAATACTACTTTACAAGTCTGTCACATTTTGCGCTTATGCGAAATAAAATAAATAAGACGTCTTTAAATGATATTCTAATGCTTTTGAAACCAATTTATTCGCGTATCACAGTGGAAGTACACACCAACTTCCACTACTTTGAATTTACATCAATCTACTTAATTTTACAATAGGATGCAGGTTGCCAGGTGACTATGTACAGATATAGATAGAGATGTTTTATATCACAATATATAATATTTACTTATTACAAGGCGCTTTATTTACGTGGCGGAGTAGATGATTTTTTGCTATTTTCATTAAAATGCTATGTTTCTAAATGACAAAAACAGAAGATATCGCATGAATTTGGAGTGAAGTTATTAGTTTATGTCCTTAAAAGGAGTAACCAGAAACGCCAAGGACAGAACAGCACGGAATCAAAGATTATCGATTCGAGCTACATGTGTAACGAAGATTTTCACCTTAGTTTGTAATATGGAAAACAATTGCAATCCACCATGCCACCCATTGATACATCTTACCCGCCTTCATCCGCCTGACCGACGATATCAGCTGTTACATCACCTGTTTATAGGAAAATAACAGTTTTTGCCAGGAAATTCTGCTTTTTGTACGGAGCAGCGCGTACGTTTGGGAGGAGGAATGGGCGTTCCTTTGAAATACATGGGTAGTGGATTGTTCTTGTTGCTCCTCTCAGAAGGTAGCCTCATATTCGATGTGACTGTGTAACGCAGGGCTTCTTCAAAGCAGTGTTTTTTTAAAATTATTTTGTATTTTCATAGGCACAGAGTAATTTCTCACTGGTATTTATAAACTTGTCTAGTATCCGAATTGATAAAGGTAAATTGTTATAATTATAATGAAGATTACTAATAAAACGGCTAGTATACTTATGGATTCTATTTGGGTAACAGGCAAATAGTTTACATGCATGATGCATGAAACCATTTTGTGCGCATGTTGGAAGACTGGGTCCCTGAGATGAAGGAAGTATGAGATATGTCCGAAACGACCTCTTAATAATACTTTCTAGTGTAAGCCTACCCTAATATTATTCTAATTCTTATGCACAATTATTTAATTTTATTTTCAGGTTTCTGGTAGTCGGATGTATATAATGCTAAGAATGTAGAAACAATGACAAGTTAAGAAAAGATGATACAAAAAATGTACTACAAAAAATGATAGTTGAGAAAAGATGAAATGGGACAAAACTAGCTGATGAACATGTTATTGATGGAAGAGTATCAAAGCTGTTCCTAAATAGAATGATACAATTTCTCTTGCCAGTCATGCAGCCCACATTAATTTCTCCACTGATAGCAACACCTAGAACCAGAATGATACAGATACCTGGAAAATTGAACTTTTTGAAGCGGATAATTTAGGATATAGATGAAAATAGCAGTGATGATAGGTGACTTTGCATTGATTAAATCTAATCTTGAGAAGCCCAAGTCAAATTATGTTGAAAGAGTCGACGAAATAGAAAGACATTGAGATATTGTAGTGAACTTTCTGCATACAATACCAAGAGCTGATTAAGCTAACACCACCTATGTGTAAAAGTGATGTAATTGAGATAACTAAGACTCTATTCTCATTTGAAGTACAGTAACGATTTAACTTTTTCTGACGATTGTTAGTACGTACCAAATCTCCTAACCTATAAGAAGAAAGAGACAACTTGGAAAAGATAAAAAACATAGATATAAAAATTATTAGTGAGTAAATCAATAATTACTTTGTGTGAGATAGGCAAAGAAAGTAAGTGTCATTTTCTGATATAAAGGAAAAAGCTTCCTTTTTTTCTGTTTAATTGTCAATAAACAAAAAATGTCTAATTCCTTCTCACTCACATCTATCATTAAGTTAATAAACAGATGAATATGTATATCTACTAACAAATAATGACCCTGTTTAATTATAAACATTCTTAAAACGTTAGAAATTTAGTGGATATATCGGCATTCTTTGAAGCGAAGTCCAGAAGGTAATCATCTATGGATTAAGAAACCAACCTCATGGCTTGAAAATAATCAAACACTACCGTGCGAAATTTGACGATTTGCCCAAATTTGTTTTTGTTATTTATTTACGTCAGAAACACTTTAAAACTGAGTGTGACGTGCTACGGAGAGAAGTTAATTTTGTGCACGACTCATAATTCTGTGATCCCTACCTTAAGCCATATACTAGTTGAATTTTGAATATAGAAGGAATTAGCGTTTTTGCACGTATTGTTAACAAAATATTCGCTCCGATGTAATATAATTTATTGTCAAGGATAAATCAGCTATAGTTTTCGGCTCTTATCCCTTATCATGTCCGTCGTGAAGGAATAATATTTCTTGCCGCGACATGGAGAACGATAATTTGAATAATTAAATTTCTCACTGGATTCTAGAAGACTTGCACAAATAATAAAGTTACATTTATATCCAGAAGCAAAATTGTTGCATTTTGTTTCAAAATCTATCTTCATTCAGGTTGTGAAAATGAATTCAAAATTTTAACATACGTATTATCTCATACTTTTGGCGTGTATGCTATCATGAATGTAAGATACCTCTATACTCTTTCTTAACAATTAATAATAGATAACTA
Source organism: Teleogryllus occipitalis (assembly GCA_011170035.1). Lineage (NCBI taxonomy): Eukaryota > Metazoa > Arthropoda > Insecta > Orthoptera > Gryllidae > Teleogryllus > Teleogryllus occipitalis. Next base: position 233,768 of record BLKR01000733.1, read on the forward strand.
CTCAACATAAACTTTCTTTTCCCTATACTTCATTATTATAATTAAAGAAAATTACCTATGAACTTTCCATATCAAAAGATGACATTTTCCCTCGCAATATTTCTCGTTGTGATTATTCATACCAAATACAGAACTAAACTATTGGTTTATAACTTGTTACATATTTTAATTCTTTAGTACTTCAAGTACGATATAATATTAAAATTCCTTTGAATTAACATTATTTTAAAAAATTCAACCAGTAGGTCGCATTTCAAATTGCAATGCCTCACATATTCATTTCAATTGTCTTTTTGGGATGACAGACGAATCAGATTTCGTTTGTGAAACTCAGTTGAAATATCACAGTGTCGAGACTAAGTCAAGCGAGGAGTGTAAATCAAAAATTGCTATTTTCAGGAGAAAGATTTAAGGTGTGAAGAGTCTAGCAAAATACACTTACTTCTTTCGAAACGTAAATAATAAAGACTATAGCTTTTCACTAATTTTCTTTCCGAAAATTAAGTGTAAGATTTTCACATATACATTATACAGTACACCATCCATGAACAATTTACAATTCTCTCATGTTAACAATCTAGCTAAAGTGGCCTCCACAGGCTGCGACAGTACGTCTACAAACAATTGAATTGTTTATTTCAGAAACCCGTCAAACGCCAAATTTCTCATTACGAGAAAACTGAGAAAAAGTGTTCCAATTTTTCTGATTTTAAGATTTTTTAAATATTACAGCAGTTAATAAATGAATATTTTTCAGGTAAAATATACACTAAACGTTGTGTCTACCCTCATGGAAAAATACTCCACCGCTAAAGCGCTTTTTAGATTTTGGCGTTTGACGGGTTTCTAAAATAAACGATTCAATTGTGGCATTTGATCCTGCTCTCTGGATGGTCACAGTTCACCTCAATAATGTGGGGTAGCGAAAAGAAGTGTCGTTCGTAGACTAAGTTTGAACTGTAACAGTATAAACTCTCTTGTTAATAATGTACAACTAACTTAAATGTTCGCTGACAAAATGATATTAATACACTCGCTTAGCAGTTTTATCTCCATAAGCTCGAAACAGCATAACAATCTATTTATTTTTTCTATAACAAAGCTTCTCTAATTTCCCACAAGACAATAATAATAATAACAATGATAATAATAATGATAGCAATAATAATAACAATAACAACAACGTAGTAACCAAAGACGTAGAGAAACGTCTTAAATTCAACAGTATGAGATGTAAAATCTCAGATCATACGGATAGTTATCGGAGCTCTGAAATTTGTTCCGCAAAATGTTCGTGATGACATGTTCAAACTCCCAGGTTATTCAAAATATTAGAAAGAGCCATACATCAGGTTATTGGAAACACGGCGTATTCACCAAAGTACTGTAGAGGGACCCACAATCTTTAAAGCTCCTCCGAAGGAAACTGGTGTAGAATTTAAGACACTAACATTTTCAGTCATGAATTTAGGCGATAATTTGGGAATATAATAATATTTATTAATGATAAAAAGAAAAATATATATGTAAAGCTTTGGATAAATAGAGTTTTATTTCTTTAGAACAACAATGGGGACAATTCTATCTTTCGCTCGATAATAAATTACTAGGAAACTAGAAGAACATCGATATCAAGGTGGAGGTCCTATGATCAGGAATATTTACAACTTCGAAGTTTTGGAATACTCATGTTTTAAATAAAGAAAATTATGTATTAATAAAAATGTGAACAGTAGTCATTGTTAAAAGTTACAATTTTTTTTCGGAAACTTTCTCAACTTAATGTTTAAGAACGCACAACTTGTTCTAAGCTTTCTATTGATATGAATATATCTACATATTCTTTATATTACATGGTATTACTCCAGAGATTATTATGCACCCTTGAGACGTGTCAGAAAAGACTATACATAAATGCTATGCATTAGTCACATATTAATTACATTTCAGTGGACTTTCCTGATCGTTGTTTGTTGTATGAAGAGAGATACTACGATACACAGATATTTCTCTACGCTCAAGAGATGCATTAAAAATCCAGAGATATTCCGAGCAAGAGCATGGACATATGCATAACCATCTTCATAATAATGAGAGTTCCGATCTCATCAGAAATGGGATTATATTTTTTGGCATTTTCAAGAAAAACACTACAAAAATATATTTATATCTAATTAATACTGTGAGGATCCTTTACACTGGCACATGGTAAACTCTTCGGAAAACGATCGCTAAGTGTTTGCAATGCTCAGAAAGTCGTAGCTGAATTTTGAGATAAATAATTAATGTTGGAATAAAATTAAGTAATTCTAAGTAAAATGAAATACATCAAAAGTGTGGACCCAACCGTATCGTATTTTACAATCAGCCAATAGTATTTTTCTAAAAATAATTGCCCCGTGGAATTTTGAGCCTGGAAGAGAATTTTAATTTTTCTACTAACATTCTTTGAATAACAAAATTTATTTTCAATAAATCTTAAAAATTCATAAGACCATCAATTTACTAACCGTACACCCTGGCCATGTGGGCCAATTAACGCTGGGGGATCTGCATATTTGACTCCTGAGGCTGCAAGCGACGTAAGTGACGAACGACCATATGTAAGGCGGGTTGCGAACGTGGTAGGAACCAGAAATACGTAACCGGTTGGCTGACTGTTATGCGATTGCTGTGCTGCGCGAACTAACCTTCCGGATTAACATGTCCAAACGAGGAGGGGGAGGCGACGGCGGTAACGAGGGCGCGGAGTTCCGCCAATCACAGCCAACGCGTGAGGCCGTGGCGGCTCATCCGAAATTTAACAGCTCTAGCCAATGGTGGAAGCAGCCATTATAGTAAATTTTATTGAATGTTCGTGTTAATAGAACACGTAATAAGAAATATAAGTACGTGATGTAACGAAGACACTCATTTAATTTATTATCCACAAATTATTTTCGGAAGAACATGTTTAAACAGCAATGAAAACTGGCATTCACTAAAAATTTGCGCCGAATTTATGCTATGCAATCAATTATGTATCTTCAATTTAAATCATGTCGGTACATTGATACTTTAATTATATTTGGATTAAATGAAGGATCAGCATGTTAAGATTTATTCTCTCAAGGATCCGCCTTTTTCTTGTCCATAGTATCATTCCCTATAAATAATGAAAGCTTTAATAGAAGGGAAATTTTTATAGCTATATCATGATATTACAATTTCAACCTTTCCGTCGAAAATATTCCATGCTACTCATATTCAATTTTCAAACATTCTACGCCAGTAAAAATAAATCAACCTTCGTCCTGAACAGGAAGTACAAGATATCAACGTGATCCTTTCGCTTTTCGTGATTCTCTGAGAGAGTAATTGCTTGGCCTTGTGCACGTGTCTGTTCTTGGATATTGCCTTAATAAAAACCCCAACGAGGAACAAAAGTTAGGGAAGGAAAATGTAACTGGGCCATCAGGAGAGTTCTCTGGCAACTTACTCGTATTCGGTGTTCGAAGTCCGAAGTTTGATCTTCCTGCGGGACTCTTGATTTACGATGATGGCTCTACATCGTGACAGCAACTAGGTGTCATTTCAATTTAACGGTTCCGCAATTCAGCCATAAGGCACACAGTGACGTAATGAGAATTACAATGTGCTCACTGCTACCCGCCAAGTCGGAATAACAGTTTAGTTCTGGGATCACCATAAAACAATCTTTACATATTCCGAAGCTCCATTTCATTCCTGAATCCATCCATAGTTTGGAAATTCAAAAGATTGGAAGAGCGGACACTTCGTTGAAAAATCTGGATATACTATATTGCCGTTTTAGTTTCACTTCAGTGGATGTTGATCGCAAGCAATTTAGTGGTGCAGGGTAGCTCTTTCACGCATCCGAGTTAAAAATATAACTTTCTGAAGATTTTACTAATATTATCATATTAAATGACACTGGGAATCATGTTATGATTTACCTTAACACGTTGAATTAGTAGAAAAGTACTTAGTAGAAAATATTCCTAAATATTGGAGAATCCTCGGAGACGGCGGAAAATCCCGAAAGAGAAGTGCTTTCAAAAATTCTCAAATATTTAATGATTTTATCACACTGTTTTTAAAAACACAAATCAACATTTTACATAAATAAAACCACTTCAAGACTATGCAATATTATTATGATAGAAACGCGTTTACACTGTAGTACAGGAATGTTTGAAATTGAACAATAAGGCAATGTAGACTGAATGAGTGGAAATAGATAAGAAGGTTATTCACAATATCAAATAAAAATGCGGGCAATCTTATGTAACAAAATGGAACTCCTGTCTAAAAAAACGGACAAAAATAACAATGAAACGCACGTCTCTCCTTTACTCAGAAGACAGTGGGTCTTTGAGTGTTTCGGCTTTTCTCAGCGATACACGGCAGGTCATTATCAACGATGAAATGACTGTACTCATTAACGGAAAATCTCAAATGAAAATTGTAGCGCCCTATCGTTCTCTCGACAGCCTACGAAAAGAGTCGGGGACGCTATCTGCTGGGGACACATTTCCGTTTTTCGGCGGGGTCCTCGGTGGTTATGTATATTCCCCTACTTCCAAACGGACATTGCCGGCAGTGCGCCCCCTGGCTCTGCGCCTAAACGACGCCCACGCGTCTGTGGAATGGCCCCTTTCTAATTCCACTGGCTCAACTCGAAACCAACGTTTCGACAGTTCTTCATTCAACACTTTGAGATCTCGCCGTATCAAATCATCAACATTTAACTATTAATGAATGGATCCTTTGAACCACTAGCTCCTCGCAAACAACTTCTGCAAATTTTATGAGCCATTACTGCGTAACAAAATACCGGCAACGACAAGTTGTTCGCCAAGCGGTGGCGTTGCTTCTCCATCAATTAGTAGTACATAAAAGGACACCGCACGCAGCGCATTGTAGATTCAGCAAATTCATTAGAAGTATTCTGTGCCTTTCCGCTTTCGAAAGGAGAATTTGGCGTCTCGGGGGATGGTCCGTTCGTGGCCGCTGCCGGGGGGAAGGGCGCTCCCTTGCTTCGCCGCCCCCGGCGCCCACGGCGAGCTCCCTCCGACAGGGGCGAGGCGCGGCGTCACCAGGAAGTTATTTCGAGTGTTTGGCCGGAGCAGACAATCGGAAGACACGGCGAATGAGGCCGCGGCGCGAGCGGAGCGGCGCCAGCGGAGCGAGCAGAGCGGAGCGGGGCCGCCCGCGCCCTGGCCCGCGCGCCACCTGTTCCGCCAGCGGAGTTGCCTTCCGATTGCCACGGCCAGCAACCGCGCGCGCGCGCGGGGCGGGGGGCGGGGGGGGGGGACCGGGGCCCTTCCCGTGCGCAGAACGCTGCAGAGACCCTACCTGTGTAGCACCACGCAGGCCAGACCACGGGACTGACCGTGTCCAGTTCTCTCATCATAGAGGAGCCGCGGCCGTCGACCAGGCGGGAGGAGACAGGGCGGCAGCGCGCAGGGCAACACGTGCTCGGCGGCAGGTGGTGCAGCGCGCACGCGTCCACGCTCCCTGCTACTGGCGGCGGAGGCGGCGGCGGCGGCGGCGGGGGCGGGGGCGGGGGCGCAGGGGCGGCGGACGCGGCACACGTGCTAGCCTCAGAGCCGACGACCGGGCGCCACCGCTTGCATGGTGCGCGGCGGTGGCAGCGGCGGCGAAGGCGGCGGAGGCGGCGGAGGCGGCGGAGGCGGACGTGCTCCGTGTCCAGAGGGCCCCTCGCCCAGGGGGCAGGCGGGGCGCGCACGAGCACGGGCTCCCGGGGCGGCGGCCTTGCCGCCGGTCGATCGGCGTCGCGCGCCCTCAATACGTGACGCTGGGCGGCAGGGCGACAGCGGCAACACTCCGGCACTCCACTGCACACCTCGCACCCTCACCGCACCTCTGTCATAGCACTCCCTGGCCGGGGCACGTGCACGCACACCGCCTCTTGTCAGAAACAGTTTCACCGAGTCACGCGCAAACACGTGAGCAGGTCGACGCACATTCCTCCACACGAACTGTCACCACGACGCACGCGCCCGCACACGCCATACGCAAGCGCCGCGCATCGCATCCACTGCGTTGTGTGCGAATCGTCACTTACTGATGTCCACTCCAGATTTCACCTTCACCTGTTCACAAGGCAATGTGCCACAATCGAATGAAGCTTGGTTCTACTCTCATCGCCTGAACCGCTGCAGTTGGGTGCGCGGGCGCAGAGCGGTAGGAAGGGGCGGCGGGGCGGGAGAGGGGGCCGGCTGAGCGGGCGCTGGACACACGGTAGGAGAGAGGTAGTTGAAACCACGCGGCCGCGGGCGCCGGAGAGGGGATCAGCGGTGGCGGCTGCTGCTCCCCCTCCCGTCCTCGCGCCGGTCCGCCCCTCCCCGGCGCCTCGCGCGGCCGCCCGCGCCCCGCGCCCCGCGCCCCGCCCCGACCAGCGCCGCCCCGCCCCGCCGCGCCCCGCCCCCACCGCCCCCTCCCCGCGGCAGGCATCCGGCGGCCCCGCTCCGCTCTGTGCGTCTCTCACAAGGCGACACCCGGCTCCCGAAGTGATGCGAGCGGTTTGCGTCCACGCGGACCCAGCCTCCTCCCCCCCGCACGCCCCGGCGCGCCGCTCCACCTGCCCGCCCGCCCGGCCCTGCTCTCGCCGCCCTCCTTCTAACGGGAGTTGTTCAGGCCTTTTGTTTGTAAATAGATTACGCTTTAGTTTTAATTTTAGCAAATGATAACAGAATAGAAATGAACAATGTTCCATGAGTGAATCTGTTTGGCAAGACGTATCATCTGTATTCACTTCTCCATTCTCTCTATTCTGCGCGACTCGACGTTTCACGGTATATTGTTCTTCCAATCTCTTGGCATACGTATCGAACCATCTTCTTCCCCTCTCCCGCTTACCATTTATTTTCGTTTAATAATTCCGTTCACAAACAGACTTAAACAATTACCATTACGATGAGGCGATTTTTGTTATAGGTGAATAATTAGTCTCCTCATCCAAACGATTTTTTCCGATTCGTTTGTAAATATGATAATGAATTTTCGAATGCAAATGGAAAAGTTACATAATTCATCCAATGTTTTTCTGTACCGTCGATTGCACAAAAAATGGGCGATGTCCTGAGCGGAATCGAGCTGACCAATCTGCTTTACCTTTATTTGAGAGATGCGGGACTATTCATCGTGAAGATTACAAAATGGCAGTGATCGCGAGTTATATTATAGTAAATAATTGAAAATAATATTAAACCGACCAACAGTTTTACATAAATTGTAGTACATAGATTTAATTAAATAAATAAAGGCATGCAATTTCCCAGTAAAAACATATTTCAAAACAATTATAACACGCGTTTTTTGCAAAAAAAATAACACTCGACAAGTAATAAGCACCATTTCTTCATTTCATCGTTTATTATAGTAATATTTAATATACAATGCAAATAATTTCACACAGTAACCTGTCTAATCTACTTGTTTTATTAGAAAAATTAATAAGTTTAAAAAAAATGCGTTTTAGAGTCAGTTGCACAAACACGTCTCCGAGATGGGAGTTTTCAGTTGTGAAAACTGAAATTGTGAAAAAAGTTGTGAAAGTGGTCATCAGCAATTTCTCAGATGACCGAATACAAAAATGCTATATGGTAACGAACATGAACTTATTTTAATAAAAATAATTTTGATATGTAAAATACTAAATAAACTAAGACTGTTTAAAATTTATTTAGTAACAGTGAAAGTTTTCTACTGCGACATTATTTTTGGCAAGTGCAGCTCTAAGCAAATGAATGAATTGTGATCTTTTATTTGGGGATCCCAATTCATTATTTCACGTCAATAAAACGTAAGGGTGATTGCGTTTTATATGGTGTTCTGTACCGTAAATATTAAAAACCATATGTGATACCTAGTCTTTGAGGAATTTTACGTGAGAACGAGATATGATAAATATTTTTAAATCTTAATGTTTGCAAAGCTAGAAACATCAGTTTTTTCTATTGCGTGATCACTTTGGGGAACATACATACTCGTATCAATATTCGTAATTTATGTATGACTTCCAATCTAACGCAATGAAATTAATATTTGCATTATTAAAACAATACTTATTTTTACGATACGATATTTTTATTTTCGGGAGACGAGTAATGCACACAACGTTTTTTACACGTCATCGGAATGTTACACCCAATTCTTCTAGATAAGCAAACCTATGCAAACACTGCTTTCGCGAATCCATTAAGGATCACTAGAGATCCCCCTAAGTCGTAAAAGATTTCAAAATTGTAATTGTCAATACTGATTCTAAATTTTGTAAAACGTCGGAAATTTATATCACGATAATCGACAGAAAACGAATACGGAACCTCTTCTGTAAAATATCGTAGCAAAATTGAATTTTGTTTATTTTTTATACTTTTTTTACATTTTGTACAAAATTGCCAGTTTATTGGATGTGTGTATACTAACACATCTTCAGTATTTTGCATTGCGTATTTTTTTAATTGGGGAAAATTTCATTCAAGTTATACATATTTAAAAAGTAATTGCAGTAAAGTACTAGAATATGAATTTTTTGAATAATTTGAATTTTTAAATTATAACGAAAATATGTGATATTGTTGAAACGTGCTGCTACTATATAAAATGCTACGTTTTTAAAATAAACTTCCTATTGATTGATAGTTTAGGAAAAAGGAAAAACCTGCGCTATGGTTGTTAGCTTCGCGACCAACTCCTCAGGGTCACCATTGCGTTTCTTTTACCTAAGTTCACAAGTTTCGGAAGTGATACTAAATATTTCAACATTAACTTAAGAATACATGTTGTATATACCGTGAGTTAGAAATGATGAACAAATGACTGGAGTTTTAAAAAGCTCTGTTTTTGGAATACTGCATCAGAAGTCCTCCTGGCTATTGTAATTAGATTTTCTGATATTCGTGAATAAAATATCGTGCACAGTGTAGTGAATTACGTTTCCTGGCTAAAGCGAAAGATCTCCCGGCTAATGCGACCCACATATATTATTGCTGGATCGAAAATATGTTTTAATTGCGGAATTGACAGTATTCATTGTTGCAACATGGGTCATTCCACGTCAAATCGTCGCAGAGTAGAGACATTTTCAACCCTCACCCCCTCAGATTTTAATGAAACTTGGCATACACATTCTTTATGATACAGAAACTACCTCTGTAAATTTTTAGAACGGTATTGTTGTTGATTTGTATTTTACGTGTCTTCAAAAATCGAAAAAATGTGTAGATTTTGGTGCGCAAGCGCTCATTTGAATTGTAATATCATCCGTTCTATCAAACTTAGAGAAAAAATGTTTTTCTTATTGGAAAGCTAATATGTTATTCCATATAAATACCTATGAACTATTAATTTATTTTATTATAGTGTTAACTTCTGTGCTGATGAATTCTTTTCTAAAATTTCACAAAAAATGCGTTTTTAATTTTTTTTTTTTTTAAAGGATATGTTGAAGTGCAATATGTATTGCCTTATTGGTGAAAATTTGAATTTTGGATGGCAACGCTGCAAGAAGTTATGTTCCGAAATTCTTCCACATGCGCCCGCGAAGGCGCTTGCTGGCAACCATGAAGAGAAGCACTCTTCCCGGGCGCCCGAGTTGGCCGGCCCCTCGGACCTCGGGGGCGCAAATGTTGATGTTTTGATCACTCTGGGGACAAAAAAAACGCGTTGGCAACAACTGGAACCTACCAAGGTTCAGCCTGGGCTCAGTTGTCTTTCGAGAACCGTGTCTATAGAACCTTTTTCAGTGTGTGCGTCTGTGGAACATGGGAGATCGGTTTAAATATTCGATGTGTTGTAATCCATTCAATAAAGTTGGGCACTCTTCTCATAAAAAAAAACAACTTTCGAAGTGTTCTTTCTTGGATCTTTCTTTCTCGTGTTTATTAGAATTGGTCATCTCAACAAAAAATATGCGATTGATGCAGGAAAGAAATGAAAGGGAAGATTGATTCGTGTGTTCCATCCGAAAGTTCTCCAGATTTACCAAAAGATGCAGATACTGAAGAAGCTTTTGTTGATGAAAGTACATCCATGGAACTTTTAAACAGTGGTCGTGTAAGTTAAGGTGAAACACCTATTAGAGTAAAAAGATTTAAAGAAATTCAGTATAAAGAGAAGAAATTTAATAAAATTGAAAAAGTTTTAAAGGAGAAAATTTTTCATTTTTCTAATGACCCGCAGCCTGATTCGTCGACAATTTCGGATGACGAAATATTAAATCAGTTAAAAGAGAAATTTCGAACTTGTAACAGAAGTGAAAAAATACTATTTTGACACTTCCGAACACTTCCGACACTCCCGAATAGCTGGAGCATTCATAAAATTAAAAGTGAATTTCCTACCTTTAAGTACATGGTACGGAAAGCCAAAAAGCTCGTTAAAGAGCAGGGAATATTGTCTTCTCCGAACCCAAACAAGGCGAGAATTTATCCGAAGAGACTGTCAAAAAAGTAAAGGAATATTATTGTTCAAATGTTATTAGTAGAATAATGCCCGGCAAAAAAATATTATATTACGTTGAGGATTTTGGGAAGAAAATATCAAGAACAGAAGAGACAAATGCAAATTTAAACGAAGTATATACAGATATCAAATCTTCATATCCTGATCTGAAAATTGGCTTTTCAAAGTGTGCATCTCTTTGGCCAAAAAATGCATTTTAGCTAGTGCAAGTGGAACACACACTGTTTGTGTTTGTGTTATTCACCAGAACGTAAAACTTATGCTTGATGTTCTGCAGTTACCAACATTATTATAAATGTGACTTCTTACAAAAACATGCAGCCGTACATAATATGCAATGCCCCCCGAATTTGTTGCTTTTTTGGCGAGTGCTCTGAATGTCCCACGATATCGACCATTAAAAATATTTTGGAAGAAATAATGGAAGAAAACTTCATCGAAACAATTTCGTTCAAACAGTGGGTGAGAACTGACAGATCAAATTTAGAGACAATTGTGAAGTCCAAACAAGATATTTTTGGTTGTTTAATGGCAAAACTTAGTGAATTGTTGACTCATTCATTCTCCTCTTCAAAGCTTCATTCTCCTCAGCAAAATAAATATCTACGAGATCGTAAAATATCGCTTCAACCTGGAGAATGCATAGCTTTGTGCGATTTTTCTGAAAACTTTTCCTTTGTTATCCAAGATAAAGTGCGAGGATGTCATTGGAATAATGCGCAGGCGCTGCATCCTTTTGTTGTCTACTTCACATTATCTTGTTCAAATGAATTGTTGAGTGACAACTTAATTATTTTTTCGGACTGCTTACTACATGACACAGTTTCTGTGTATCTTTTCCAGCGACAGCTGATTCGCTTTTTGAAACAAAGAATTGGAAATATCCTCCATAGAATTGTGTATTTTTCACGGATCTTCTGCACAGTATAAAAACAAGAACAATTTTGTAAACCTTACATTTTATCACGAGAACTTTGTAATAAATGCGGAATGGCATTTTTCGCATCATCACATGGAAAAAATACTTGGGATGGATTAGGCGGGACTCTTAAAAGACTTGCAACTCGCGCAAGCCTGCAGAGGCTCAGTACAAATCAGAACACTACTCCCAGAATACTATTTTCTTGAGCAAAGGAAAACTTGAAAAATGTAAATGTTGCTTACACAACTCAAGAACAGTACGAACAAGATGCTAGGGACTTGGAAGATTTTCAAGAGCGCTGCCCATATTAGGCACACGTAAATTTCATTGTTTTCTCCCTCTGGTAAAAGGTGTGCTCGCAAAGACATTCTCAAGTAGTGAAGACTCATCACAGCACCACATCTTGAGATCTTTGGAAATAGATGTTTTAACAGTAAGTACCAATTTTTTAATTAAATTTCCTTTCCGAAAATGCTTGCTATTATTATGGTTTCTTAGACTTTACTTAAACGTCTCTTTTGGGTAAAAAATAGCTCCTGCTACCTTATATTATGTATGTTGAAGGACAGTTCAGCCACATTCATATGAGTGCAACGTACTTTATACTTTGATCATTGGAAATAGGAACGAGGAGGGATTCAAGATTTCCATTACGTTCATGAGACGCATGACGTGTTCCAATAATTTGTAACTTCTGATCCCATTCTCATCCAAATCTAAACTTTTTATTCAGTTTTTATATAAGTAGAACTACAAAATATATTGTTTTCGTTAATTTTAAAAATATGCGTTTTATTTAAATAAATTTTAAAATATGTATTCGTTAATTTTAAAACTATGTAAAATATATTTTTTCATCTTCAAAATGTGTCAAAAAGCCTAATTTATAAGCTTTAAAATTATATATGAACAATTTTTTTAGCTTTGAAAATGACTACGATAATAGAGTTCTTGTTTAGTAATGCGTGCAGCTATCTCGCGATTCTTCGGAACTTCAAGTCGTTATAAAAGTGAAACAATATTTGCTACGGCCTTCATAAATGGTCATTTTATTAAGAGGTACTTCAGGTACACAAAGTTTGAAAAAATCTCAAGCTGTCGGGGTTGTGGCCCTTGTTGATTTGATGTGGAGTGACCCACATACAAAAAATGTGAATTTAATATTTGTGAGAGTTTTCTCTTTTACTCCATTCTCGTAAATATTTCGAAAACTATTCGATAATTTATTTTACCTAATACTATATTTACTTTACAACCTGTAAATTCTGAATATTGCCGACCTGGATGGCCGAGGTGGCTAAGAGCGAGTAGCGACTCAGCGCTTCGGTCCGAAGGGTCGCGGGTTCGAGTCCCGCCTTGGGCATGGCTGTTTGTCCCTTGACTTTGTGTGTGTGTTGTCGCGGAGGGCCTCGCGTTCTGCTGACCCCAGATCAGAGGAGCCCGCGAGTGTTTGTCTAGTGTATGGTCGAATATGCGTCCCTTCGGGACGTAAAGGGCAACCGGCTGTCGGCTGGATAAAAGCCCTAGGGAAAAAAAATTCTGAATATTCCCATTGAAAAAGCGATCATTCCGATAAATGGACAAAGTTTACAAATATTATAAATAACAAATACAGTCATATCTGATATTTGTTATCTAAAGGATTCCACTCCATAAAATAATCAAATTTTCTTTGTTTTCTTTCCATCTTTTCAAATAATAACGTTGCTTTGCTATTGGTTTGGTATTCCGCCAAGGTCTGTTAGCCCCGCTTACTTGTGCCAGCGCATAATGACAAGGCTTCTTCATCCAGTACCTTCCGCTTTGGAATAAAGATAAATATTATTCTTAAGCGAATATTTTACAGTTCTAATTGCCGTTTATCGCTCTCTTCACGTCAATGCTTTTTATTCCGCCAGACATCTTCCCCTATTCTTCTGCTCTTCATTGTCGAATCGACGACGGAATTCCAAGATTTCCTTGACCTTCCTCGTTTTCTTCTTTCGAAAAGGATCCACTCAAAGACAATTTTTGGTATTCTATCAGCATGCATTCTCATTTGATAGCCATAACATTGGAGTTGTTTGAATGCTACATTTTCGATCACTCTCCTCTCTATCTGCATTATCTGTCTAATCTCTTCGTTTGGTATTCTATTAAACAGAGTATACTAACAGCATCGTCTCCAAAAATTCATTTTCATAGCATTTAACCAAGAGTTCATTGCATCATTTTTAACCTAAATATTGGATCCATACGTAACACAACTCTCCACCATTGTCTTGTATATTTGTCTCTTAGTTTGCTTTCTATTATTCTTGTTCCATAAAATATTATGAAGTCTACTAGTAATTGCCCTTCTCTCGCTTATTTTTTATAATTTCATTATCATTAGATCCATCAGCAATAACAGTCACTCCAAGATATTGAAATTCCTTTACTACTCGAAATATACCTATTTCTGTTTCTAGATCATTCCCAGACTTCCCTGCAACCATGTATCTTGACTTTTCATTATTTATTTTGAGTCTCATTTTTTTATGTTTCTATTAACTTCTTGCTTAAAGGTTACAGGTAAAAAATAATTATTTTTCTACCTATTTTTCAAGTAGGATTTTGCGAGCAAAATTTGCTCAACACGAATTACGGTTTCCAATATTACGCAGTAAACTATTGATGTAATTATGATGCTGCTTGAAACCAACACAACACTAAAATAAGTAATGTGGTAGTGAACATTAGTTACACAGATAAAATTTAAGGAATGAGTTAGTAATGAAGCTGAATGATTGAAAAAATAATTCTTGTTTTTTGAAACGATGTATTTACATCATAAATATTCGATTATTGGTTCAAGTAAATATGTTTATCACGCCCATTCGTGAATATTCTGAAAGGCTACATTGGTTAGTTAGTTAGTTAATGCCTTATTTTACGTGGCGAGACTCGGGCCATCAGGCCCGCTCTTCCGTCTAACCACGCAAATTTCGTTACGCTCCTTTCACCACCTAGCGGAGAAAGGAGGTATTATCTTGGGCGACGAAACAGGCGGATCTCAATTTTGCTCAGAGGCTTCTTTTAGGCTTGAGGATCTTTTACATGCAGTAAATCTACTAACATGGGACAGGCGGCTTTACTTCCCCTCCGAAGGAAGGCGTACGAAGGATTTTTTCGCCCTTAAAAATCCACGGCTTCGATCGGGTTTGAACCCGCATACTCAGGTACAATAGTCCGGTACGCTGACCGTTATACCATCGAATCCACAAATTGTTATGAATTATATTGATTAATAAGCAAGCCTATTATTAACTATTCTCCTCAATCATTCATTCAAGAATATGCATACTATATTAATCAACTATCGCAACCGCGGATCCAAAATAAGACTCAGGTCACGGGACCCTCTCTTTATCCTAGAAAATATACATTATCTCTCCTAATGAACTAGTGGTAAACTAGTAATGAAGATGAATATTGTGTCTTTAGATGAAATTATTTCTTCAAAAACAGTTATTTAACTCTTAACTTGCCATTGAAACATTTGTTACATTATTTTACGAGACCCCCAATAAACCATGCAAGGCTGGTGGAGCAAAATATTGAAAGGTTTGTTTAGTCCATAATCCAAATAACTAATAAATGTTGGTGGATATCGTTCAACACTTCGAGAATGTCTGTCTTAAGGTTTTGAATTCATTCACAAGTAATTTGCGCTTTTTGGAGTCAGCGTGCCACTGCAACATGTTCCTTTACGTTTCTTCTTTATTTGACTACATTTTTTAAAAAAATTGTTGCGTCTACAAATTAACGCAACGCGTCTTCAAGCCCCTTAAGGGGCGTTGGGCGCATTGCGCTGGGAAGTAATCCTCAATTAACGTTTGTGTGCTGGGGAGTAATCCTCGATTAACTTTTTTACTTGTAATGTCACGTCACGGTCAGTTGTCAAGAGGACTGCCAGGCAGCATCTTCGCGTACGCGCCTCCTGCCACGCGCTCCTGCGTCACTACCCAGCGGCCAGAATTGGAAAGGAATAAGGCTAGGGGTAGGGTTTAGGACGCCACAGGGGTTGGACTAGCTCTAGTGAAGCAGCAAAACTCATTTTGTTGGAACAAATTTCACATGAGATTCGACGGGAATCGAACCCGAACATCAGTGGTGAAAGGCTAGCGACTTCGCTATGTGCCACGAGCATTTTTGAATTGAATTGAATTGAATTTGCCTTATTTTACGTGGCGAGACTCAGGCCATGAGGCCTGCTCTTCCGTCTGACCACGCAAATTTCGTTACACTCCTTTCACCAACCATGGGAGAAAGTTTTAATCTTCAAATTGAGGAAAATAGTACATACATGTATCTTTTAACTATTTTTAAATTGTTTCGTGCTCTAAAAGACGTACGTACGGTTGTTTCGGGTTCTCAACATTTGTAACATCTGTCACATTGCCAGATCTATTGCAAAATATGAGAGTGATCAATTTATTTCATATCACATATTGTTGATATTTTTACCTATCTGTATCAGGTCTTTTGTCGTTTAGTGCAATTATGTAATTGTTAAAAGCAGGGGCGCATCCAAGGGGGGGGCACTGATAGGCTGGGACTTCACCCCTCCCCCCAAGAAGCCGACACTCATATTCAAAAATACATCTTTTACTATTTTTCTATACTAACGAAAGTAATTCAATATATCAATTATTAACGTTATAAATATATTTTACTGTTGCATAAGTATAATTTCTATGATATATCATATAATTATAAGAGAACTGGCACGGGAGCAAATTCTGAAGAAGAGAATAACCATGATCTGATCCTGAGGAGCTGTTATCTAGAATTTTGAGAGAAAATCTACTTCAGTAGATTATTGACGTGCCTTCTACAGATAATTTTGAGACAACTTTGCCAAATTTCGAGGAATTTTTGACATTGCCGGGCACTGAGGAACCCCTCAAATTGAGTCCCCTCCTGCCCGTTCTGAAGCTCATGAGCAGGAAAAAGATTTAATTGTGGATGTAGTTAAGTCACTAGCTCAATTCCCAAAGGCAAAACAAGGCTACGAAACGGCAAATATAAAATTATTGGCAAAAAACAAGAGTGATTTTTTTTTCTTACCACAACTACAATTGAGTGATATTTTAATTGTCTTTTTTCTACATGTGTTTTTCAATGTAACATAGCTAGATTCAATCAGATTTAGAAATGTAACATTTGTCACAAATTAAGGTCTCACAATTGGTGGCAGTTAGATACAATCAGACATAGTATTTTCTTGTCTTTCCAAGATAAAGATTAATAAATTCCATGTAAATATTTTGAATATATTAGACGGTATCGCGCAATTTTAAGAGAAATACAAGAAATATTTAAAAAAATATTGAAATGAAAAATTTTCTCACAAAGGCTACAATTCTTTTCAATTTAAACATTTTGTACGAACAGGGATATATTCACTGAAATACGTGAAATCAATCTTAATTTTTTTTTAAATTACACAAATATATTTTTTATACATCTCTCACGTCGTTAATATTTGCGTATAATACGGGCGATTTTAACACATTACTGCATTTCTGAGTGCCTATGCACAAAATGATAAATGATTAGGAAGTGAATAAAATGATTCATGATGAAAGCTAAAAACTATTATTGTGAAAATGAGCTCAAAACTGCGCTTTTTCACAAACAATGAAACGACGAGTTTTTATAAACTGTTTCCAATTTTTGGATTATTATTTGCACATAAAACCAATTTCAGGGGAAAATTGAGAAAATGTAAAAAAATTAGGAGATAGGTAGGTGGGAAGAGGGTGAGGAAAAACTGAACAGCTAACTCAAACTAAACAGATTAGAAAGCGAACAAGTACCAAAATGTCTCTACCGTTCTTTATAGCACCACTAGTTGGATTTGTATCTCTCAAATGAAAAAAAGCAAAATCCACATAAGTAACGCTGGAGCTATAACAGCTTTTAAACCGAGTGTGGTTTGTTTTCAAAATCAGTATTATACTGGCAATGTTCATAAAACACTAAATAAAATTTGAATCGGTATTTAATTTTATGAGTAGTTTCAGTGAGTCAGCATGAATAAAACTCCCCCCTCTGGATGGTGAGACCCAGCGTCGAACTACCTGTCGGATAGTGGAGTTTTCCCCAGTCAGTTATTTCCCACCTACGGCGCACCACCCCAAGCCAAGACGAGCTCTAAGCTGCCGAACTGTCTCCCAGAACGTGTGTTAGTGTTGTGCATTCATGTGTGTCTGTGTAAGTAAGGGGTGACGATAGGACAAGGAAGGGTAATAGATCGTGCGCGGTCTGTGGCCAGTTTGTTTGGGTGCTGCCCCAGCATTCGTGTCTTATTGATCAGAGAAACTTCGCAAAACAACCGATAAGAGCAGCCAGAGGTACAAATTCCCCTCCAAAGAGCGAATGAACTCATCCTAGCGTATCTAGGGAGTGTTGACTACCCGCAGCGGTTGAGACCCGAACCTAGGACCTCCCGGTCAGCGGCACTGCAGTGCATTGATGTCGACATCTTGAAGAAAATACATCACCGAACGCGTTGGGAGCCAAATTTGATTCCAATAAAATAATTTTTGTGAGTACTTCATACAATGCACGTAGCACAACTTTAATATTTATATAGGGTTAAGTATAATTGTATTCAAGTGTTAAAGTATGTCATTCATAGTAAGATGTCATTCTATCTAAAAAGACAAGCTCTTGTGGAGAATTTTAGCTTTGATTTAGGTGCACCTTTACCATTAGAAATGTGACAGATTGATGTTATCTTTAAAAGTTAGTTTTAATGACGTAGTATATAGATTGGCAAGGTGCTTTTAATATGTTTGCACACAATTCCGTCCGTGACTCCAAAAAAAGTAGCGGGAGGAGATGGAGAAATAAAGAGAGATCATTCATCGTGTTGAATGCTGGGATTCCGCGATATGGGTGAGACATGACACAACCACATATACCGTATACTTTGTTTCTCAAATAGGAGTCGCAAAACCAAAAGGTTCTGCACAATAAACAGTAAAAATATTTAGTAACTGGATTGGAACACGCGTTCCTTAATTGACAACTCTCGCACCTAAGCCATTGCGCTACCAGCACAGACGTACGCATTTCCGTGAACTGACTCGGTTCGAAATCTTACGAATTTTGTCTTCAAACTCATTGTTTTTCCGCATTTCTGTAACTTAAAATATTAAATAAATTACCTCTAGGAGACAATAAGAATGAACAGAAATCTACGCAACCCTATAAAATAGTTCATTCTACTTATGAATGTTTCAGTTCAGTACTATGTAATGTTTGCTAGGAGGCGCTTCGCTTCTAGCGTTGCGCTCAACCCTTATCGCCTCTGTCCAAGGTGAGATTACCAGACGTGATAAGGTTGGACTAAAAGTAGCAAACGAGTTTCGACACAGTCCGAAATTCATAATTCATTTGCAGCAAGTAATCACTAGAATCTAAGAAACATTTATTGACTTCAAGAAAAATCACGTATCATCAGGCATATTCTCTTTCTGATTGATTTTTTCGGGTATCCGGGCGCATCAACTGCTTCGGACTGTCCTGCAAGAGTAGTGAATGTTCTTTCTCGGGAGATGGCGGTGAGATCCGGCGCCGACCTACCGTCGGCTAGTGGGGTTTCCCCCTAACCAGGACTCTCCCACCAGCGGGGCACCGCCGGGACAAGCTCGAAGCTCCCGACCGGTCTCCCGGTATACGTTGTAGTGTAGTGCATGTTAGTGTAAGTACTTGTGTGTGTAAGGGGAGAGGATAGGACAAGGAAGAGGGAGGAAAGATCGCGCGCGGTCCGTGGCCCGTTTGGTAAGGTACTGCTCCGGCATTCGCCGAGTGTTGATCGGAGAAACCAAGGAAAACTACCAATCAGAGCAGCCGGCCGCTAGAATTCCCCTCCAGACAGCGCCTGAATTCGACCTAGCTGGAAAGCTAGTGTCGAAAATCCTGCCGCCGTCAGGACTCGAACCTAGGACCTCTCGGTCAGAGGCGCTGCAGTGACATCAGTTGATGCGCTGAGCTACCGCTCCCGGTATTCTCTTTCTGTTGACCTACTCACATTTAAATAAAAATAAGCTCTTAGTTTCTGGTGTTATTGGGAATGTTTGCTTAACATATTATAAATGTTACACTATTACCACTTAATTCTTATCTTAAAACTCTAAAACAAAGAACGACCGAAAATACATACCTTATATTATTGAAATCGAAAAGTTTTAATAAAAATCTCACGTCTTGAATTAACTTCAAAGTATTGTACTTCTTACCTATAAACCTTTTCAAAAATAAAGAAATGGGTTGATCAGACCATGACCTGAACTCGAGTCCTCTGATTCTTGAAGCAAACACCGTACCTGAGCTACATGACGACACTCCCCGCGATCACTTATGCATTGTTTAAAATCGATTTAAATTACAATTTTTCTTCAAATTTCGAGTACCGTCTGAGATTTTCATGAAAAGTTTCTGTTGTCAAACGACGTCGTAATATGCAAAATAGTGCGTAAGTGATTTCTTGACGAGCTGCCTCCTAGCTCAAGTGGTAGGGCGTTTTAGCCAGAGGGCTCGAGTTCAAACCGTGGCTTGTGCAAGACTTTTTTATTCCCCAAAAACGTTTGTATCCACGGAACACAATGCATTGCAACTCTTTGTAGAGATTTTTTTAAAACTTTCGATTTCCAATTAGAGACGATATGTATTTTTCCACTCTCTCGTTCTTTGTCTCGTTAAGAGTTTAGAGAGAAGAATGAAGTGCTTATAGCGTAAGAGTTGTAAAATATTATGTGAATATTACTAATAATACGAGAAACGAAGAGCTGTTTTCTTAATAGAACGTCATTAGCTGAACAGATGGAGAATAAATTGTGTGACGGTAAATATTTCTTAGATTCTTGTGATTTCTTGCTGCAAATGAATTCTGTGTTTCAGACAGTGTCGAAACTCTTCAAGGAATGTTAGTCCTACCCTTCTCATCTCACCTTGGCGGAGAGGAGAAAAGATAACGACTCAGCACAACGAGACTGAGAGCCCCGCGACTGGCAGCGAAAATTACATAACGCTGAACTGAAATATTTATATATAGAGTGTACTATTCTACAGGGATGCGTAGATTGCTTGGCATTCTTGTTGTCACCTAAGGGTAATTTATTTGATATTTTAAGTTGAAGAAATATAAAAGTTCTTTGAAATTTCAGATAAAATCCGTTCGATATATAATCCTGTTAGTTCTCAAATACCGCGCCATAGCGCAACGGGTTAGATACGGGACTTGTGAACGGTGAAACTCGAATCCGGCAAAGCGTCACCAGTTTCTTACTTGATGAGAAATGAAAATCAATTCTAAATAACAATGTCGAGGATTTTCTAAACATTCCCTTCCTTTAGGAGAAGGAAACCATTTTATCACATTTGCCATGCAAAACTGCGGAGTTTAATCAACTGGTTGTTTACGTCCCCATATTTTCCTTTTCATGGGTCTTTCTTTGGCTTCATCCCGCTACGTTCATTTCCTTTCCTAACCCTAATACGAATTCCTTTGTTATTAATAAATTATTTATTCGTGTCTCTCTGCGCCTAAATATTGCGTCGAAATCTCTGGCTGAAATTTGCCCCTTGCTTGAATCTTGCACTTCCCTACTTCTAATATATTAAGAAAAATGGAAAGAAACAAAATTTTCTGGTTTCGATTCGAATTCACTAAGGTACAACTCGATCTAATGGGACGGGGCGTTATCCATTCACCTACCTATCGGCTGTAGCAAAGCTATGTTTTTGAGAAAGAATAACTCAGTCAAACATCATGGGTGTATAAATAGTGTCTGAATAATGTGTAAAAGCGACAGGAAGATATTATACATTTTTTTACTGTTTATTATGAAAAATCTTTTGCTTTTGCGACTCCTTTTTGAGAATCAAAGTATACGGAATTTGTGGTTGTGTAATGTCACACACATCGCGGAATTGTCTCCCAGCTTTCAACACGATGAATGATCACTCTTAATTTTATTCCCTATCTCCTCCTGCCTCTTCCTTTGAAGTCACGCACGAAATTATGCCCAAACATATATAGAAATACATTGCCCATCCAAATTTGTACTACGTGATTAAGGTAAACAGTATAAGATAATTTCAATCTGCCACATTTTTCATGGGACGGGAAGATCTAAATCAAAGCGAAAATTGTCAACGAGCACTTGTCTCTTTAGACAGAATTGTATTTTGAATACATACTTCAATTTAACCCTAGAATATAATTAAACATAACCCCACTTAAATATCAAAGTTGCCCTGTGTGCAATACATTGCATTGTCCTATGGGCAATTCACAAAAACTGTCATTGAATATTTGTATCGTTGAAACATTCAAAATTTATAATGGAAATGACACTTTTACTATGTTTTTAACGGACAGACGGACGGACAGACGGACGGACAGACGGACGGACATTTGAAAAACAAATTGTTCGGTTTACGAAGAACCTTAACCGTGCATTTCCGTTGAAATATCAAAATCCAGTTATCATAGCATTGTATGATTTTCTATATGCAAATAATATATCTTGTACGACGTATATTATTCCGTATATTCGTACGTATACGAGAATGTAAAAATAAATAAA
The DNA here is from genome assembly GCA_011170035.1 of Teleogryllus occipitalis. Lineage (NCBI taxonomy): Eukaryota > Metazoa > Arthropoda > Insecta > Orthoptera > Gryllidae > Teleogryllus > Teleogryllus occipitalis. Next base: position 255,809 of record BLKR01000733.1, read on the forward strand.
TTCACTGTCCCCAGAAAACAGAGAAGGTTACAGGCAAGGGTTCTGTTTTACAAAGGTCCTCTTCAAGCTTCGCGCGACGATAATTGCAAGTTCAAACTCACAATTGTGAAATTGTATCTGATAATTTGTTTTTTCTCGTTTCTTCTGGTTTAGAGAACCTCATAATATCAACATCTCCGAAAATGCGTTTCAAAGTTGTCAATCTCTTAGGGTACCAATTACAGAAAGCAAAAGTCTGCCCTTCAGAAAGCAGTTATAGAGTTATTGCGTATATCCTGTAATATACACATATTTTACGTTATTTATGTCAATATACACTTTGGAAACCCTATGTAACATGACTGACGATTAATGAAAAAGATTGCTGTATTTTGTTCAAATAAAAAGGGACGATGAAGTACTTCTCGAAGATGTAATTTTGAAATGTTTTACTTTCCAGAGCTTTAATTAGTTAATTAAACCCCAAAATATCGAAGCAATCACTTCCATTTCAGTCAAAATCAACAATTTCATTGCCAATGATACGAACTTGACCTTATTTCTACAAACAGTTAAAAGGAGATGCAAAGTTACTCAACCAAACAATCGTTAAATCTAATAATAAATCGTGGAATTGTTCACAACCTCTCCCGAAAACTCATGAAAGCTGGAAATTGCTAGGTTTGATTTTATTCCCTTAATGTTAGTACAGTATATGAGTTGTAATGGGTGAGCTGTTCTGACGTCGCCCGTACTCGCACCAAAGCGCATCTCGCCAGGGGCAGGCTAGTGTGGCGATTTTTAGAGTGTACGCCAAGCGGCCTCCATGCGGATCAACCCCTTTGGCAACCACGGGAGCCACTGGCGGACGCGCCGGGCGCACGAGACAGTCGCGGATCGGCCGCAGCACACGCCACGCGCAGTCTCTGTCTGGTGGCAGCCCATGGCTGCCCATGGCATGTGCGGGGGTGTCTGCTTGGTTCGCACTGCCTTCCTTTGGTAGGCGAGGAAAGGGGAGGTAGGGCCCCGCGGGCCGGTGGCCGCCGATGTCCGGGAAAACCCGGGAATCTAATAAAGAGAGGGAGGGGGAAGGTGGTGGATTGATCTTCCCTTGCTAGATGTTGACATCCGGCGCCGACCTGCCGTCGGCTAGCGAAGTTTTCCCAGGTATCTCTCACCAGCAGGGTACCGTCCCAGCCGGCACAAGCTTTAAGATCCCCAAATGGTCATAGGGCCTAAAATGGAACCCTGCGGGACCTCTTGTGCAATTGGCAATGGATCGGAAATTTTTGTATATAATGTCCGATCCGTTCGGTATTTCTGCTCTCCGAGATTGTTGTTTACGATACGAATCTAATCTAGAGCAATACCACGAGCTCCATGTGAAGGTAATTTTGAAAGTAAACTGGTATGATCAATGACGTCCAAAGCTTTTGAAAGATCTAAAAATATTCCAATAGGTGAATCATTTTGATCCATCGATGAAGCGACATCTTTATGAAAAGAAAATATGGTTGTTTCCGTAGATTTTGATTTTCTACATCAATGTTGGCAATCTGAAAAGGCTTCGTGTTAATTGAGAAAGAATCGTTCGTAAAAAATTTCTCTCTAATATTAAAAAACTGACAAAAGAGAAGTTAGCCGAAAATTTCGAATTTCATATTTGAAGAGCGGCTTAATCTTAACTATTCTGAAAGTATCCGGAAAAATTCTGGTGTATAATGATACATGAAATATGTGAATTAACAAGTGTATAATGCCAGGCGCACAAGTCTTTAACACAAATCAGCAAATTCATTTATTTTTTAGTTTACCGTTTATTTTGAGAATTTAATTGGAAGAAATTTCGGAAACAAACATCGTGTTCGTGGAAACGTCTGATGTTGCATTTTGTTGTAAATTCGGCAGCAATTTTCGAGAAATATTGGTTTATGAGACAAGCCACAGTTGCAGGATCGTTCACTTCTCTAATGTTATATTTTAAAACAACATTCTCTATAACATTTCTAGTTGATGTGGTCGTAATTTGTATTATATTCCACATTGCTTTTGTTTTGTTATTTGAGTTCAAAATATTCTGATCGTGTTTGATGATTTTAGAATGGTATATGACTTTCCTTAACAATGATTTTTATTTCTGGACGTAGAGGAAGAAATTATGACATACATTATGATTCTTAGAAATGAAAAAAACAAAAACGAATTCGTTTGTTTTTACATGATGTTCTAATCCCACGGGTTATTGACGATTTGTTTTTGAGTTAAATGTTTAATTTTCTTTTTTGAAGAGAAAAATATGCGTTAAGAGTGAAATGAATGCGAGAAAAACGATTATAATTAAAAAAAATTATAATTATCGTTATATCAACAGAATTGTAAACCGCGCCCCATGATTCCTGCAGCAAGTAGTGTATGAATAATTTTGTTTTACTTTTAGTAAAATACATAAGTGTGTTGTTTATTGTATCAGTATTCTCAATAATCATATATATTCATTAATAATTTTAAGATAATCTGTTTAAACATTGGTGAAACAATTTTTTCCAATCATATTTTGGCGCGAATTTCAAGTGTTTAAGCCGAAAAAATTGGTTTTCATTGTCACCGTCCACATTGTTCAAAAATCTGAAAAAAGTTATAGAATGTTATAAGACCTATTTTAGAGGAAAAATTGAGACAGTACTTCAACGTTATCACGTCGAAAATTAACTTCAAAAATGTATTTATTTTTTGTATATGAATTTTGGCGTCGTAATTTTTTGAAAAAAATACCTTCAAATTTAACTTTGTTTTCCCCGTCTCTGCAATTTTTTTTCAGCCTTATATACGCGATAGAAGCCGAGAAAAAAAATAAAACATGAAAAACACGTTTCGCGCTGTACCTCTGTAACAAATTGCCCTAGGAGTCTGATTTTTTGTGAATCAACGTCATTTTATATTTTCTTTCATATGAGCATCGCGATTATCGATTGGGTTTGGGGGCAGTTTTCACCGCCTCTCGGCTTATACCCTTTGTTTTCAGTTGCGACTGGATGTGGCGTCTGTGACTCGCGTGCAGTCACGGTTGCACGGTTGGGAAGATCCGCAGTGATGCCGACTTGCACCAAGCCGTCTATGTAGAGGACGGCCTCTTCCAACCTTCGGATGTGTTGGTCTAAATTGTTTATATGTGTGAAGGCTTTCAGAAGGTCGGTTTTGAGAGTATAGAGTGTAAAAAGAGTAGAATGAGCAGTAGCTATATCACAAATGTATATGTTTTAATTTTCGTGATAAAATAGGATATACATTTAATAAACTCAGACAAGAGAAAAAAATACCTAACTTAGTATTTTGAAACTGTACAACTAGTATTTATTGAAGAATTTACAATTTATGATTCGATTATGTTTGCAAGGGTATGCTATCTACAAAATCCAATGAAAGGAGGTACTTACGAAATTTCACAATGCGGCAATGGAGAATAGAGATCACTTAAGATGCAACTATTGAATACAATCCGTAGACTATATTTCATCGTAAATAATTCAACCAATATTAACTGCAGTTCTCTTCAAAATACGAAACACAATTTGAAGCACAGATAGAAAACTAATGAATGGCCATCCTTGAGAGTTCAAATTAACGGAATCGCCACTCGTCACGGGAAATACTTAATATTTCAAGAGATAAATTAAAACAGTGATTTAACGCCAAAATTAAACTAAACTGTTGATGATTTTTTACACTAACCAACTTGTAATTCCATAATTTTGGTAAAATGTAAGTAATAATTTAAATTTCGTAATTTGCTTGATCTTTTTGTAGCAAAATGTATTCACAAATTTACTTCCAGTCAACCTGCAACAAGTAATAAAGGCACTTAAACAAACCAAATACTCTCAAAATGATAGAATAGGTTGATAAAACACAAAAACGCAAGGAGCACAGCCAGATGCATCTGTCTCGTAAGATGGCGACTACCAGTTACTGAGGAACTTCTTTCCAAACGACGTATCTTCATTTCATTTATTATTAGTTATTATTATTTTTATTCATTAGTTTTACTTATTATATATTCTTAAGATGCTTCTCTATTATGTTTCTAAATATTGTGCTCAAAATTGTTTCTCCAATTTTCCCTTCCTGAAAAAAGTAATTCAAGGCGATATGTTAACTATGATGGAGATAAGTAAAATTGAGATAAGATAAATTAAATAAACTCTTTTATTATTCTAGTTACAGTAGTCATTTTTACAGATACGAATTTTTACTTTCTCGCCTAACGAAGTTCTTCGTAAGAGGAGAAAGTTATGTAATCGTGCGTCGGAAAACGGCGAATTTTCGGCAGAAAAACTGTTTTTGCCGGGCTCTGGCAAAGAAAAAGTGGATAAATTCTGTAGCTAAATTTAGAAAAAAAAACCATCTAACATGTGGTGTAGCCAGAATCCATGTTTTATTGGTTCCTACTACCGAAAAATCGATAGACGGCAAAACATCCGTCTATCCGTCTGTCCCTCGTCCGTCTGTGGTCAACACGAGCACCTAAACCGATCTGTCGATTTTCTTCAAAATTGATATTCCCTTCTCGATCTGAATGATCTCGTGTCTTTGGTAATTTCAAATGGATGTTTTGATTTTTGAGGGTACTTCACATGAAGCCTCAAAAACATTTTCAAATTTTCCCCAAAATAGGCACCAAAGTTTTTGATGAAACTTTGTCTTCGGATAGCGTAAAGAACGCTTAAGAGAATGGTGGTAGTCCCATATTCGTTGAAATCACAGAGTTTTTGAAAATTGAAAAAGCGCAATTTTTTGGGCGCATTCAACAAGTATAATATTGAAGATAGAAACAATTTTCCTCAATGAAATTTCTTCCTTAAAGACGAATCTTTAACCCTGGATTAACAAGGCTCATTTCAACGAATACTAACTATAAGGCGAGGTCACCGATGACCCCACCCTCTCTTAAATATTCTTTCTTTTCTTCATGTTTAATATTCAAATATGAACGATGCAATATTTTTTTAGTAAATAGAAAGTTTATTTATTTATTATTTGTCATACAATAAACTGTAGAACAAACTATATATACTACTAAATCGATCAACTTGCAAACAAGGCTACAACTCCGTACAGATAAACCTATGAGATATTCTTGGTACTGTTTGCATACAAAATAACTTCAGAACGAAAACTGTTGAAAGCTTGATACAAAACTACAAATATAAAAAAAATATTAGAAAATTATGAATGAAGCTAATTTGACTTTCAAACTACCAAGAAACTTTGGCATAAAACTGCAAGGAGGAAAGAACAAATAAAACTCAATCTTCCGAGCTAGTCTTACAAATGGGTAACTTACGATGAATTTGTTGACATTCTAACAGTAAAAAAAGAAACCCATCAGCAAATTCATACTCACATGTTAGAACATGACGTTAATTACAAGGTGGGGTCAAATATAACCCCAATTACGTTATATTTTATATTACCTGTTGTAGAATGACGTGAGGAGAAAAGATACACAAGTCGACTGTCGTGGCGGAAGAAGAATGACTGGAATGCAAGATACAATGACCGAATGACAGTGCTATTAATGTCAATATTTAAACGTGATAATATCACTCTGGGGTCACAGGTGACCCGAGCCTTGTGATTACAGAGTTAAATAGTTTATGTTCAATTTTTTAAAAATATTAATAGTTTCCGTGAAATTTGGAGTGATTGTTTTCTCAAAAACCACTCCAAATTTTTTCTTTAAATTTGCCCCTCATTTGTAGTAAGGGACGGAAAATATATGGTGCTAGTCCCATCTTCGGCTATCGCTCCGTTTTTTCGAAATTGCCAAAACTGAGCATTTGAAAACTACAAAATTGTGGATAGTGAATTTTGCTTAAAAAAAGTCGGTTGTAGAAAATAAACCCTTTAAAAAAGGTCGTGTATATTTTTTTGCGAAAACGAGTTTGTTTCGATTAATATAAGTCTGAAATTTACGCAATTTCTAAAAACAAATTTCTCAAAAACCGCTTCAATTTTTTTTACTTTTTCTCTGTGTATGTAATAAAGGACAGAAAAAAACGTTGTTAGTCTCATTTTCGGCTATTGCTATTTTCTTTCAAAAATGCCAAAAACAACCGTTAACATATCAAAACTACACAATTGGAGATAGCGATTTTTACTTTAAACAAAGTCTGTTGTAAAAAACAGCTCTTTAATATAGATCATGTACAATTCTTTGCAAAAATGAACTGATTTCCCTTAATTCGTGTCTACAATGTATTGAATTTCTAAATATATTATTTTCTCAGAACCCACACCAAATATTTTCATTAAAATTCCACCTCGTATGTAACAGCGTATGGTAAATAAATAAATAAACAAATAAACAAACAAATATAAAAATAAATAAATAAATAAATACATAAATAAATACATAAATAAATAAATAAATAAATAAATAAATAAATAAATAAATAAATAAATAAATAAATAAATAAATAAATAAATAAATAAATAAATAAATAAGTTAATAAACTAGTGGTGCTCTACTTTCTCGCTGTAGTTAGTTTTCTGATCTCTTTAGTCTGGTCTAACTTGGATGCTAATGCTCTTCACGGCTGCCTTTTTTGTCGCCCAAAAAGACATTTTTTTACATTTTCTCAACTTATCGGTTTCTTAATGCTAGAGCTGATACAATTACCTCTTAACTACTTTAGAAGTAAGCTACTCATATCCAACCCGTATGGTCGAGGTGATTAAGGCGTGAGCGGGTTGAGCGCTTTGGGTTGAAACGAGGCAGGTTCGAATTCCACCCTGAGATTTTAATTTGATGCATATGGTGTTACAGGAAACTGTTGAGGATACTAGAAACTTTATTGAAAATCAATTGAAGTACTTTTACTCACAAATAGAATCAATGTAGATAAATATACCGAACGTGTCTGTATATGCTTTCCCAGTTTTCAGTTTTTAAATATTTTTTTCAACTCTGTTAATCGATTTCTAAAACGCATGCCACGTCAAATCAATTGTGGACTTTGTGTGCATCTGTATGAACCGATGTAAGTAAACCAATCAACATCAGAATTTAAAAACTTTGTAAACACTACCCTGGGACCGACTTAGATACCCCCAAAGGTTCCGAAATTATTACTTTCGCATCTTTTGAATTACTTTTACGCATGCCTTATATTAGAAGAGTAAATCCTGTGTTTCAACGAGATGGCCGAAATTGTTAATTGACGCACATACACAGATTTTCGGAAGGAAGCTGCACTGGTTCGAGCCTAGGTCGTGCATTCTCATTTGTCACAATTCTCTCTTGCCACAAAAAATAATTGAGAACTCCAAAAACTTTATCGAAAACCATTTAAAGCAAATCTAATGGCAAATGCCATTAAAGAAGATAAATAAACTGGAAGTGTATGTTATTTTCGAATTTTCAACTTTTAAACAATTTTTCACATCTCTTGTTGGATTTGTAAAACTTATGTACCACCAAATCAATTGTTGTCTTTTTGCGTTTATATTGCAGAAGAGGCAGCGTTTTGGTTTACCCGGATTGCCGAAGTGGTTAAATGTCGAATACAGTCTGAGCGTTTCGGAGAGATGAAGCGCTGGTTCGAGCCTCGCTCCGGGATATTTATTTGGTACTATTCTATGTTGCCGTAGAAAACTATTTAGAATTCCAGAAACTTTATTGAAAATCATTTGAAGCTATTATGCTTACATATACAATCAATTAAGGTAATAAATTTATTGGAAGTGTCTGTTATCGATTTTCCTATTTTGAATTTTTAAACACGTTTTCGACTCTCTTCTTCGATTTGTGAAACGTATGTCACATCAAATCAATTGTATTTTTTGTTCATCGGTATAAACCGATTTAAGTAAACAAATCAATCCATCAATATGAAATTAAAATTCAATATATAGACTACCCATGGGACCGACTTATATATCCTTAACGGTTGACTGGGAGAGGTGGCTTAGGGCATCAACTAATATTGTAGTGACCCTGACCGATAGGTGGTAGGTTCGAGTAATGACAATGGCAGTATTTTTTTGACTCTAGCCGGATAGCTAGGTAGAGTCCTGTCGCTGTGTGGAAAAGAATTCTACTGGCTGGCTGCTTTTTTCCGTGGTTTCTCTGATTACCATCAGGCGATTGCCATTAGGCCCTCTGCCACGTAAACGTTACGCCCTCGACGATTCGATACGGAAAAATATGCGTATGATTTGAACGTAAACGGAAGATGATTTGCGGATGACACGAATATTCTTTGCAATACAGAAACCGTAAATAGTACAATATCAGATGTTTTAAATATGTTCGGTAATAACAAATTAATAATAAAACGACCCACGCCTGCTAACGCGTCGCGGCTTCGTTCAACATGCCCAAAACTTTGCATCGGGATCTCTCGTTCAAGGAGTTGGAGAGGCCATACAAGTCACCCGCCGCTGCTTGACCCGGACAATAAGCGCTCTTGAGCAGCTGGTTAACACCACGTGACCCACCCCGCCCTCACATCACTCTGCACAGGCACAGGATATCCGGAAAAGCAAATTTACACCCTTTCACGACACATTAGCTTTAGATCTATTAACTGGCTTAGACCGGGAGAGATGGCTCAGGTCATCAACTGATGTCACTTCAGTATCTCTGACCAGGTTCGAGTCCCGACGGTGGCAGAATTTTTGACACTAGCTTGTTAGCTAGGTCGAATTCATCAGCTGTCTGGATGAGAATTCCAGCGGCCGGCTATTCTGATCGGTAATTTTCCGTTGTTTCTCCGATCAACACTAGGCGAATGCTGGCGGAGCAGTACCCTAATAAACGTCTTTCCTTCCTCTTCCTTGTCCTATCCTCACCCTTTACTCACACACACTTACACTAACATGCACTACACTACCACACATGCCGGGAAACCGGTCGGGAGCTTAGAACTTTCCCCGGCCCGGACGGTGCTCCGCTGGTGGGAGATACCTGGTTGGGAGAAACACCGCTAGCCGACGGTAGGTTGGCGCCGGATATCGCCATCCAGCGGAAAAAGATCACCGCGAGCTCCCGATGAAAAAATATGCACTACACTTACATGACTAATGACCCGAGTAGTTGACCCCGGAATCTCTAACAATTAATCATCAAGCAAGCAACTCGCTTAGCGATCGCGTCCCCCAGCCACTCACTTGCCATAAAGACGGGCGCGGGAGACGCATGACAATCACGCCCATGCGCGCACAGCTAAGAGCTTGAAAATTCGCCGGCACGTCCGGAGCTCGCCTACATACGAGACGAAATTTTCCAAGCTCCCTTATAAAGGGATCTTTCCCGACCAATCAAAATTAAAGGCACGAGCGTCGAGCAAGAACGGGAGGCAATTCAGGACCACAGAGAGAGGCGGATGGGCAAGACGATTCACGATAAACATACGCGAGACAATTTTCGACTACAAAGTGAAACAAACTGAAAATTTTCAATCACGGAGAGAGACAGGCGGGGAGAAACGTTACAACCGCGGACGGAGACGGAGGAGCCGAAATAGTTTACGACAACGGTGATTGCTGAAAACTCACGCGCAACGAAAAACTCGTGTTTGCTTTACGACGCGTGTACGCGAGTGTCGCCCCGTAGCACATTCATGCCAAATCTCGATTTCGTCGTCAAAAATCGTACAATCGAAGTTTCAATTTAGGGATTTTATGTGCCTGAACGGTTAGGTTGGTACGTTAAGCTTTAGAAATGAGCCACAGGAGGACCGAGTCGCGAACGTTTCCTGCGTGAGTTGGAGTACAACATAACCCTCAAGTGTGTCGTTTATGGTTGTTCGCCCATTGTACTTTTTTCAACACATTTGAATCGTGCGTAGTTTTTTTTTTCTCTAAAGATATTTTGGTGATTCAAAATTGACAAAACAGGTGAAAGTAAGTAGATTCAGAGCTATTAATATCATATAATAACGTTTGATAGCTTATCGCATACTTTACAATGTTGTTTTTAATATATTTTAATTTTAAAAAACAATCTTCAAACATGTATAAATATAAAAATGTAAAATCCTCCAAAATCCTTCGGTCTGAAACGAGTTTTATGGTGTTCTTCAATCATTTTTAAACAATTCAAAAAAAGTTGCCTCGAGCTGCACCATTTTTCTTAATTATACTTTGTCTGCAGCTGCGCACGACTTCCTTCTAAGATATGTATTATGCGCTTTGTTTTTGGTTGTTTTATTATGAATAATGACCGAATTTTCTTGCTGAACTCTCTAGAAGCAAAAGCGAACGTGCAGTAAAACCACCAAAACGTGCAAAATCATCCAATAAATATTGTTATGTAATATATTTTGTATTGTAATAGATTTTTGGCATAATCAATTTTTATTTTAATTTCATTCTACATTGTTCGCTGGTTTATCCCTAATTATTTGTTTTTCAGAAGTAAAGAAAACGAAATCCTACTCCCTACCATACGATTGTTGACGGAAAAGAGCGACAATAATTTACAATTTGGCATTAATTATGGTCGATTGCTAAGTGTGCAATTCTTTGACAGACATCTTCCAGTCAAAGGTGCTACTTTGTCACTCTACCTCAAAACAATTTAACAATATAGATGTAATGCTAGAAAAGACAATTAAGGAAAACATTTGGAGTTCGGTATATCCTCTTTATATGCTTGGATTCAATTTTTCGAGTGCATTTTGCACATTCCGTATAAACGAGAAGTCAATAAATGGCAAAACCGTCGTGAAGCCAAAGAGATGATTGAAAATAGAAAAAAATATTCAGAAACAATTCTGTGTACTATTGAACTACTAGAAGATTGGTGGATATGGCTAATAGGACTAATGTTAGATATGTAAGTACGAACCATGGCCACACTACGTGATGTTCCTTTGAAAATTGTAACATTTCTGCCATAATTACGGGAATACATGAGAAATTGTTGAAACGGTTTCACACAGTTTTACAAATTATTTCTTCGGGTTTTGAAATCGATCACCTAAGTGTTAAGAATATTGTATAGTAACTGCTCGTATGTTTCTCAAAGTATATCCGTGGTTTTATATACCTACAACAGTCCATAAATTGTTGATCCACAGTGCACAAAATATTGACTCATCGCATTTACGAATTGGAAAAATGTCCGAGGAAGCATAAGAGTCTTGCAACAAATTAATAAAAAAATATAGGCAAGACTTTCGTGCAAAACAGGTCGCGCCGAAAATATACAAGATGATTTTTTGCGACTTTTAGTGTCGTCAGATCCGCTAATATCTAGCGTACGTAAATTACCCCCAAGAAAAAATCCAATCATTAGAACCTCAAGCAATTGAATTACTGAAACAACCAAGCTTTAATTCATAAATCAAAATGCCAATAAATGAAAGCAGTGAGGAAGAAACCTGAATTTCTGAATGACGCGTTTGTGCTGCATTTTTTGTACTTACATTACTAAAAAACTGATATTGAAAGGGTACCCCCGGATAAGGAATAGAAAAATTAAAAAATGATGATTTGTAACTAAATTCCAAAACGAAAATATTACTGGATGCTACAACAATATATACAAATGTATAATAAACACTAAAATAAATACATAGAACTGTTGCAGTCAACTATAAAGTATATTTAAAGTCAAAGTGATTTCAAGGTGGGAAAATGGTTTTTATTTTTTTACTGAAGCCCAGCGATCGAAAAAGTATGAAAAATTTCACAACAATTTGTGTTTTAAGAGGAACGTTCGATATTTTTTTCGAACCTATTCCATGATTCTAAAACAATAAAATTATTTTTTGCAATTTTTATTTCAAAAATAATTTTTTTGTGTTTGAATTTGGGTCTCAGAAAATATCAAAAAATATTTTTCTGATAGTACAAATTTTTTTCTTATTTATCATATTTTTTGTCAGATAAAATAGTGTTGTCGGCCCGGTGGCAGAGATCGCTAAGGCAGTAGTGTAACAGTCCTGCAACGAGATATATGAAGTAACTTTGTTTTTTTCAAATAGAACTAAACATATTTTTACTTTCTCGTATACGCACTACCTACGGAGTGACATACGTAGTATAGAGAAAGTTATGTAATGCTACGCGAAAAAACGGCGAATTTTCGGCACAAAAAATTCATTGCCGGGCCCTGATAACAAAAAAGTGGATAAATCCAGTTGCTAAATTAAGAAAAAAAAGTCCACTAATATGTGGTGTAGCCCGAATCCCTGTTTTGTGGGTCCTTCGTGCCGAAAAACCAATTGAAAGCAAAACGTCCGTCCGTCCGTCCGTCCGTGAACACTACTAGCGCCTAAACCATGCGGAGGATTTTTACCAAATTGAAGAATCCGTTGTCGATATGGCTCTAGTTGAATCATTGAAATTTTGAAAAACATTCTTTAAAACTTGGGGGTACTTTATATAAAGCCCCCCGGACATTTTCAAAATTTTCTCAAAAACGGCTCCAAATTTTTTCTTTAAATTTATTGTTAGAATAATGTAAAATACACTAATAAAGGTGGCATAGGTCCGATTTTCACGGTTAACTCTGAATTTTCTAAAATTGCAAAAGTTTGAATTTTTTCGGCGTCTTCATACAACTATAAAATTGAAACATGAAAATCACGTTTCTCATTGTATCTCTGTAACAGATTGCCCTAAGAGGCTGATTTTTTGTAAATCTACGGCATTTTTTATCCTCTTTCACATGAGCATTGCTATTATCAATTTGGTTTGGAGGCACTTTTCACCACGTTATTCGGCTATACCCTTTGGGCTCTTATCCCTCATTATATCCTTCACGAAGGAATAACACTTCCTGCCGCAACAACATGAGAACGATCATTTCAATAACTATATTTCCCACTGAATTCTAGAAGACGTGCCCACTGAGTTCTAGAAGAAATGAAGTTACATTTTTGTCCAGAAGCAGAACAGGGGTCTATCTCAGCATTTGCTCAAAAGATCAGGGAAACGATGACCTGATCGAGATGGGAATCTGAAAAGTTTTATAGTTAAGTTTAACTCCAGAAAGTAGTGGAAAAGTACAGTCAAAGCGACCAACTGGTGGCTGGAGACTTCAATGCGAGAGTTGGTAATAAGCAGATCGCTAACTGCGTAGGTTTATACGGTGAAGATACAATCAATAATAACGGTCATTTGCTTTTTTTAAATTTTTTCTTTTTTCCCTTTTTCATTTATTTACATACAAGTAGATGGTGAATACATAGCTCAGTTTAAATTAACCATAAGTATGTTGGATGGCTTAATAGCTAACCTAAATTAAAACTTAAAACTAATACAGAGGTTGAGGTTACCGATCGGGCTCCTCTTGTCAGGATCTAATTCGGAGAATTTCTTGAGGAAAATATGAAACGGAAACTTATTTTGTATTCTGGTTCTATGTGATGGGTTTTTGCCGAGTTTGTGAACTGAAAGTGAAGGGATTGTCTAAATGTTTGTTGGTGACAATACCAGGGAGCGTTTGAAATAATTCTGAGAAATTGATTTTGTATTATTTGCAGTTTCCTTTGGTTGGTTTTTGCTGCATTTAACCAGACTGGGCTGGCGTGTAGTAGCAGGGGTCTTAATATTGCTTTGTATTAATGCTGAATTTTATGATAATGGGCGGGATCTGTGTGTTAATGGCTTTAATTGTATTATCTTGATTCAGGCTTGAGTGATTTTGGCATGTATGTGCTGCTTCGAATTGAGTTTTGTGTCCATGTTCGGCCCTAAGCAGGGGCGGTCCTTTATAAGGTTCACAGGTTCACGCAACACCCAAAAAATTGGACAAAATAGAATATTCACTTCGATATTACAATCTCATTAATAGTATGACTTTTTCTGCTTCTCTTTTTTATAATTTCCATACCAGTATTACTTTGACGAACCAATGTGGCTACATCGCTGTTCACGTTTTTGAAACAACACCTCGTTCCAGAAGGACCATTGGGTACCACGTGACTTCGCTTCTGTGTCTTGGGTGCCTTCACCGGATCATGTTCACACTTACGCAGTGAACTCCGCTTGGCGCAGCACTATCAGGCTATCGCGTCACCCATCTCTGAGACGAAGTCTCCGTCACGCTGTCAGTAAAACAGTGCCCCCGATTCCATACTCCAAAACGTAAGTTTTGCATCTGACGTGAATGGTGAGGGCCCACTTAAATTCAGTGTAAAAATGCACCTTGAAAAACAATTTGTGTATAATCAATTTCCTCCCTATTTGATAAATATATGTCGACTTGAAAATTGCAGCACTTAAAAGAGAATACAAAAACAAAATAAAAGTTATGTTCATACTCGCCGTAAAAAGACGGATTTAGCGTAATTAAATTAGCCATAGAATTTGTTTATAAGCTAAGTGCTTTTTAAGCGTAGCAGGCAAAAGAGCAACATTGGAGAACTGTTTTTTCAGTGTGCTTGTGTTAAGTGCAAACAAATGTGGTCATTGTAAGATGTTCATTTCTTATAAACAATTACACATATCTCGAGAACGAAATATGATAGCACCGATCAGATTCCGGAATTTTGTATCGCGTTTAAACGTCATTCAGAGGATACACTAAAAATTGCCACATTTGAAAAATTATAAACAATTTCCAACTTTTGAAAATCTAAAGGGGGAGTATCTCCCGATGTCCCAGAGCCGAAAACCGTGAATTAAAAAAAATGCAACAATTTATAATTTTATAAACAAATCCGAAGTATACGTTAAAACGGCCGGAAAGGCTCCGCAAATTGTGTCTGAAATGAACATCTCAAAATAGCTGTTAGGAGTTACATATCGACTGCTTAGAGTTAGAATAATTCTTGCTAAAACGCTGAATATTTAGTGGTTTATTGACAGTAAGTCTGGACGGAAATCTCCACTCAGAAATTTTTTTTCGTCGTGGCGTACGCGCAGGCGAACTCTCTACTTCGGGAGGGAAATATGACGATATTTCCGCGTCCTACGTAAACGAACTAGCCCATTTCCCATGAAACAGAGTCCTTTCTACCCCTTGGGATTTTGCAATAATCACAGACAACTGTAGTTCTACCTGCTAGCGATTGGTCAACGCGTCTCTCCCCCTGCCCTCCCCCTGGCTGCGGGGTGTCCAAGTTTGTAGACGCGGTTGGGAAGATGGTAAATTTTTGTCAGGGTGAGTGTACATGTGTACATGATAGCAAGACGTCATGGAATTCCAATTAAATTACCATTCTCAATCAAATATTTTCAATTCATGTAAAGCTTTATGGAAAACCAACATTCCGATATTCATTGAAAGTAAAGAACTGTTGTACCGTATACATAATTATGTTATTGCAGTATTCGTGAAGACCTTTTGATAAAAAAAATTAATCCATGCAATTTTATACGTAAGAATTTCGTTTGTTGTTCTTGAGGAATACGCGTGCTAGTTATTGGAAAACAATTTTGTGAGGTTTTGTTCGGTAGCATTTTTTTCTGCTGCATGACACTTGTATATCGTCGTTGATGTTTGTACAACCTCCTATGACGGAATGGACGATTTTTACATTTTGGTAATGATTCAGAATTTGCTTGTTATTTAATTTGATAAGAAAATTTCTAAAGAAAACAATAAATTGTGGTATTAAAATAGAAAATAAAAAACACCTATGCGATCTTTATTTATTGATGGTAGAATATTTATTGATGGTAGAATATCTCTTATGTGGTAAAAGCCAAATGGATGGTTTTCGTACGGTTTTTTCAGAAAAATTTTAAATAAATAAATATTTAATACTCTTATACAGAAAGGGTAGAGTGCCTACACTTAGCCAACTGTACATTATTAACATCAAAAAATGTTTTTCATTCCTCCTGTAAAATTTTATTTTTTCTACATAGGAGATTGTCTCTACAACGATATATTATTAATTTCCTATGCTCACAGAAATTGAAAAGAAACTGTGCCACCCCCGATCATTACGGAGGTGTCTGATTTGGTTAGATATCCGGGAACTCCGGAAAAATGTAACAGTTTCGATTTTGACTGAAATATGCAAATATTTCATTGAGTTATTCCGCATATTCTCATTCTGCCCTTACCGATTGAATTCTCATCCTCACTACGTTACTGCTGATGACAGTAGTGTATCAACTGATGTCACTGCAGCGCCTCTGACCGGAAGGTTCTAGGTTTCAGTCCCGACAATGGCAAGATTTTCGACACTAGCTTGTCAGCTAGGTCGAATTCAGTCACTGTCTGGAGGAGAATTCTAGAGGCTGGCTGCTCTGATCGGGAGTTTTCCGTGGTTTCTCCGATCAACACGGCGAATGCCGAAGCAGTACCCTAACAAGCGGGCCACGGACCGCGCGCAATCTTTCCTTCCCCTTCCTGGTCCTATTCTCACTCTTTACACACACACACACACACACACAAACTAACATGCGCTACACTACCACACATGCCGGGAGACTGGTCGGGAACTTGGAACGTGTCCTGGCTGGGGCGGTGCCTCGCTGATGGGAGATACCCGGTTGGGAAAATCCGGCTAGTCGTCGGTAGGTCGGCGCCGGATCTCGCCATCCAGCGGAGAAAGATCACCGCCTCATCCCGAGGAAAATCATGCAATACACTTACGGGAAGAATGACCTCGGTACTTCATGTTTCTGGGCATATTAATACTTTGGTCATTCGTTTTGTGAGTGGTGGTGGTGATTCTCTCATTGGAACGTGAGACCTGGTACCGACCTACATCGGTTGCCGGTTTTCCACTTCAAGATATCTCCCCAGCATGGCACCACTCTAGCCGCGACAAGCACTCGTCGTGTGTGGTAATGTCTTGCGTGTAAGTGTGGATATGCATGAGGGGGAGGAGGGGACAAGTGTGACCACGCGCGGTTCGTGGCCCGTTGATCCGGCATTCGCCTGGCACTGTCGACGAAATTACGGAAAAAAAGCGATCAGAAGATCTCTTCGCTAGAATTCTCCTCCAGACAGAAGTTGACTTCGACCTAGCGATCTATTTGCTGTCGAAAATTCGCCACGGGGCTGGAACTCAGCGACCTTCGGATCAGAGATCCTGTAGTGCCAACGGCTGTTGCCCTGGGATACCACATTCGTTTGCTGAATTCTACCTAGCTAGAGAGCTAGTGTCGAAATCCACTAATGTCGGGGATTGATCCCTGGGATCTCTCGGTAAGGGTCGCAGCACTGACAACCGTCTAAGCCATCCCAGCTGGTAACAATGTGTACAGTTGCATTATATACCCCTTTAGTATTACTCAAATTTCAGCGTGTCTCAATGTGCACATTTGGTTGACGTTATGTTTTCTCGCCCGTTCGATCGTGTGGAACTCTCCGTCTGAGGTTAAACGACACATTGTATAAATGAATTGCAGCGAATACTAAATGTTGAAACCAGGCGAAAATATAGTAATATTTTATTAATAAATTTGCAAAGGTATTACGGGTTTTGAAAGTGACCGTCTGGCAAGGGACAAAACTGTAATGGCCGATTCTACCGCAGTGTACGAAAACGTGTTGAGCTTCTCAACCTGTCTCATCCTAATTATTCAACTTGGCGTATTTCATATCCGATTCATCAACGTCTCTCTCGGCGGCATGTTGACTGAGAGGAGATGAAGAAGAGCGTCAGTTGCGGTGGCTGCAGTCACATCCACATTAGCAACCTGTTGCACTACTTCAGAGCGATGTGCTACATATAAATAACATTCAGTAATTTGAAAATGACCTTCGTCAAAATAGTGTTTTACGTATTGTCAGCAATGTAACACTACTGAAGCTTAAGTTTAGCAAATTTGAACTTTTTATATTTTCTCTGAAATTCAAAAGTGACAAGCCTCGGCTGCCAATTCTGAAATAGAACTATATAATACGGTCGAAATATTGAATGAAATAGAACTATATATTATGACCGATTGTTTATTTGTTCGATAGTCAAATGAATACTTCTAAACGCTAAATGCCTCAAATGACTGATATTGGAAATACATGATTATGTGAGAGTGTGAGCAATAAATTTGAAAGGCGGATGGAAAATGTGGATGTGGCACAGGAACTGGAATATGCTTGAGCGTCGAAGAAGGCTGATATAAAATCAGCCCCTCGCCTGTCCCCGGCCGATGAACTGCGCGCTAAGGCGCGTTGGAGCGACCCGGTTTCAGAGCAGCAGACGGTAGCAGTGGCAGCGTTGGCCGCAGCGCTGCGTGCGCTGGGCTCAGTGACCGTGTCGACGCGGAAATCGGCGGCCAGTGCTCTTCGTCGTGGAGGACGCTCTGCGGCAGGTGCAGCTACTGCCCCTCCCGCCCCTCCTCTCCTTTCCCCTCCCCTCTCCGCCCCCTGCCTCCGCTCGGGCCGCGCCGTGCCTCCCGCCCCCCCTACTTGACCACTGCCCGCCTCTCCTCTCTCTCTCTCGATCCGCTCCGCTCGGCTCCTCTCCTCTCCGCGCCGCTGGCATCCGCTCCCCAGTCCAGAGGCCCTCCCCTCCTAATCACGCTCGTCTTCCACCCATCCTGTACTTCGCCCGCGCCTCGCTCGCTGGACGCAGCGCAGTGGCCCGCGGCGGCCCCACGGCCCGCTCCCCCTCCTCTCCCTCCACCCCTTCCTCTTCCTCCGGCCCCCGTCGCTTCCCTCTCGCCGCTGGAAAGAAGGCTTTCGCTCACATTCCAAATTAATTGGCCATTTCTTACATTCACGCTCTTTCCAGGTAAACGTATGGATGCGACATCGTTTACGCAAAAATCCGTCCCAACACTGGCTCACTGATGCAAATCTCGTACGTAGGCCATGTGCATAACAAGGTGCACTACATTGTATACGTAAAGACTCCAAATAATGGGCACATGGTAGTACTTAATCATCAGCGTACGTTTTCGTTAATAAAACATAAAACGAATTCCTCTTCATCATTCTTCTTCGTATTATTATTATTATTATTATTATTATTATTATTATTATTATTATTATTATTATTATCATCATCATCATCATCATCATCATCCTAATTTTCTATTTGTTCTGAGCTATTTTCGCTTGTAAAAATGCTCGTCTTCCACAGAGTTGTTTGGAGACAGGTTCGGTCACAGAAATACAATTTAATCTTATATCTGGACTTACGATAAAAATGTTCTTACGATATGGGCTGCTTGCAACAAAACTGCGCGCTGTTCCATGTTCAGAACGTTCAACGTTTAAAGTTCTGTTATGTTTTTAGTAAGTTTTTACTGACGAGGCACTCCACCGATATCTCGAGTGGAAATGTTTAGGTAGCATTTAATTTCCAAATATGTCTTAGTTCATTGGATAAGTTTTCATACTTCGAAATTTTTTATATTTTTTTCTGTTTGATGTTGTGGGATAATGATTCTGCGATGTCTATTATTACTACTTTCTTCTTTTTATTTATAAGGAGAATATCTGGCCTATTGTGATCGACAGTACGATTAGTTAGGATTGGCTGTCCCATTCCAAAAAGGTGGAACTTGTTTCCAGGACTGGAGCAAGTGTGTACTTATAGAATGGCGGTGTCGATTAATAAATTATGCTCTATTGCGATTGCCCTGTGCACGATTTTCGCAACTTGATTATGCTTTCCCAAGTAAGCACTGTCTCAGAGGGAAGAGCATGCAGCCGTGTTCCTAGAGTTTCTCCTACAGTTCCACACTTCCACACTTATCCACTACATCTTATTTTAAACAATGCTTTCGATAATTTCTTGTCTTGATAATTCTATCATGAATTGATATAAAACCCTCGGTCGCAGGCTATATTTGTTTCTCCAAAACCCACTCCAACATGGAACGTCTGTCTACATCATATTGAAACAAGAGTTTTGGGTATCTTCCATGAATTTCTTGTTGTTTCCATTCATAAAAATTTGACTGGTGGGTAGAGATGTTTAATTCATAATTTCGTTCATGGAGGTTCATTGGAGCAAAGAAGCGGTTCTCATTAACTGTTAATTTCATTAACATGTCCGTGGAGTTTAAGAGGACCAGTCGCATTGTTTCCTATTGTCTCAGGCAAAGAGTTTTTATATGAACTAAACCTCTGCCACCATCATTCGAGGTAGATGTCATCTACTTACTGAGGAGTATGGATGAAGACAGCGGAATTTATGTAATAGACTTCTCGCTGATCTGTCCAGCTCCTCCAGGTCAGATTCAGTCCACTTAACAGGAGTAAGGGCCGGCACAGTCCAGATGTTGGTAGCTGAAATCAGATTACCGCCTGATAGGTAATTGTTTAACAACTTGGCCAGTCGCTTTTGATATTTCATTCGAAGTTCCTCCTTAATACGAGTATGGTCCAATCGATGGTTCTGAGGGTTTCCCAAATAGTGATGTTTCTTCGGGTGGTATCTGTTTAATATCCCAGAGAAGTTTGTTTGTGTTTTGTACAGCTCTGGCAAGATAAATTAACCGGGGATGTATGCGGTTAAGTTCAGTCTTTGCACGGCTTGGGCAGCCTTTGTCGTGACGAAACGTTGAAGGCGGAACCTCACAAACAGTTGCAGCCAATCTCTAAGGGGAGAAAAGTGGCCTAGCAAAATTACGTCGTACAAAATGGCGTACGTCGCTAGTTCAGATGTGGAAATATTTCCAAATAAAAATACATAGGTGAAAACACTTATGAACATGAAAATAAATACATCGGAATATATATAAATATATATATATATATATATATATATATATATACACACATTTAACCAGTGTTAACACAATTCTTTTTGAAGAAATTACGTTGATACGAGATAAAAATATTACTCATATTAAAGTATTGGGTTTCTCATACACATTTACTTTCAATATTATTGTTCATAAATAATTCAAGACCTTAATCAAATATCTAGTTTAGTATAGATTTCATTGATAACAAAACTATTATAACTCCAGGTTTGCAATTTTTCACATATTGATAAAATTTGCAAAAATTGCAAAATTGTGTAATTTTCGAATCGATTGCAGACTTCTAGGGAACCATTTAAAACACAAACAGCAAAATTCAGAGATCAAGTTTGTATATAGTATATTTTCAACAATTAAAGTTGGTAATTGTAAGCAATAATTTTGCATCTCTTGTAAATGTTTTTATTTTGCAATATTCACCTCAGAGACAATTTGGGGACACTCTCCAGGAGTAAGTGCGCGGATTTCGAAATTGTTTATAAAATTGTTGCAAACTTGTTCATTTCCAGTTTTCTGTTCTGGGACATCTGGGAACCCTTCACTCTATAGAATTGTAAAAATTGGAAATTGTTTATAAATTTGCAAATTTTGCTCAAAGAATTTATTGCTTTTCCTAAATTGCCTTTAAACGAGGTGCAAAATTCCGCAATCCGATCGGCGCTATCGTCCTTCGTTTTCGAGATACGTAATTGTTTATAAGAAATTAGCATCTCATGACAACTCCTATTTTTTGGCAGTAAATCCATACTCAGTTCCCACGCAATTTTTTCTACGAGCCGTTTCGCAACGGCTGGCTTAGTTTCTCCGCCACGTATGTTTAGTGCTCCCAACGGGGGTGGAGCGACATAAACGGCCACAACGCTCGCATATATTGCCACGAAAATTGTTGCTACTTAGATATTCCTGGTTTTCAGTTCTCTAATTTTTCATTTTATTCTAAATACTTTAAGTTCCCTTTGTTTAGCAATTACCGCATAAATTTTAAAAATACTTCTCTGGTCGGCTACCGAACAAACCCGAACTTGGGAGGAAGAGAGTCAGAAATTGGTTTCCAGAAATATAGCACCCTGAAAATTGCCTCCTTTCTCTACACGTTTGAAATGAAATAGGCAGAGCTTCTTGTAAGCACGAATCATAATACTCGCTTCCCCAGGAGAAAACCTTTATCCTCCTTTTTAGGAAGCCAAATCTTCACATATAAAATTGTGAAAATTCTAAGCAGTAGATCTGCATCGAGTATGCGAAAAAGTAATGATGCTGTCATAGCAGAGTATTGACATTCGTTTATTTATGGACATTTATACTTGAAGGAATGTGAAATTACGAATGTAGTTGAGTCAATTTCAATGAAGATGAATGTTCGTAATTAAAACATATTTTTAAAATTCAAATATCCCAAGTTCAGAACAATTCCTAGAAGCATTCTTTTCCATTCGACACTGACACGCCAATGCTGTTTGACACAACCCTTAGAATCCAAGTGGGTTCTTTGAGGTCATCGCTTATCGCGTCACAATCATGGAAATTTTGAGTTCTTTCAAATGTTCAAAATACGTGACATAATATCGACAATTTCGTTAACTTATTGTATTCTTTCGAATGTGCTCCGTGTCTCTGAGTAGAAAACATTAACACAATCGTTATAACTAAAAATAAAGACTTAGGATGGAGAAGTTCACATCTCCTTGTAATTGTTTGTAGAAAAACATAGGTTAGTATTATTCGCAATGAAATTGTAGTGTTTTTTTAATATAAATACCTGCGGTTAAAAAAATTCGGTGTTCAATTAAAAAATATAGCTAGCTGAATTTGACGCTATGAAAAGTAAACATTTCGATGTTTTTCGTCGTCCTTATTCATTCGCTCAGAATACTGCAATCACTTTCACTAATCATCGATCATGTTACATAGGGTTTCTAATGTTGATATTATATATGCAATAACAATACAACTGCATTCTCACGGACAGACATTCGTCTTCTGTAATTTGTGATATTTTTTTTTGCATATAACCTGCTCTGTGGCGTGTGAAAGTGTATTTATTTATTTATTTATTTATTTATTTATTTATTTATTTATTTATTTATTTATTTATTTATTTATTTATTTATTTATTTATTTATTTATTTATTTATTTATTTATTTATTTATTTATTTATTTATTTATTTATTTATTTATTTATTTATTTATTTATTTATTTATTTATTTATTTATTTATTTATTTATTTATTTATTTATTTATTTATTTATTTATTTATTTATTTATTTATTTATTTATTTATTTATTTATTTATTTATTTATTTATTTATTTATTTATTTATTTATTTACTTATTTACTTATTTACTTATTTACTTATAAATCGATTTCGAGATTTCAACAGAAATACACGTTTAAGGGTTGCAATTTTTTGTAAATTTTATAAATATGTGAAAAATTGCAAACCTGCAGTTATAATAGTTTTCTTATCGATGGAATCTATAGTAAACTAGATATTTGATTAAGGTCTGAAGCCCTTTGAGATTGGCTGCGGCTGTTTGTGAGGCTCCGCCTGCAACGTTTTGTCACGACAAGGGCTGCCCAAGCCGTGCAAAGGCTCATCTTAGCCGCAGACGGCACGGTTAATTTATGTTGCCAGAACAGTACTGTTCCTTTATGAACATTACTATACCACATTTTTCTTGTCTGAACTTCATTCCGTTGTCATCGCAGAACATTTTTGCTACATTTATAATCGATTCTAATTTATCATGCGTTTCGACGTAGTGCTTTAGGTCATCCATGTACAGTAAATGGGTTAGTCTTTTTGTTTTTCATATTCAATCTATAGCCACATTTAGTGTTGTTCAAAACAGCTGATAATGGATTTAGAGCTAGGCAAAACCATAGTGCTGATAGGAATCGCCGTGAAATACACGTTTTCGGACATCAGTTTTTCCCAAAATATTTAACTTGGAATCGTATATTTGTACGCCATTTATTCATTAGATCTTGAAGAATATTTCTTACATTTGGACACATTTTATAAATTTCCAGTATTTTGTTTAGCCAGTTCTGAGGAACGGAGTCAAAAGGTTGTCTGTAATCAATATAACAGATGTGGAGATTTCTTTTGTTTGTTTGAGCTTGCTTTAAGACAACAATCAATGATATGATGTTTACTTCCTACAGCTCCCTATGTAACCTTTCTGTTCTTCTTCAAATATATTATTATTTGCACAGTGAAGGTTGATTTTCTCGCTAATAATATGGTTGATAAGTATGTTATTAGTCTATACTTCATTGGATTTTGTTCGTTTCCATTTTTGAGAATTACAAAAGTGTCTCCTTCACTCAGAGTCAGGCATTTTATCAGGATTATTCAGCACGTCAGTGAAACAGCGTGCAATGATTTCATGATCATGAGTGAAGAACTTCAACTAGAAATTTGGGATCCTATATGGTTCAGAGGATTTCCAATTTTGAGTCTTTCCTATGGCACTCGCAATGTATTTAGCTGCTAATTCTTTACGTTCATTTGGGGCAGGTTCTCGTGTTGTTAATACTTTTAATCCATGATCCGGATTCTTCGAATCCACTGGTTTTAGCCAATTTGTTTGTCCAGTAAGATTTCAAATCTTATTCATTTATGTTGACTCGTTGCTTGTTTAAGTCACAGTTGCTCAGAAATTCTTTTTGACAGAATTTGAATTCTGCATTTTGTACCTTCCTTTTTGTGATTTCATTGTATCTACGAAGTCGAGCACATTTCACTTTCATCTTTTGTCTGATGTTATCTTTCAGGTCAACGATTTCTTGTCGGCTATTTTGATGGTGTATATCAATTTTATTTTTAGCTATAATAGCGTTTAATTTTCGCAGAGCCTGTTTTGATTGGTTACCTTCTAAATATTGAGGGAGAACATTTCCTTTACTTCTCAATTCATCATTATTGTTTTCGAGTCGTCTTTTTTAGGCGGGTTTTCTTTCGTTTCGACCTCGACTTTCTTTCGACTCGACCGTTCATTTCAATTGCTGTTACTGCATCACTATGTAAAGCGAGATGAACTTCCGACAGATTTCGCTGTATACTCAGGTGCTCTTTAAAAGCGTCATTGATTTGAGAAAGAACTAGTTTGGCTTTATTTACTTTACGTAAAGCTGGTATTGCTGGTGAGTTTAGAGGATAGACTTGACTGTAGTACGCAAGAGGACTACTGAATTTTTCTTTCACTTTGTTTGTCTCCTCCTCTGAATGTACGTCACCTCCAGAGTTTTGTATTCTTTTATTGCTCTCTATTTGTTCATCTGTATTGACAGTCGCCAAGAGTTTTCGTCTGCCTGCCTCAGTAGTGATTCATTTCTTTCCATTTGTTCACTTGTACTGATAGGTAGTCACGACGAGTTTTAGACTTCATTTTATTATTATTATTATTATTATTATTATTATTATTATTATTATTATTATTATTATTATTTTATATCACTATCACAATTTAAGTTGTTTCCACTCGTGCATCTCGGTTACCATGAATCCGAAAGAAACTTCCTCACGATGTTACATGTGTCCAGTATAACAATCTTTTGCATCTGAATGTATAACCCCTTCTTCAGTTGCAGTTCAGCTAGGAATTCGTGTATGAACTTAGGAATTTCACCAGTGGCGCCTAGAATTATTGGTACAATCGTCACCATTTCCACGTCGCTCCATATTTCCTTTATCTCATTTGCCAAAGGTTGATATTTTAGAATTTTTTCACTTCTTTTCTTTGGGATGTTGCGAGCTAGCGGGACTGCGACATCAATCAGATACACCTTTTTGTTTTTCTTGTCATGCCATACAATGTCCGGTTTATTAGATGATACAGACCTATCTGTTATTATGGACCTGTTCCAGTACATTTTGTGATTATTTTATTATTATTATTATTATTATTATTATTATTATTATTATTATTATTATTATTATTATTATTATTATTATTATTACTATTATTATTGTTGTTGTTGTTGTTGTTGTTAAATCAAAGTATTTGCTTCATAGTTGGGTAGTACAGATTTTTTTTTCTGACTAGAAATGTATTTATTGTTAATTATTCCTCACGTATAAGTGATTAATTTCATAATTTAAGGCGAATTCGGATTCAACCATTTGTTTGGGTCAAAACGACCAGACAGCTTTCAAACTACCTGACATTCTTTAAAATTAATCGATTATTGTACTTCTCCACGTATCTCCCCTGAAACGATGTGATTCATATCACGTTTTGCCATTTTCATACAAGTCACTGTGGATGTGGCAGTTTTGAGTGTTGGGTAACTATAACGCTTTACTAATGTCAGAGCATTTGTGTAACATAATATGCGTTCGCGTCTCCCAGTGCTCACAGCTGTTTTCTGCCGCCTGGGTTTTCTGTCTGGGTTTTCACACCTTTCGAGAAATCGGGAACGATTGTAGCACTTGCGATTACGTAAATTTCTTGTTTGTTACCGATATTTATAATCACAAAAAATTGAAAAGACAAACATCGACAGCATTACATTTTTGTTGACTTTCGGCTCTTGTCTTGTGGAGGAAGAAAAATTTTGTGCACTCCTGCTTATACAGCCACTGGATGCCATACGAGTTGTGAGAACTTACTTGCAACATTTTTAAAAGCAAACACCGGTGAAGGAAAAGCGAATTCAAAGGTCATCAGAAAAAAAACAAGAGATATGTTTCATTTGTCCTCCAAAGAGTAAAAAACCTTCACATCTAAGCAAATATTCCTAGGAACCAGCTTGTAATGGAATTTTGTTCCTGTCTGGAAGAAATGCATTAAAAGAAATACTGCAACTATAAGCTATCAGTTACACTGTAAAGCTAAGAAGTAATAATGTCCCTGTCATATTATTATTATTATTATTATTATTATTATTATTATTATTATTATTATTATTACCATTATTATTATTATTGTTACCAAGTTCTGTCCAAAGGGAAAATGGATTTCGTTACGCTGGTGTCTAGAAGATACTCATGATATAATGGTTTAGGGGACAAAAATAGAAAACTAAATTTAATTTTAAAGTATGAGATGCTACGGTCAACATATGACCTCGTTAGATTCAATTTTCCAAAACCCTACATCACAAAACTATTATATACTTTTTTCAGGCTGTTAACAAATTTTCCCCTATTTCGCAGGGAGATCGTTCATCATAGAATAATCTGATCTCCTCCTTCCCTTCTTCCTCTCCTTTCAATTTCCCACTCTTCTTCTCTCCTCTCCTCGCGTTGTTATTTCCACGCTGCCAGCCGGGCCCTGCGCAACTGTTCAGCAGAGACGACATTCGGTGGTCGTTCATTAAACTCGAACCGATCAGATAAATTTTATTGAAGACATTGGGCGAACCACGAAGTTGCCAGATATTCATCAACAAGCCGATGCGTGCTCAAGTTGCTTTCTTGGGAGAATGCAATCATCGGACCCAACAACCAATCCGTCTTAACGTACGGGTTTTCAGCCAATCAAAGGGTCGGCCATTTTTCGTGCGATTTGAAAAAGAACGGCCCAAATATACACGTTAGTCACATCAGGTATATAAATATAATACCATTATGTTTCTTTAAAAAATGAGCAAATATTAATTCAGTATAATTCTATGAATTTGGCCACAAGAACGACAGACTATTTTCTGTATGTAATGCAAAAATTATTTTCACTACCATTTTGTCCTTTAAGAGGCACGGTGCCCGTTCAATGTGTGATGTCCTCCGTAGTTCCCTAATCACTTTCAGGCAATTACTCTACAACTATTCGCTGTCTGCGCGCAATCTTCCCAACTCTAACTTGAACATCATGTGTTGGTAAATGTGAAGTGAATGGGAGGGGGAGAACACTCCATATATGACCAGCATTACCCGTTTTCCGATCCGTTTCCGATTCGCAGAACTTCGAATGTGGCCAAAACCATAGGGAAATCAATGGGCGCTGAAATGTCCCCAAAACGACAGACGGATAGACATTCTTTAAAAAAATACTTTTTCGGAATCGGTGATCCTCAAAAGCGCATTTCCCACAAAATCTGGAGATCGATTTTTTGCAGCATTACAATAGTTGCTGTATACGAGTACCTAAGTAACTACTGGTGCAAAAAGAGGACATAGTCTTTTTAGTACAATTTGTAAAGGGTATTTAATATTATAATGAATATACTATAAGCTATGTGGTACCTCTAATATTTTCTTTATCTGGTGCAAATCGCTCTAAATGAAACTTTTTGAAACGCAGCATACAATGTGTCCTGAAACCCATTTTCTAAGTAAAATTGAAATAGTTGTCGCAAACATGACCGATGATGTTCTTAGCAACATTGAATCTATCTATCTCAAAGACATTTAACATCATTCATTGCCATAGTATTTTATCTTTGAAAATGTTCAGCCTCCCACTCGTTAATGAAAAATTTCCTCAAAGTTAACTGTCTTTACACAAAACGTTGTTGGATATAATAATACAAATGTTCCCAATTTATTGATATTTATACATTTTTCTTAATTAACAGTTTATTTTACATTCCTGTAGTATGAAATTAATGAAGATATTGGGTACATAAAAAGCTCGTAACTTATTATATTTTGTCAGTTATCCGATCCCCTGTTGATTTAATGTATATACGAAAGACAATAAAAATATTATTTCAATATCAGAACGTCTTTAGGTTTGGAAATTTTCGGGAAGAATTTGGAGCTGTTATTCAGATAATTTCGTTAGACCAATTGAATCGGTTATATTGAAAACCTGACATGTCAGGAATTTATATTAGGAAAACTTAAGTACGAACATAGAGAGCTCTTCTGTGTTTTTTTTTTATTTCTGATGCATATATCTGTATTGCGAATGCCATGGACACATGTAATTTACTTATATCAATAGTACAATAGTCGCGGGACTTATTTAAAAGTTTGTGACTTACGGGGTTTCAAAAAGCAATCAGGAAAATTTTACTTAAACATGTTAAAAATACACATTGTAGGTTCAGTTTGAAATTTGAAACATTTATTACAATATTATATGTAATGTCCCCATTAGACATGATTCAAAAGATAGAAACAGTTACTTGAAATGTGTGTTGTGTATAGTCCACAGATATATTTCCGTATTGAACATTCCTCTTAACCAATGTCAGTGATATCGCTCTCAGACACACTGTATGCATACGTACACTGTCATATATACCCAGCAAGACCATGATTTACAGAGCTACAAAACCAAACCAAAACTTTGCAGTGTCCTCACGGCTTTTATCGGATTTACGGGATTTACACTTGGAACGATATATTTATCATGCAATTTCTCTTTTCTCACAAAAAGCGAAAATGCAAAAGAGAATGACTTCTGTTTTTTTTTTAAAAAAACGATTCAATTGTGAAAATGCTCCCTTGTGAGTTCATTTACACTCGAAAACTCTTGAAATTTCGGCTAACTGCAAAAGAGATGATTTGAAAAATGTGTGTCCACAAATCGATTAAATAAAAAATATACCCTTAATGTAATAGTAAAGACGTACGATATATTTTAAAATTTACACTAAGTAGTAAGCATATTAAAGTAGTTTAATTTGTGGAAAAATTGATAGTTGTAATCAAAATAGTGCTTGTGCCACGTGATTCAGTGCATCTAGCTGTGCACTAAGTGCGTCAGTACAAAAATGTGAGTGTTTTTGAGAAAAAAATATTGACTTTTTTTTGAGAATTGTCACGATTTTACTGAAAATTTCCCCAAAACTATCCTAATTTTAAAACATTGTACACGACATCATTTAGAGATTAAATTTTCAATTTAATTTTTAATTTGATTTCTTGATTCTTTTATTTCAAGAAAGGTGTATCTTCAATCATACAAATGATGTAGTGGCTCAAAAAAGTTGAACATTTGCAATTTTCGGAAATTCAGAAATATTAATGAAAATTTAGACCAGTGCCATTTTTATAGTTTACACTTTGCTCTTTCCCAGAAAGAATTAAAAAATAATTGGAGCCATTTTTAAAAAAGTTTGAAAATGTAAGTGTACAAAATATCCCTAAAAATTCAAGAATCCGTCTCAAATTCGCAGGGGATGTTGGAAGGTGGTCATCGTTAATTTCTCGTTTAAGTAGAAAGAATTTTCTGTGACTAGAGTGAGCAAAGAGAACATTTGAATTCTATATGGATGGCTGTGCTTCATACTTTGCTTAATGTTTTCAAGATAATTTTAGGAACATCTCTTGACCTGTGTTCAAGGCATAGTAATGGTTGAATTGAGTAGTCGCAGATTAAATGGGCCACTAACATACTTTCTTTCAAAATATCTTGATAAATGGCCTATCTTTGCAAACTCGTCTCGAATTACAATTGTTTTAATTGACTGAATAAACACCAGACTTACAGTTAGGAAATATTAACTTATATATTGTTTTCCTCGTCTCTCAAACTCTCCCTTACTATCCACAAATACACCTATAAATCAACCAAAGTAAGTTAGGAAGCTTGCCAATACAAAATCACGTTAACCTACACGTAGTAGCTGAAAACAAAGACATTCCTAACGAGCCTAAATGTTGGTAGGGTACTATTTAATGCAGACAGTCATGTTATTCGTACATTTTCAGTAGGAAGTCTCCAATTATTCGTTTTCGGCCGTGCTCAAATGTAATGAGGTTTGCAGAAGCGAGTGGTGAGTTGGTCACCCTCACGAAGACACTAGCCAGAAGGGATACAGCCACTATCGTAAGAGGACAGAATAACATTATGGCCTGTCACTTTACACATCACAAAGAAATAAAAAAATTATGTGCCGCCCGAAACACTAACATCATCGTCTTCGACTTCGCTTTTCTCAGTTAACAGACCAACACTATGCGGCACATATATAGCCTGCAAAACAAACCTAAAACTGCATCTGAGAAAAACATATAACATACATTTTGAACTTGATTTCCTCTCGATAAACCTTTTGCCCAAAATGGTCTCTATCAGTACCTTGCGAGAAAACATATTCCCTGCATGTTGGCGAACTGGCACGACACATCATGACGATCATAAACTCCAACCCCATGCAGCCTTTAGTCGAAATTTTCCCTCTATCCTTAATATCATCCACCCAGTTTGGAACTCATTTTCCTCCTCCGTTGAACCGACTGCCGCTTCAGGTGCGTGAAACTGGAACAGTAAAGTCAGAACACCACAATGAAACATGTCAAATCATTCATTGCTAATTAATTGCCAGTTAATTGCAACAATTTGGAATGAATTATCATGCATTTTTGTGGAGAGAACGGGTGTGTGCTGGCTTGACGCGACGCCAGCACACACAAAAGTTAAATTCGAGTCGTAGCAAAACGGAAACCCTCAAATCATTTATTGCTAATTAATTGACCATTAATTGCCACAATTTGGAATTAATTACCACGTATTTTCGTGGAGAAAACGGGTGTGTGCTGGCTTGACGCGACGCCAGCTCACACAAAAATTAAATTCGAGTCCTAGCAAAACGGAAACCCTCAAACAATTTATTGCTAATTAATTGCCAATTAATTGCCACAAATTGGAATTAATGGCCATGTACTTTCGGCCGAAAATCATCAATGTCAATGTCTGCAGGCATGACGCCACACCAAAAATAGAGGAAATATTCGAAAATAATTGAATATAGAAAGAACAAACAAGCACAATCAAATAAAATAAACATCTTAATTTAAAAAAACTCTTGGTACCAATTTATTACTTTAAACAGAAATTAATTGCCCCAACCATTTATAAAATAAATAATTTTAAGGAACGTCATAATTATGCAACCGCGTACGATAATCGAATAGGAAATTTGAAAATATGTATGGGTAAAAACAAATAAAACCTCATATATATTTAAATACACATTCCATTTTAATTTATTACACCAAAAATAAATTTATAAACGTGACTGTGTATAAAATAATAATTATTAAAAACCGAACTAGAGTTATCCAACCATGCCAGATATTCAAATTCGAAAATACAATGAACCAAGAGCACAATCAAATAAAACCAAGAACGTAGATTACAAACACTCGATACTATTTTATTATTCAATTCACAAACTAATTGTCCTCGTCATTTATGAAATAAATTATTTTAAAACTAAGTAGTTATGCAACCACGTGGGAATTCAAATACATTGGAGAATACCAATGGGTACAAACAACTGAAACCTAACATACAATTGAATACACATTCCATTTTAATTTATTACACTTAAGGTAAATTTATAAGGGTGGCCGTGTAGTAAACATATATATTGTTGAAAACTGAGAGTTATTCAACCATGCCAGATATTCAAATTCAAAAACAGAAAGAACCAACGAGCACAATCAAAGAAACCAAAAAACATAGTTTATAGATATTTGATACTAATTTATTACTCTATACGCAAATTAATTTCTCTTGCCATTTATGATATAAACAATTTTAAAAACTTCATAGTTATGCAACCGCGTACGAATTTCGAGTAGAAAATTCGAGAGTACCAACAAGCACATATTTGCGCTTGTTGGAACTCTCGAATTTTGGTACTAAAATCGATTACATAAATAAATAAATAATCAATACTAATTTATTACACCAGAGATAAATTTATATACGCTACCGTGTATAATATAAAATTTCTTAAAACTGCATCAGAGTTAGCGAACCAAGCCAGATATTCAAATTCCAAAATAGAGAGAACCAACGAACACAATCAAATAAAACCAAGAACAAAGTTTATAGACATTTGCTACTAATTTATTATTCTATATACAAATTATTTTCTCTTGCCTTTTATGATATCAATAATTTTAAAAACTTCGTAGTTAAGCAACAACGTAAGACATTCGAATACGAAAATGTAGAATACCAATGAGTACAAGCAACTAAACCTCATATATATTTAAATACGCATTCCATTTTAATTTATTACACTTAAGATAAATTTATAGGGGTGGCCGTGTAGTACATAAACATTGTTAAAAACTGAGAGTTATTCAACCATGCCAGATATTCAAATTCGAGAAATTGGAGAGAACCAACGAGCACCATCAAATAAAACCAAAAACGTAGCTTATATATGTTCGATACTAATTTTTATTTTTTATACAAATTAAATGTTCTTGCCACACATGAAATAAATAATTTTAAAAACTTCATAGTACGATTTTCAAGAGGAAATTCGAGAATACCAACGAGCACAATGAAATAAAACCAAGAACATAGTTTATAGATATTTATACTATTTTATTATTCTATACACAAATTAATTTCTCTTACTATTAATAAAATTAATAATTTTAAAATCTTCCGTTTTGCAACCACGTAATACATTTGAAAACGTAATTGGAGAATACAAAAGGGTACAAACAACTAAAAGCTAATTAATAAATAAATAAATGTACATTCCATATTAATTTATTACACCTAAGATAAATTTATAAAGGTGAGCGTGTATTAAATAAATATTGCTAAAAACAGAGTTGTTCAACCATTACCAGACATTTAAATTCGAAAATAGAGAGACCCAACAGCACAATTAAATAACAAATATCATTATTAAACAGACATTTGATACTAATTTATTAGTCGACACAGAAATAAATTGCTCTCGTTTTCAAAATAAAAATGTTTAAAACTTCATAGTTATGCAACCACGTACGATATTCGAATAGGAAATTGGAGAGTACCAACGGGAATAAATAACTAAAATCTATTAAATTATTATATACCCAGTTAATAATAATTTATTACACTAAAGATAAAATTGTAAACGCGCCCCTGTATGAAATAAATAAGGTTAAACTGAAACAGTGTATTCGAACAATGCCAGATATTCAAAATCGAAAATAGAAAGAATCAATGAGCACAATTAAATAAAACCAAGACCATAATTTAACAGACATTTGATACTAATTTATTAGTGTAAAAAGAAATGTAATTCTCATTGTCATGTAAACTTTATAGACATGCGTTTAGGCACGACATTCGGGTAGAGACTTAGAGAGTGCGTACTACGAATTAGATAGCACAAAAAAACTAAAGCTTATTTAACACTAATTTATTACAGCAAAGATAAATTTATAAAAGTTTTAAAATATTGTATTTCATAAAAGCCAAGAAATAAGGAATTTTTGTTTACAATAATAAATTAGTGTAAAATGTTTGTTAAATTATGTTTTTGTTTTTATTTGATTGAGCTCGTTATTCTCTCTCTCTCTCTCTCTCTCTCTCTCTCTCTCTCTCTCTCTCTCTTTCTCTCTCTCTCTCTCTTGTTGGGAATTTGAATATCTAGCATGTTGAGACTAGTATGATTTAGTTTTAACAATATTTATTTAATGCACTGCAACGGTTCAATATTTATCTTGGGTGTAATAAATTAGTATTGAATATGTGTTTAAATATTTAATACGATTTTGCTGTTTGTACCCATTGGTACACTCTAATTTCCTACTCGAATATCGTACGTGGTTGCATAACTATGAATATTTTAAAAATAGTTATTTTCTAAATCGCCAGACCAATTAATTTCTGTTCAGAGTATCATATTAGTATCATATCAAATGTCGGTTAAATTATGATTTAGGTTTTATTTGATTGCGCTCGTTGGTTCTCTCTATATTCGAATTTGAATGTTGGCATGTTTGGGCAACTATGATTCCGTTTTAACAATATTTTTTAATACACAGCCACGCTAATAAAATGATGATTGTTGTTGTAAATTGGTATTGAATGCGTATTAAATTATTTATAGGTTTTAGTTATTTGTATCCGTTTGTACCCTTTAATTTTATACTCTAATATCGAGCGTGGTTGCATTACTATGTAGTCTTTAAAATTATTTATTTCATAAATGGCAAGAGTAATTAATTTTTGTTTAGGCTATTAAATTAGTATCTAATCTCAGTTGAATTATGTCGTTGGTTTTATTTGATTGTGCTCGGGGTTCTCTCTATTTTCGAAGTTAAATATCTGACATGGTTGGACAACTATTATTCAGTTTTAACAATATTTATTTAATACACGGCAACGTTTATAAATTTATCTTCATTGTTACAAATTGGTATTGAGTGTGTGTTATATTGATCATTTTGCAATAGGTGTTGAAAATGTGGTCTTAATCATATTTTTTTGCCTATAGCAAGAGCATCTCAACTTTTGATATACATTTTCAAATTTCTATGAAAAGGAATAATTTAAAAACGGGAAATGACACAACTTATTCGATAGTTTTCGGCAGATGTCTGAACACTTAGATCGGGATATTCATTCATGAGTTAAAAATTTGTGCAAGACGTTGTATTTTATTTACTAAATGTATCATTGAATAACGTTTTTTTGTTCAATTCTTATCTATAAATTTAAGTATTACGTGGTTAGGCGGAAGAGTGGAATTGATCGCCATACAAATAAAGACACTTATTATTAATATTAACCTCTATTTACGAACTGGAAACAGTTTTCCCGGTGACTTTCAGCTCAGCGGTTCGAATGGGATGTTTCTTGCCTGACCTCCAGAGGCGTGTGACAGGGCTTATCTCTTGCTTCCTGAGGATGACATGCCGAGAGCCTGCGTTTCCACGTATTGGAGTCCCTGCCTACGCAAGGTGTTGATAGAGAAGGGTCCCGAAACGCTCGTGGGCCGCTGTGGCAGTCTGCACGTTTACCGTGCGCCATCCAAGTGTGCCGTTACAGAGTGCCGCCGCCGTTTACAGTGTGCTTCGAAGCAAATTAAGAGGATAATGAAAGAATACATCCCCCTTGGAATGGCGCCATAACAGAAGAAGAAGAAGAAGGAGAAGGAGAAGAAGGAGAGGAAAGAGAGGTAATCTGAAAAGAATATGGATAAGGGGAAGCCGCTTCAAACATTGTACGAAATTTGTGACGAAACCACATTGTTGAAATCCCAAAGACTTTCTTCAGGTTTAAGAAATTTGTACGTAAAGTGTTTACCCGCGCATTTTCAGATGCTTTTGCAAACATCAATTCTTTTTGATTCTGAAATACGAATGTTTGGAAAACGAGTAAAAGCAAAAAGTAAAGAAGAATTCGAAAAAAATTGTAATATTTTTATTATTGACCTCCATGAATAAACTTAATACCGTTTGCAATCTGTAACGGAATTAGGTCTTGCACTGGAATTCTGGAATTAATTTGCCCAAATTTGTTGAATTAGGTGTTATTTTAATTTCTTTCAGACAGGTTTACTTCTGAAGGATACCTAAAGATTAAAATCAGGTTGTAAGAAAATAGGCGAAGGAGGAACCACAAATTATTTCTTAGGTCTTGATTAGGTTTTAGGTCTTTGTACTCATTGGTATTCTACAAATTCGTATTCGAATGTCTTACATGGTTGCATTAAATATAAATAAATTTACTATTTAAATAAAATGAAATATAAATATATTTCTTAAATAAAAATAAATAAAATATTTATTTCATCAATGGTAAGAATAATTAATTTCTGTTTAGAATATTAAATGAGTGTCAAATATCCAAGTTTTTTCTTGGTTTTATTTGATTATGCTCGTCGGTTCTCTCTGTTTTTGAATTCGAATCTGTCGCTTGGTTCAAACACTCTGATGCAGTTTTAACAATATTTATATAATACCCGGCAACGTTTATACACTTTTCTTTGGTGTAATAAATTTGAACTAAATGCGTATTTAATTATTTAATAGATTTTACTTATTTGTGCACGTTGGTACTCTCAAATTTCCTATTCGAAATCGTACGTGGTTGAACAATTATGAATTTTTTTAAATTTTTTATTTTCATAAATGGAAAGAACAATAAATGTGTGTATAGAATAATAAATTATTATCAAGTATCTACAAACTATGTTGTAGGTTTTATTTCATTGTGGTCGTTGGTTCTCTCTATTTTCGAATTTGATTATCTGGCATGGTTGAATAACTCTCAGTTTTTAACAATATTTACTTATTACACGGTCACCTTTATAAATTTATCTTAGGTGTAATAAAATAATAAGGAATGTGTGTTTAATTATTCATTAGGTTTTAGTTGTTTGTACTCATAGGTATTCTGCAATTTCGTATTCGAATGTCTTTCGTGGTTGCATAACTACGAAGTTTTTATGATAATTCATTTCATAAATGGCAAGAGCAATTAATTTGTCTATAGAGTAATAAAATAGTATCAAATCTCTATAAACTATGTTCGTGGTTCTATTTGATTGTGCTCGTTCGAACTGTCGCTTTTCGAATTTGAATATCTGGATTGGTTCGATAACTCTGATGCAGTTTTAAGAATATTTATATAATGCACGACAACGTTTATAAATTTATCTTTGTTGTAATAAATTAATATTGAATGTGTATTATTTTATTTAAAAGATTTTAGTTATTTGTGCTCGTTGGTACTCGTGAATTTCCTATTCGATTGTCGTACGTGGTTGCATAAATATGAAGATTTTAAAATTATTTATTTCATAAATGGCAAGAGCAATTAATTTGTGCATATAGTAATAAAGTAGTATCAAATATCTATAAGCTACGTTCTTGGTATTTTTTGATTGTGCTCGTTTTTTCTCGCTATTTTTGAATTTGAATATCTAACATGGTAGAATAACTCTCAGTTCTTAACAGTATTTATTTACTACACGGCCACCTCTCTAAATTTATCTTAAGTGTAATAAATTAATATTGAATGTGTATATATTTTTAATTAGGTTTTAGTTATTTGTACTCATTGGAATTCTCCAATTTCATTTTCGAATGTTTTATGTTTTTTGCATAATTACGAAGTTTTTAATATAATTTATTTCATAAATGGCAAGATCGATTATTTTTTGTAATAAATAATAAATTAGTATCGAATGTCCATAAATTATATTCTTGGTTTTATTTGATTGTGCTCGTTTGTTCTCTCTATATTCGATTATTTTCGATTATTTTTTTCTATTTTCGGTGTTGCGTCATGCCTGCTGACATTGATGTTAATGATTTTCGGCCGAAAATACATGGCAATTAATTCCAATTTGTGGCAGTTAATAGGCCATTAATTAACAATAAATTATTTGAGGGTTTCCTTTGAGCTACGACTCGAATTTAACTTGTGGGTGCTTGCGTCGTGTCAAGACAGCACACACCCGTTTTCTCCACGAAAATACGTGGCAATTAATTCCAAATTGTGGCTATTAATTAGCAATAAATGGTTTGATATGTTTCGTTCCGACTGTGTGCCGACTTGTCTGTTCCAACTCGACGCACCTTGCCAATTCTCTCACTCCCATTCCCAATTCCTCTCAACATGATGCCCTACCACTCACACACTAATCACTGTTGCGATACGTTTCTTCTTTCCACGACGGATAAAGTGTAGAAACGTCGTAAATAGGAAGCAATTTCAGTCATATTCAACAGAAAAATATCCTTATGGGCAGTACGGTAAAACCACATAAATCTGGGTAAATTGGAGACGACCCTTTTCCCATTATTAAATTGTCTGCATTATCAAAACGAATCAATAAAACGGCCGATAGTCGATTTTGCCGAAAAAACGACTAAAATCATGTATAATTTGCTCCATGCTTATCAGAAATTATGTAGTTTTATTAACTATTAACTTCTATAATAGAATACTTTTAGTTATAAAAATTGCACTAGGGAACAATTTTTTTCATACCTCCAGGATAAAAGTAGGTGATTTCAAAGGAATCGATCATTCTGATTTCGAAAATCATTATAAAAAATTCTGTCACGCAAAGTTCAAAAGATAAAAAGATATGTACATATGTAGTGTCTGAAATAATCAAAATTCTATACTAATTACCGCATTGTGACTCCGGGTATACCACTACAACATTTTATGACCATGCATCTTATGCAAGAACACGTTTATTTATTTATTTATTTATTTTACGTCAAAAAAAAACAGTTAAAAACTGCGTATGACGTGCTATGGGGAAAAGTGAATTGTGTGCACATTTTCAAAATTCTGTGATCCCTATAATTAGTCA
Source organism: Teleogryllus occipitalis (assembly GCA_011170035.1). NCBI lineage: Eukaryota > Metazoa > Arthropoda > Insecta > Orthoptera > Gryllidae > Teleogryllus > Teleogryllus occipitalis. The sequence continues at coordinate 294,410 of BLKR01000733.1, forward strand.
TATACTACTTAAATTTTAAATTTTTAAAGGGAGAAAAAAAAAAAAAAAACTCCCACCTTGAAAATGGAACACTCACATTCATGCATATATAGACATTAAAATAGTTTGTTGGTATTCTCCACAACAGTGGTAGAACGAATGATAAGAATTTGAGTTTTCCATCCAACTACAACCTAAGGTTGGTAGTATAGGTGCCACAACACTGGTGAGCAGTCCATGGATTGTCCTGATCACACGCACTAAGCCAAAGTATAAAGAATACGCAAGGTTTGTTATTTCATATTTTTTCCTTCAAAGTTTGGGTGCAAATCTTCCTCCAAACGTAACAAGTTATCGCGCTGATTCGCATACTTTCGATGTGAAATGACGATTTGCATTTTATGTCGAGTCATTAAAGAAGACACTCAAAATGTAGAACCTGTAGTTGCAGTTGATGTAAATGCAAATAATAGCCAACAGTCTCAGGCTAAATGAAAAATAATTTAACTTTACAAAAGAAATTAGAAATGCAGCTGAAGCACAAGATTACACTAAACATACAGAAACTAGAAAACAGACTTATATGACGAAAATATATTAAAAAAGAAATGGCAGCATTTGAAAGTGATGGAGTTAAAGGGAAGTATTTGACTTTGTTGCATGACTGTTCATTAAGTATCAAACCAAGAAGAGTGGAGGTAGAAAGAGCCTTTTCGACCGCTGGCTACATAAGAAGTAGATTGGAAGATAACATCATTAACACTATTTGTTTTTAAGAACATATTTTCAAAAAATAACATGACTTTTTATTTGATATTTCTAAATTTGTTGTATTACTTAATTGATTGATTGATTAATTAGTAAGAAAAATTAAAAGACTATTAGTAAACTTAAGTTATATTTATACGATACTCTTTGTGAATAAAGAAGACTGATCTGATAATAACTACCTTAAATAATCATTAAAATTCATATTTTTAGTTAACTAGATTACAGAAACTACAGTATTACCAAATATTATGTATACCAGTACTACTAGTATTACCAAATACTTATATTTTATATTGTTTTGGGACTTTTTATTAGTAAATAAGTAGACGAGTAGCTGAACTGTAAAATAATTAGTCAATGGAGTAGAGTAAGGCGTTGTTGATTTTTGCAATTTTTAATAAATATTTAATTATTAGCATAGAAAATAGTTTTTAATTCCATTAAAAAACGTTAACCTATGCGGGATCCCGCTGGATTGAAGTCAATCCACCAAAAATCCCGCGGAATTGAAAACAGTGCTGGATTGCAATCCCTACTCCGGCTGAAGCGGTACCACGTTGGGAGGGGCAAACTTCCCAAGTCGGCGTGTATGTTGGCGTCACACTACCCCATCCAATAGGGGAGCAACTCCGTAATCTCTTAGGATAGAAGCAGGGAACGGAATTTTGATAAATATTTATTTTAAATCCTGGTCTATTGTGCATCCAAACTTTGATTGCAGTACGGAGCCTCATAGAGTATTGCCCTCTCTTTCTATACAACAATTTTACATAAGACTCTCTTTCTATCGCAAGCTGTGTTGCCAATTCACGAGGCTCGGGGTTATTTGGCTTGTCCATCCTGTTTCACGCACAAATATTTAACATGCTTACTGAACGATAGCTTCAATTGTGATGATCTGAGAAATTTGAGTTTTTTACCCTTTATTCCCAGAACTCTTATGAATGTGATGGTAATTTTGTAATTGAGTTTTATGGTTTAATTTCGCAGAAATTAATTATAAATGATAGCGAAGTGTTTACTTCTAACTTTTGACGTCCTTAAATTTTCACCAAGGAGAAAATTTTTTTATTATTAAAGAAAAGCACAAAAATACCAACGTTGAAATGACAAGGGAAGTCCAAATTTTGATTGACAAGGGAAGACCAACCACATTTCTGTATGAATAATGGTTTTTGAGTTAGACGGTAATAAAACAATATTTCATGCGCTGGGAACGAACATCTCATGTCGTTCTGTGATCTTGAATACTTCTCAGCGATTCTCAACTGGCGACGTGGAAGGAAAAATAGAGTATTTATTTTTGAATTTCACTAATTAAAATCAGTGAAATACTTATAAACATATCTGAAAATGAATCAGAAATTTTACAGTTAGTAATATGAATTCCAAAGTGATTCAACCAGAAATTGTCTTAAAATTTGTTTTAAAATGCAAAGATGTGGCGAATTTTTAGCTGGTCGTTCAAAAAGCATATTATGCATTGTCTGCCCCAAGTCTTGCAGTATCTGATACCATCTAAGTCTCATCTTTGTGAATGGGCATTTTCCCTTTATTTTACATAAAAAATAAATATGTGAATAAATTGCACGTGCAAAATGACTTGAGACCGAAAGTTAGTAACATTGATCTTTATATCGATGTCGTCATTCGTGCAAAACAAAAATTCAAGTCTCATTAGTGTTTGATGAGTAAACAATGTTTCACATGGAGTTGGACTTGTTTTGCTATTGACATTTGAGTTTTAATTCTCATTTAAAGGTCTGTGTTTTTTTTTTACAAATAATAATTCAATACATCTTTTTTTATCTTTTTAAATTTTTTTGTTCGAATTTAATTTTCCATCTATTTAAAACATTTTGAAGTGATTTTCGTTCAAGTTCTAATTTTCTCCAGGATTGTAGGTAGTACGTAAGAATTGAAGAAAGGTTGAGACCCCCTGCCTAAATTCTGTCTTATTAATACAAAAGTAGGAAAAATACCTTTATCCTCCGTAACATTCACACTCACAGACGACTGGCAAAACCTTGAGATGTCGATATTGCGGGCCACACGTCCGGTTACAAGCCGTAAGGCCAGCACCCGACCTGAGACGTCTTGGGGGGTGGCGAACACAATTCGCCAGATGGTCAGCTAGCTCAGTAAGACGTCCCAGTGTGGACACAATAAATAAAAAAAAGAAGAATAGGGGGGGCAGGGTCGTGAAGATCGTTTTGGATTGGATGCAAAATTACACACAACTCGAGTTAGAATCACTTTTCACTTAATTCAGTATATTCTAGAAATATTTGCTGCTGTGACAGATACATAAAATGGCACACGGAAAAATCAAATACAGAGTACTCTTGACTGTCTGTAAGAAAAACCCACACACACACACACTAATAACTCGATACTCAATTTCTTACTCTTCTTTACAATTCAATATTTTAACACACACACACACTTTCAGAAATTCTGAGAATCGTTAAAATATTACTTTATACAAAAATGAAAGAAAAACACATTGAAAATCAAAACTACTACTTCTGACTTAACATTGCTTTCACAAAAATTGAAACTCTCTCTAAAATCCAGAGAATGATTACTATTATAATTCGTCTCTTACACAGACTCTTAATCACTAAATTACAATATCAGATCTTCGAATCCTTTTAAAAGAAAAGATTGATTCTGTTCTCACTTATTAGAAGTCGGAAACAAATGTACTTTTACTTTGTTTATCTTTTAAGCATGGTAAATATGTTACCCTCCCTTTCTTTCTACGTAACGGATTCAGAATAAGCTTTCTGATTAAAATGAATTACTCCTATCCCTACAAAAACAGTTCATTTAGTACGACCTTACTTTATTCTCTTCTCGGCCGCGTCGGGAAGTCAGCTGTGCTCTCTTCTACACCTTCCCTCGGAGCTGTTTCGGCCTTGAAGCGTCGGAGCCTCGGGTTGAGAACGCAGTTGCCCACCAGAAACGCGTTCTTCGTCTCGTTCAAGGTTTATATTCTTGCGTACTCTCATATGAATTTTACTTAATTTCCAATTATGATTAATGACCAACTGGATATTCAGAATTGAAATGGATCCAGAGATCACCCTCTTTTATACGAGCACAAACTTCAAGAGAGCACACACACACACACACACACACACACACACACACACACACACACACACACACACACACACACATATATATATATATATATATATATATATATATATATTATATATATATATATATATATATATATATAAACTGGAAAGAGAAATGAATGCAACTATTAATTACTGCCATCTATTCAAAACTCCTCTCCCTAATTCTCCTATTATAAATTCATAACGTCTCTTATTATCTTTCTTCTAAGATTACGTTTAAATCAATTTATAATAGAATATTTACCTCTTCTTATCTTCCTGAAGAGTTTTTCTAAAAGTTGCAAATCTGAAGTCCGCTGCAATATCAATTCCTGGCGTGCCGTTTTCAATACGTCTGCCCAGTTCAGCTGCTAACCTCAGAAAGAACTTTTTCTTTCATCTGACTACCGGTCTCGCCCTCGGTCTATTGTGGCGGTCTCTCTTGATCTAATTTCCAGTTAGCATTCCTAATATTCATCCGCGTTGGCGCGCGTTCAAAATACTCCTTTCCCTCGCTCTCTTAGGTCGCATGTGACACGTTTTCGAAGTCTAAGAAAACGGACGGTCACAATATTAGTCGTCCGGGGAAGACAGCTCCCCTTCCGCGGGACATTCGGTGTTGGAGGCGAGTACACCTAACATTCTCGACATTTCGCTAGATGGTAGAGCACCACGCAAAACACATACTGTTCAAATTTTGAAGTGTTAATTGGAGTATTAGAAATTATGCTTTAGAGACATTTTGCATCAAGACTTTCCATGACCTCCACAGCGAGCAAACTTGCATCGGCAGTGCCTGAAATGTCTATCAACCGGTGTCATATTTCTAGCGCGTTCGTTCTTTCACGACTCCAGGCTGGCACAGATGATATCCCTTGGCTCCGATGGCAAAGGTGATATCCCTTGGGCTCTTTTTAGTTTCAATGGTACGTAACACGCATTCTTAATAATTCTACCGCAGTCAGTTGTAAGAATATCGTGTAAATCAGCGCTATTTTTAAGAAAGCTGAAAAATAACCTTACATACGGTGTACTTGATATTGTTAAACTAGGTTTTAACAATTTTTTATTAGAACCAAGTTTTGAGAAAATTATGTTTCTAAGAAACAGCGAAATATATTTATTTATTTCTTCCATATCGAGATAACATTTTTAGGGACTCATATCATTGCAATAGTTTTATTTGGATTATTCACACATGTGTTCGACCTTCTCGCCTTTCCAAACCTGCCATATAAACAGTGGCGTGCATTCCAGGTAAGCTAGGTGTGCTTCGCTTACCCTGGAGAAAAGAAAAATGAATGAAATTATTACATTGTGTAATCAATCACCACTCTCGCCACTGATGAGAACTCAGCTTGCGAAGCGTACTGGCTCGCGTAGGCGCGCGGTCCTGCATTGGGCATAAACGCTGTTGCGACAAAGAAAGCGGCTGAAAGAGACGGAGGTCGGAGGCGCAGCAAGCCGGCCCGAACTGAGCATGACGTTGTTCTCCATCTATATTGGCGTGTCCCTTATTTTTCCACTTCAAAATGTTTGAACGCCCATCCTCCAATTGTGTTCGAATGATCTTAAAACATGCCTATACTTTTATATAGGCATGTTGGTGGTTTGGTGAGATTGGAACATTCTATCCCGTGCCGACTTGAGCGCAAAATCGCTTGTAGGGCAAGTCCAGACTTGCCACCCAGCGCTGCGTGAGGCCGAGCCTAACAGTTTGTGAATGTTAATCGATCGTGTCTCACGTGTTTACGGATCGCTAACCTAACATCATGGCATACGAATTACGCAGTGCCAGGGAATGTGTGTGTTTTAATAGGAGATATAAAACATCAAATAACTGGACACAAATTACCATCAAATAAACAAGTGCTTCAAGTTTTATTTTATAACAAATGGGAAGTCAAATTAACTGTTAGTGCAAGAGTTAATCTTGTGGTTTGCGAGTGCTTGATATTTTAGGAGAAAGCAAGAATTCCGACAAGAGCTAATCAGCATTGTTCGCAAAAACTTATGAACTTGTATTCGAAGTGGAGAAAATTACAAACAAGCGCAAATAAGTGTGAAAATATTTATAAGCATCGCGAAGAGAAGTATAGAAATAATTTGAACAATCTATTTGATATTGCACATGCGAATGCTGTACAAATGATTACTTTGGAAGAAGACAGGATGTTTTACTTCGACAGAGAGAGCAAGGACGTAAAGGTAACTTGCCAAAGTAGACCAAAAACTCGCGGATAAAGAAGAAAGGACGAGGCTAAGAATATTACAAGAAGAGAAACGGGAAGAGAAACAACAGTGTACAGCGACTACATTTTCTGCAGTGCCTCCTTCATCATCTGAGGATTCAGATAACGAACTTCCAAGTTCAGATGAAATCAACGTTGGTGAATTTTTAGGAGCGACTTCTAAGAGTGCATCAATACAGAATGCTGCAAGGCGTGGCTCCAAAACTTTCATTACTCCTCAACTAGTGGCTGCTTTAGATAGATGCCAGCTAAGTGTAAGAGATTCTGTATACATCCTTCAAGCGACTGCAGAGGCACTTAGACACAATACCGAAGAACTCCCTATTCATCCATTCATCATCTCCAATCATCCATACTTCGAATCAGACACAGGAAGAGAAGAGAACGTTATGAAACAATTAAATCTGCTTTCAAGAATGATATACCTGAAATTCTTACTGTTCATCGGGATGGTGAACTGCATTAATTGCCAGGGATCCAAAAGAAGAAAAACTTCCTATTGTTGTTACATTTGGGGATCGTGAGCTGCACATTGGGGTTCCCAAATTGCGGAATTCTTCTGGTAAAGAGCAAGCGAATACTGTTTGGAGGGCATTAACGCACTGGGATATCAAAAACAATGTACAAATTCTCTGCTGTGACACAACTACATCAAACATTGGACGTTGACGTTTTAAAGGAGCATACGTACTTCTTGAAGAAAAAATGGAAAGAGTTGAAAAAATGAAAAGGAAATTGTTGTTCTTTCCGTGTCGTCATCATATATACGAACTTTACGATGTGTGTTTGAATATAAACGTGATGTAGCAAGCAGTCCTGACATACCACTTTTTAAACAATTTAAGGAAAGCTGGGAAAGAGTAAATGCCAATTATTTTCTAAGTGGCAAAGACCATGTGAAAATGTTTCTTAATGAGTCAGAAATTAAAGAAATGTCGGACTTTTATGAAAGTCAATTGTATAAATCAACACTGAGAGGGGATTATAGTGAACTCGTAGACCTTTCCCTAATGTTTTTAGGAGAACACTCTGGGAAAAAAACTGAAAATACATTTTCTTGGGGCAATACATCGAGCTCGATGAGCTATTTATTGTTTTAAACTTTTTTGCTAAGATCACAACTTAAACTAGTCTGTGATGCTGAAGATTCCCTAAGAGATGTCTCTCTGTTCATTGTAATTGTTTATGTGAAACTGTGGCTTCAATGCAGTGCAGCTGTAAAAGCTCCTTGTCAAGAACTCTGTTTTTTTTTTAGTTCTAAAAGCAAATGAAAAGATAGATTCCACAATTTCAAAAGCAGCTCTAAAGAAGTTTATTCATTTGTGGTATTTATCAGAAGAATTATCCGTCCAATCACTCTTTCATGATGAAATGGACATATAATCAAAATCAAATTGGTAGCAAATTTAGCAAGAGAGAATCTACACATGGAAAAGAGAGATATTCCTTTTTGTGGAGAATTGGATGGAGAATTATACGAGAAGCGTAATTTAATCTTAAGTTCCAATCTTTAAATATTAATTCAATATTATACAATACATATCCTAATCCAAATTTATCTTCATTTAATTCAAAACATTGACAGACTTTGTCGCAACTTCCCTTCTCATTTTTCGTTTTTCATGTATCAGATTCAATAGTTGTTGAAGCAAATTCCTACACGATCTGTGTGCTGGAAGGGATGATATACTTTTATCCAAGTTTTTATGAATTGCATTGTTTATTCTGGTTATCTCTAATTCAAGTTGGTATCATTTTTAATTGAATTTGGAAATTCAAGGTTTTGGTACATTAGACCGCGAAATTTATTCCAGTTGATTTTTTGTTTTTGTTTTATTAGTGTTTTTTATTGGAATTTTTCCTTGGAAGGAGCAAATAAATGGATTATGATCCGAATCTAGATCCGGAACTACCGTTTGATAAATTAGGAAGTTGATTCCTTGAGAGATTATTATATCTAAGATATCTGGGATGGTTTTATTGTTGTAAGGGTAGTGAGTTGGTTCACTGGGTGCTTGGAGTAAGTTATTAGCTGTAACAGCTTTCTACCATGTGTTGAGGTTGAATTACAACACCAAGCTGTATTCTTGCCATTTAGGTCCCCTATTATAAGAACTTTCAAATGCTTTTGGAAAATATTTTTATAAATATCTTGTGGAAAAGGGTAGTTAGGTGGTTTATATGCTGATACAATCACGATTTCTTCATTATTCACGTAAGTTACAACTGCTACTGTTTCTAACCTTTTGTCCGATGAAATCTCTATTTGGGAATGTTTTATGCTTTTGTGAATTAAGATTGCCACCCTTCCCGAAGCACTGTGCTTTAACCTATCGTTTCTATACATTGCATATCCATTAACTTTAAATTTTTCACCTGGCAGTAAATGTGTTTCGGTTATGCAGGCTATTTTTATTTTATTATCATTTAAAAAGTGAATTAATGAATTTGTTTGTCGTCTTGTGGCATTTGCACTCCAGTTTAATAACCTCATTTCATCATTATTATTTAATACTATTAAGAAATCAGTTGTTCTGTTTGTGATCTAGTCCATTGCGAATACTGATGTGATCCATTACAACAAACACACCTTGGATTTTATTTACAGTTAGCTTGGGTGTGATTGAATCTCTGGTACGCTTACATTGTATTACTTTGGAGCGTTTCGCATACACACTTTAATTACACAATAAAATAATTTAGTTTCATTAAATATTGATTTAGCATTTTCAGTGTCCATTAAATCTACAGCAAAGGACAATAAAGGTTTTCTATTTTTATTATACAGCCTTGTTAGGCTGGTTACTGGGTCTGGAGGCTGGTTACAAGTCTTGCTAATTCATCAAATATTTCTTTCTCAGAATAAACTACAGGTATACCATAAATTATGGCCGTGAGTTTAGAATGATAGGGAAAGAATGATATTGAATATTATTTCCATCACAAACTTTTCTGTAACATCTGCAGTCTTCAATTGTTACAAAGTTCACTTGATAAAAATATTTTTGTTGTTTAGTAGTAAACTCGTTTTTGGCTACTTTTTAATATCACTAACTAGAAGTAGATATCCGTAGTCATTAACATTATGAATGAATATTGGTGGAATTTTTACAGTTTTATCACTTGTAAAATTATCACGATTGTCTAAATTTATAAGCAATTCATCGCGTGAACTTACTGGTACATTGTACCTAATATTCTCCTCTGTTCCATGGTCAGAATCGAACCCTTTCCTCTTGTTTGAATCGGAGCACACGTTGCCGTTTAGACTCACGTTCTGTGATTCGTTTTCTTGATGTTCACCCGCTTGTGGTGGCGATGGCGGTAGAAAGGCGCCCACTGAGGATGAAGATGCCCGTAGAATTCGCCGCCGTTTGGATTTTCATTGGTCACTTCCATTTACTGCACAATTAACCCTGAGGTTTCAAGTAGCTCCCCAGAGGGGACACTATCCACATTCACTTTTCACAGATAAATCGTTGCACTATGTTGGTTGTTGTTTTACTTACTGAACAATACAGAATATCACCAAATATCACTGTTGAAAAACACAGTTAAATGACATCGCCCAGGCACCTCGGTCCCCACAGTTGGAACTGAACCAAGACTGCTAAGCGGAGCGCGATCTGCACCGTGCCGTGCTCACCAGAAGAATGATCACTAACTTCTAGATTTTATTAACACACTCCGTTTTTACTTAAGTGACTTGAGAAACTTGAGAGAAGCGTAACTTACGAACGACTAGAGGAGGACTGTTTACCTAATATTTTGCGGTGCCTACCGACCGTCCAGACGTACATCGTCCCCTCTCCCCGCCTTAGAAACATGAGGAGTCCTCAGTTATCGCGGCAGGCATGCGGTGCCTTCGCCTGCGCTAGCGAATTCTCTGGTCACCGTTAAGAACTGTTTGAAACTTCTAACTCTAACGCACTTCATAGCGCTTATGCGGAGTGGCTCTCTGTAGAATAACAGAGTTATTTTTTCGCATCTGTTTTAAAGCTTTCAAAATCTTAATAACTTTTTAGAGGATTATAAAACTTATGAAATATTTCTTATACACTTCAAATTATTAGGTATATCGGTGATATACGCGGTGTATCGAAGAATTCGCCACTGCGTGTGGGTGACAACTTCATATGCTAGTAAATTATCTTTCACGTAGGACGCAACACTTCCACTGGCGTAATTGGACTACGAATGATATCTGTAAAAGCATTGGAATCTTTTAATATTTTTCAATGTTATAGCTTTTAAAGTTAGTTCTTTGAAGGCATATTATGAAAACTATGATTACTTAACTTGCTAAAATGTTACTCATCTTATATAAAAAAACTGGCAAAAATATTCTATTGAAAATTGGAATTGTAATTTATTTTACTCATTGTCAGAATTTTATATCATTGATTCAGAAGACTCTTTTTCAATGTTCTTTAGTTTATTTTTAATTCTCGCTCTGTTTCTGTCTCGTTTTCTGTCAAAATTTGTCTTTAGCAATTGAAGCTGGGGCCATTGGAGCCGAATTTCTAAGATTGATTGATTGAGCAGTGATACCGGGCGCGTTATCTAATAAGGTCATTAGTCTCGTAAATGTAGTGCATATTTTATTGCGGGAGATTGGTATTCGTCCCCGCTGGATACAGAGATCCGGCGCCGACCTACGTCAGCTTGCGGCGATTTTCCCTAACCAGACATCTCATCAGGTAGCGTCGCACCGCCCCATCCAGGACAAACTCTAAGCTCCCAGCTGGTCTCCCGACAAGTGTAGTGGTGAGAATGTGAATCAAAGTGTGTGTAAGTAAGGGGTGAGGCTAGGATAAAGAAGAGGAAGGAAAGATCGGGTACGGTCCTTAGTTTAGCTGTTCTTCGCGTTCATTTGAAGTGGAAGGGTAGTGTCCAGCTACGTTACCTCGTTTACATGGAAAACAAGACATGCGTATGTGTGTGTTTAGTCGTGCTGCCTGTACAGATATTGTACTCCTCAGCATAAAACAAGACATGTCAGCTGACAAAAATATTCTATTAGTTGTCTCTTCGTAATAGATCAACAGATTATCCTGACGTTTATCGACTGAAAGTGGATCAATTTACTACACTTGCCGAAAGCTCCGATGGCTCATAATGTGTTAAAAATCGCTATTCAGGTAATCCAACTTGAAAGAAATATATTTTAGTAGTCCATCGCAAATTTGCAGTTGTTCTGCGTTTACTTAGGGTGGGGTAATGGGGCATACATTCGAGATTATGGATCTAGCATGTTTGTTAATTATAAGCCTAAAATGAAGTTCTTGTTCATTAATTTAGATTGTTTTGTACTTAGTGGTAAAATTTTAGTCTTTCCCTTAGCTCAGAGAAAGATGCATATTCTGTTGTTCTAAAAACTTGAAACAAATTTAATAGCTTAAAAATTAACAATACCTGCGACAGCAGAAGACTTTTCTTTCACGGAGATTTCGTCTTTGACTTCTACGACTTCTAATTGCTTGTTCTTTCGAAGGGAACACATCTGTTGTAATTGCATTTACGAAGGATTTCTTCATTCTGGTAGAGCCTATAGGAATTGAAAGATGAGTGGTCCCCCTATAGTCATATAGTCCAATTCGTCGACTGTTTCTTGCAAGACACAATAAATTTAAACATAATTTCACTGTAGAACATCAGAAAAATTAGCTGTCGACGGCTGACAACGTACAAGATTAGAACCCCACACAACTTACACCGTTCTGTCGAATGGTTCTGATTGAATTCTGTTTCTATAATGGGTGAAAAAATTTATTATTAATTTCACTTTTCTAAGAAACAGAAAAGGAATGATTATATATTGTCTTGCCTCGAGCACTCCTTATTCACACACACACACACAAACACACACACATCATGCAGTTATAATTTGAAACTCTTCTACCAAAATAAAAAAAAAATTTGTTACCTCAATAAATTATTTATACTTTTCTTGAAATTGCGGCATTATCTTCAACATCACGAAAATGATTTCCGTAATATGGTATTATGGAAATCATTTTCCATAATGTATCCTCCTACAGGATGCCTAGTTGACATTGTCTACTATAAAAACTATGGGAGATATGTACTATAAAACTTAAATATTTATTAACACTTAAAATTTTACTGTTAAAAACGCTCTATTTGCTCCAGGCAGTGGCGGATTAAGGCATGGGCACTGTGGGCACTGGCCCCTGGGCGGCAAATTTTCTTTAATCCAAATGTTTTTTATTCGAAAAATTGTTTACTGAGAGGAATTGCAGTTATCCGTGTTGATTCAACAAGGACTCTTGCGCTCGGACAGCTGGCCGGCGAAGAACGTTATCGTAGAATTTTTTTAAAACAAAATTATGAAAATTCATTTTTTTATAACTACAACTTTCCGCATGACAAAGCATATTCTATTATTTTCTCGTATACGTAGAAAATAATTTACTCTTATTCCGGGGTCCTAAACTCTTATTACGGGGTCCTGGCAACGAAAACGTGAATTAATCCAGATGCTAAATTTAGAAAAAAAATTATCTATCACGTGGTGTAGCCAGAATCCATGTTTTATGGGTCCTTGATGTCGAAAGATAAAATGACGGCAAATCAGTCCGTTTGTGAACAACGCTAGCGGCTAAACCGTTCAGCGGTTTTGCGGCAAAATTGATATTCCCCAACCGATCTGGCTGGTGTCGCAGCCCCTTGAATTTGAAACCGATATTTTAATTTTGGGGGGTACTTTACATAAAGCCTCTGGGACATTTTCCAAATAAAAAAATTGGCTCTATCGTTTTTCATTAAATTTTATTGTTGGATAGTGTGAAGGACGTTTAAGAGAATGCTGCAGGTGTCACGGTCGTGAAAAACTCTGATTTTTAGAAAATTGCAAAAGTTCAAACTTTATTCGGAGTCTTCCCACAACTAAAATATCAGAGACAGAGGTATTTTGCCTTAATGTAATCTTTCCTTAAAGCTAGATTTTGAAATAAGGTCATGTACAATTTTTCGAAAATTTGTTTTTTTGCGTAATTATGCGTAAAATACGAGCGAGAAAGTACGTGTTGTTTTAGCACCACTGATTTTTTGCTTCAATTCGTGATGTCTCGCTTAAAAATCACAGAAATCATTTGATTTTTTTTTGCCCAAAAATACGTGATTTACATGACCACATTTTAACTCAATTGATCAAAAACTAAATTTTAATTAATAATTAACGAACAATTGACCCGCGATCATTTCAAAGTCAATACGTTCTATGTGATTTTAGATAACTTAGTTTGCGAGGTAAGTCGAATAAACGAAGCTGACAAGAAGATCAGTGGAAAGGTCTTCGTAATTTTAGAACTTTGAAATTTGAATGTAAGCAATGTACAAGAAAAATCGAACTTGTTGCGAGGCTTCTGTGACGTGGATTTAGAAGGCACATTGAGAAATGAAATGCACGCTCACTGAGCTCAGCAAGACGCGAGAGATTTTAGTTTATTTCGTGTAATGTTATTCATTTTATTATAAAAACGTATTTTTATTAATTGAATAAATGCTTTAAAATTATCGAAACTTTATTGTCCGTATTAAAAAATTAAAGAATACAAAAAAGGGCGGCATGGAGTGTAGTGCCCAGGGGCGCCCCAAGTGTAGATCCGCCCCGGCTCCAGGGCATACAATTGATGTTTTTCTCCAAAATTTTCCTAAAGAATGAGAAGAGATGTCAGAGACAACTTTTTACAAAAACCTCACAAGACTTAGTTGTATTTATTAAGTTGTAAAATTAGTTGTATTTCTTTAAAATTAAAGAAATAATTAATTATAAATGATTGAGAATACACATAGGAATTACATTTATTAGTCATTAAAATAGTACCCCTGGGCACTTTCTAAAACTTTTGGAAATATAGAAAGTGTTAATGTGGGTGCTTGGTTATTCTTGTAAAACAGATCATAATTCAGATTTTCACAACACCTAATTCTGGTGTGATTCATTCAGGCCGATAAAAACTAATAGAGTAGCTACTTTACCAGTGGAGAGCAACTCACCTAGAAATTTTCATGCGAAAATAAATGCCTCTGGTCCTCCAGGATGGGGGTTTGAGCTTTGGGCCTGCAACCCATTCTTCCGCAAAAGAACAAGTGCAAAAAACTCTACAAGTAATACGTGTCGGAGTACGATTTTAAACAGAAGTAAGCTTCGGAAACGGTTCATTAATATTGAATATTAGAATGTTCCAGGGATCTCTACCAAAGATAAAATAGTATTTGAAGAGCTGGAGAAATTGAAAATGGTCATAGTCGCACTGTCAGAGGCAAAGAGAAAAGGAAATGGAAATGAACGGTAGTGGAATTACTAGCACTTTTATAGTGTAGTGAATAAAGGAAAAGAGTTCCATGTACTGCAATCAGGGATATCGATTGCAGTACATGAAAAACAGCTACAAGATTATCAAATTTCATTCAGTTAGCGAGAGAATTGCTTTACTAGAAATGAAGTTTGTAGGTCGCACTTTCTCCATTGTTGGGGTATATGCTCCAAATGATGACACTGAAGTTAAAGTAAAAGATAAATACTTGGACAAATTGACGGAAATTATAGTCAGTAAGGAAAAATAATAACGCTCCTGTTTCCAGATTTCTTCAAAATGCATTTAATATGTGTTAAAATAGGTTTTGAAGAAATCTGAAAGCAGGAGCATGTACATGTATTAAACAATACACGTTTTCATATTAAAATAAATTTTTTCGACCAGTGGACAATATATGTTGTGATTAGTTGCTCCTCATATATTACCTATCAAAACAGCTTATTCAAAATAAAATTCAAACAAACAGAGAATTACACTTAATTTTTATTTATTTAAGGAAGACTTATGATAATGTTCCAATAGATAAAGTGTGGGAAGTTCTAACAACAGTAAAGGTAAAATCCTGCCTTGATAAATGTAATAAAGAGTGTCTATGAGAACAGTTGTTCTTAACGAGTCATGTTAAGAATAGAAAAGAAGGCTTTATTGAAGATAAAGGCTTTATAGTAAATAAGGGGCTCAGGAAAGGATGTCCTCTATCACCAACTCTGTTCAAGATTTTTATTGGCAAAACTCTAAGTCAATGATACAGAAAATGTAGAAATGTAGAAATGACTGACCGAAACGAGAATATTTATAATATTTTTGTTGACGACCTACCAATTTTGGCTGAAGATCAGGATGGTATTGAATATATGCCAAAGAAATTAGTAGAAACATAAAAAATGAGAATTCGAAATAAAAACAGACGCATTTCGATTTCAGTTTCCGTCAGTGTTTTGCAGCATAACGTAACTATATCTGAATGTACTCAGTATATTTTATGTATACCGGCATACTAGTTCACGAAAAAAGACATAACAAGGTACTTGATTTAAGTGATATGTTTATAATTAGGTATTTTTTATAAAAAAAGGATTTACAATCCAAACAGTAAAGACAATACAAAAAATAACTCGATCGGGTTTTTGTCCAGTTTCCCTGATCCATTGAGAAAATGCTGAGATGTCCCCTTGATTTGCTTCTGGACGTAAATGTAGCTTCGGTATGCGCACGTTTTGTTTAGCTTTCCTTTTGCTTGTAGTGGTAGTAGAGCTTAGGGTAAGTTACTATTTTGTTAGCAATTCAGAAAAATCAAATCTGCAGTTCGTTTACCGTTACAAATAAGTTTTCTATAACTCGGAAACGAAAAGGTATAGTTTTTGAAATGTTAATCTCGCGCTTTTTAAAATGTTGTTATTATTATTATTATTATTATTATTATTATTATTATTATTATTTAAACTTTTTATCATCTTGCAACTATTAATAGTTAAATTGTTGGGAAGGGTTTCTAAAACTCAAGAAAGTGTGCGCAGATGATTTTCTCTCCCATTCGTTACATACAGATTTTTTACTGTTTTTTTACTAAATAAATATCTATCTATCTACAACCTGTTAGTATCGCAGAAAAGTGGGACAAGAACCTGCAAGAAATGCATGAAATGAATACATGGAAAGACAAAAGGAAATTGAGGAATGGGTCACACATGCTGCTAGTGCTCATTTAATTCTTCGCAGTGTTACTTTACTTGACAACGGCCCACAATGAAGAGGTGGAGAGAATTGCCTACTGCTTGGCTGGCAGAGCGCCGCACTAGATCACGCAACGTGGTGCGGCAGTGGCGACTTAAGCCTGTTAGTTGAGGGCGAGTCGACAAACCTGTACGCGTCTCGGCCGCCGACAAAAACCCAGTCAAGCGACCGGACGCCCAGCCCGTCTGCCCGCGGCAAGTCCGCCCGCCCAGCCACCGCCGTCCGCTCGCCCGCTCTGGGCCCGCTCTGGTCCGCCCGCTCGCTCTCGCTCCTCGCTCGCTCTCGCTCGCTCTCGCTCGCTCTCGCTCGCTCTCTCGCCCGCACTCGCTCGCTCTCACTCGCTCTCGACCGCACTCGCCCGCTCAGGCCCGCTTTGGGCCGCTCTCTGCTTTGCCCGCTCTCGCCCGCTCTGACCCGCTCCTCGCCCTGCAACTCGCTCCTCGCCCGCTCTGCCCCCCTCTCGCCCGCTCTGGCCCGCTCTCGCTCGCTCTCACCCGCACTCGCCCGCTCTCGCCCGCTCTGGCCCGCTCTGGCCGCTCTCGCTCGGTCTGGCCCGCTCACCCGCTCTGGCCCGCTCTCGCTCGCTGTGGCCCGTTCTGGCCTCCCTCGCCTCTCGCCCGCTTTCGCCGCTTTCGCCCGCTCGCCCGCTCTGACCCGCTCTCGCCACGCACTCGCTCGCTCTCGCCCGCTCTGCCCCCCTCTCGCCGCTCTGGCCCGCTCTCGCTCGCTCTCGCCCGCACTCGCCCGCTCTCGTCCGCGCTCTGGCCCGCTCTCGCTCGGTCTGGCCCTCTCGCCCGCTCTGACGCTCTCGCTCGCTCTGGCCCGTCTCTGGCCCTCTCGCCCGCTCTCGCCCGCTCTCGCCCGCTCTCGCCCGCTCTCGCCCGGCCGACCATTCACTCAGCGACCACGTCCTGGTCGCTTGCCCGCTCCCTGCCCGCCCGTTTACTGCCCGCCGCCCGCCGCGCCCACCCACTGCCCGTCGTCCTCCTACCGCCGCCTACTGCCCACCCGCCCGATCCCCGTCTACCTCCCACCCGCCTGACCACTGCGACCGGGAGAGGGCATGGTCAGCCCGCGGAACGATCTATAGGCGAAGGATCTCGGGCACTTCGGTGCACGGCGCCGTCCAATCTTCCTACGACGCCCCACGTCGAAATTTATCTCAGTGAACCAACACGTTTGACGAATCACAATGCCTCCGCTCTGCTTTCCCGCCTCCGCCTTCAGCAAAGCTTGCCACATCGCGCCACGCGCTCGACGAACCAGCACATCCACGAGAGTTTGATTTCTTGTTTCAGCGCATATTTCCCGGCCCACTATCATTCGGGCATGATCCTTATTAGACTTTTATTCAGAGGAAACTTTTTCGAGATGAACAGCTCCCGTGCCGGGGCTCCAAGTGGGGAGCGCTCGGTTGCTGGGAGAAGAAGCCACGCCCGAGAAACGAGAGCACCAGCCCCGCGCCCTCCTCCTGCCTCCTCTCCAGGACAGCCCGGGCTCTCCGCCAGCGCGCACTACAATCAAGGCTTTTCATCACGCTCTCTCCGTTCCTCGTTGCCTCCGAGAAAGCAGAGAACCATTATGTAAAAATGCAAACTTAGACAAATAAATTGTACATTTGTGCACTACCAAATATCTTACAATACACTTTGCAATCTACTATGAATGCTTGAAATAAGCCCACTTCAGCTCAATCGAAGATGGAGTAATGGTAGGTTATCGAATAGAAGTATTAATTGAACGCGTGTTGAGGTCAGCGTTTGATAACCTGCTCACCTCAGAGTCGAAAACGAGAGGAAAATCTCTAGCATTACACGACAGGTTCCTGCGCGCAAAGGAGAGAAAGAGAGAGAGAGAATTTCTAGAAGGTCACGCTTCAGCAGCGAGCAGCAATGTTACAATCAATTAGTGACCCGTAAGCCCTGCCGTGCTCGTAGCTCCTGGCACCGAGTTGCACGGCCAACCAACGGGCTCGACGGCGGCGACTGCTCGTCACGCTCGACTTCAAACGCGTCGAGTCCACGCGCCCAGCCACCGGCGCGCCGCGGCGGCGGCGGCAGGCCGCTGCGTTCGCCCCAACGCCGCGCCCCGCCCCCGCCCCCCGCCCCCGCCCACGCCCAGCAACCGCGACCATACCCCGCGCCCCGGTCTCCCCCCCTCGCCCGGAGCCACCGCACTACTCACCGCACCCCGCGCCCTCGTCCCGCGCCCCCGTCCCACCCCGCCCCCTCATCCGCCCGCGCCCCGGAGCCACCCCTTCTCGCGCCCCGCCCCGCTCCGCCCCGCGCCCGTCCCACCTCGCGCCCCTCCCCGCTCCCGCCCCGCGCCCCGCCCCCTCATCCGAGCCACCCCTTCTCACCCGCCCCGCTCCCGCGTCCCGCACCCCGTCCCACCCGTCCACCCTTCTCGCGCCCCGCCCCGTCCCCTCGTCCGAGCCACCCCTTCTGCGCGCCCCGCTCCCACGCCCGCGCCCGTCTCACCCGCCCCCTCATCCAGACCCACCCCTTCTCGCCCGCCCCACATCCCGCCCGCGCCCCGTCCCACACCCGTCCACCCGTCCCCTCATCCGGAGCCACCTTCTCGCGCGCTCCGCCCCGCGCGTCTCACCGCCCCCTCATCCGGAGCCACCCTTCTCGCCCCTCATCCGGAGCCGCCACCGCTCCGTCCCACCCCGTCCCCTCATCCGGAGCCACCCCTTCTCACGCCCCTCCCGCTCCGCCCCGCGCCCGTCCCACCCGTCCCCTCATCCGGAGCCCCCGTCCCACCCCCACCCCTTCTCGCGCCCCTCGCTCCCGCCCCGCGCCCCGTCCCACCGCCCCCTGCATCCGGGCCACCCCTTCTCGCGCCCCGCCCCGCTCCCGCCCCGCCCCGTCCCACCCCGCCCCCTCATCCCCCCTCATCCGGGCCACCCCTTCTCGCGCCCCGCCCGCTCGCCCGCCCGCCGCGCCCGTCCCACCCCCCCCTCATCCGAGCCACCCCCTTCTCGCGCCCCGCCCCGCTCCCGCCCCGCGCCCCGTCCGCCGCGCCCCGTCCACCCGCCCGCTCATCCGGAGCCCCCTCATCCAGCCACCCTTCTCGCGCCCCCGCCCCGCTCCGCCCCCGCGCCCCGTCCACCACCCCCCTCATCCGGAGCCACCCCTTCTCGCGCCCGCCCCGCTCCCGCCCCGCGCCCGTCCCACCGCCCCTCATCCGGGCCACCCTTCTCCGTCCCACCCCCGCCCCCTCATCCGGAGCCACCCCTTCTCGCCCCGCCCCGCTCCGTCCCGCGCCCCCGTCCCACCCGCCCCCTCATCCACCCCTTCTCGCGCCCCTCCCGCTCCCGCCCCGCGCCCCGTCCCACCCCCTTTCTCGCGCCCCGCCCCGCGCGCTCGCTCCCGTTCCATAATCCCCAAGTCCGCGCCCTCCCCCACGCACACGCCCCACGCCTCACCAGGAGCTTCATTTACTGTTGTGGAAAGAGGCATTCGTGCACAGTATCTGCCCGCCTACACCTTGTAATGTGCGAATAATTAGAGGCAGCCTGTCTGGGAGGCGACGGCGCGGCGGTGGGCAGGAGTCCCGCGCAAGGCATGCGGCTCTTCCCCTCGTGCTTGAAGCGTGGGTGGCTTTTCGTACCAAGATGTGTCACACTTCGCATTACAACACGCGTCTTCGCATTCACAATCATTTCTCTCATTGTCATTCACTCAAGAAAAATCTAAACTCAAACAGAGGAGGGCAAAGGCAAACGCCGCTGCCATCTCCTCCGAGGAAATGAGATCGTAAAGGACCAAGCCTCCCCCTCGCGAGCGCTCCGCGATTTAATGCGGCTCTCGTCGCCATCAGCTGGAGGCGGTTGAAACCACCCCTTATTCCTTTAAATCTCATCAAGTGGACATTATGAGAAAAAACAACCAATCACTCTGCATTTCCAAGGTGTATGACAGTAAAATAAACAAATTAATTACACAAGGATTCACATTGTTCACTCATAAGTCATTAAGAAGTGAGCAGTGTGTAATGAAACAAATGTTAATAGTTGAAAATAACTCATAATCCGCTGTTGGATATTTTGTAGTAACGTTAACTATGGATATTGTCTATTGTACTATGTGTAATACTGATGCTCATTCTGTGAACGGGACTGTCGAGCCAGATATCGACTTCCTCATCCGCGCTTTAGAACGTTTTCCATGATAATGTTTTTGAATCCTTTTTTAATAATTAGTTTCCACTCTTGCATATATCAAGCCGGAGATACTGGAAAACTTTAACAAGGGCATAGATAGGAAAGGCAGTAGACTTCAAAATATACAGTGAAAAATAAAAGTGTCCAAACGTTAACAAAGCAAAAGTCGTACAGGATATTTTTGTCCACCAAAATGTGGGAATTGATGAGAGGTATTAAATTCAATTAAGGAAACGAAGGAGCCATTTTTTTACATTTTGAAAATGTCCCAGGGGCTTAATGTAAAGTACCCCCAAAATTAAAATATCGGTTTCAAATTCAAGGGGCCGCGACATCAGTCAGATTGATTGGAAATATTACTTTTGGAGAAAATCGGCTGAACGGTTTAACCACTAGCTTTATTCACAGACGGACGGACAGACGGAAGGACGGACGGACAGACGGAAGGACGGACAGACAGACGTTTTGCCGTCATTCGATTTTTCAGTATCAAGGACCCACGAAACATGAATTCTGGCTACACTACGTGTTAGAGGATTTTTTCTAAATTTAGCAACTGGATTCATTCTTCTTTTCTTTTCTAGGGCCCCGTAATAAGAGTTTTCTGCCAAAATTTGGCCGTTTTTTCGCGCAGCATTACATAACTTTCTGTCTACTGCCTAAGCGGTAGCGAGAAAGTAAAATTGATATGTATATTTTGTCAAATATTTGGAACGTGAATTTGCGCCTTTAGGAAAATTCGTTGAGTCGAAAAGTCGCGACACCATTGATCCGTAAATAAATAGGCAAAAAAATGCATTGAGGTTTTCAGAAACCACGAGGGTGGCATTTGCGTATTTTCGGTTGAATCATTTTTCTGTAATCTAAAAGTACTGTAGAACATGCTTCCTCTAAAATATTCTGCCGTATCTCGGGCAGCAATGTAGAACATTTGAAAAATGTACGCCAGAAGCTGTAAGAATAAATTTGAAATAATTGATAACGATAAACATAATGAACTTAATTTTGTGGCATGTCCCATTGGTCGAAAGCGTGACAGTGGCAAAATGTTTATGGCAAAACTTCTGTATATTGACCCGTGCGTTGTCTGCGGTTAACGGTAGGGCGTAAATCGTTCAGACGATTTTCTTCTAAATAGTATCAGCATTTTCAAAATTTTCTCCCAAATGACTCCAAAATTGTTTACATTTAACGCAAAACTGTGAAGCTACTCATGTTTTTGAGAAATTGTACGTGACCTTATTTCAAGATGTCTTTAAGGAACCGACTTTTTTTTTTCAGAAAAAAAAACTATCTTCAATATTGTAGTTAAAGAAAGCTTTCTTTCATAAGTAACAAAAAGCGACAAAGTTTCCACGTTTATGTTTTATGTTTGAGACATGATAAATATATTTGTCTATATTCTTCAAATGACTTCATCAAACTCCTCTCATCTTTTTGTAAAATTTTCTGTGAAATTCTTAAGGACATTTTTTTTCATTATTGAGTTTTACTGAATGACAAATTGGCTGGCATGAAAAAATGGTGGGATGGTCATCATTCAGAAGATTGGATATTTTATGATACACATGTATAATTCATATATATATATATATATATATATATATATATATATATATATATATATATATATATATATATATGATCATTCCATTTAAAACAGGGAAGATACTTTCACTAATAGCAAAATTTTAACTATGAACGATTTAAAATGATGTACCAAAATATAGCTTTATGGTTAGCTGTGTAGTTGCTATGATATAAATTTCTCAACCAATTACCCCTTAGCAATTCCTATTTAGAAATTATCAAAGCTATGATGTATGATGCATTCCAGAAGTTCGTTCTGGAACCCGTATCACAATAGTAACAATCTATTTCTTATTTACAAAATGATTACTTGGATTTATGAACGAACTAATGCATCGGAAATGCAGTCACTAAGTATTAAACTACTAGGGCAAATATTCTATACTTTATTATCCTCTCAGTATTCTAAACCTGAACTGCTATTTGCACTACAATGAATCTGTGTGTCCGTCTGTTCCTCTGCGGTCAACGCTACAGCCTAAACTAGGGTTGTCCAGCTGGTGGTCCGCGGTGCTATTCACTGAGGCCCGCGAAAGGTTATTGCTCAAAACTGAGTCTCTTGCGCCCATGCCAGGCGAGAAGATTGTGCGCGTAGTGTATGCACCTCGTCGGGGTCAACATCCTCTTAATGGAAAAATAGGTTTAGTTTAGATTTAAGAAATTTTTCCAGTAAATTCAGATTATAAATTTTTTGAAAGCGCTGCATAATTTTTTGAATGAGTCGAAAAAAGCTATGCCTTTGGGGAATGAGTACACAGCTAATTGTTTTATATTGTTCGTTAGATAGCCAAAGTGTGAAGGAGTTGTATGTCATACCGATGTGGCGTCTCAAACTGCACGCCATATTGAATTCAATGCGTCGTTTTTTTAATACCCTCTTGTATTACGAGCTGAAAGCCATTTTTTGATCTAATGGTAGAATATTATTTTTCATTGCCGATTATGACCACGCTATACCGTTGTGGCGTTTCTAAGTAGCCGCCATACTGGTTCAAAGATTTCCAATTTGTCACTAATCCATGGTGTACTATATATCATAGGTACACGTATGGCGGTACATTATTAGGACCCCCGTAATCTGTTTTGGTAAATAGATGCAATACCATACTGATAAGACGTCATTAAATGGCCGCGATATTGAAAAAACTTATTTTTTAAAAAAAAAGAACTCGTTATATCATTGATAAGTGCTGGAAAATAATTGTTTAATCTTAACATCAATAATAAATTGAAGTGAGTGGTAGATTTGCAATGTTTTATGACAATTAGGAGCAATATAATTTATTGAAAGAAATGAAATGCAGTCCTTATTGGTAGTTACATTGGCGAGATGAAAAAGTTACACATTCTACAAAAATGGTAAACTGAACAGAGAGAAATTTTTGTAGAAAAGTGTCTAAATCACTGAGCTAAAAAAGTATCACAATACTTATGAAAGAATCTGCCATCTAGAGCTCGAATGAAACGAATGAGTTGAGGAAGTTCATCTAAAATTCTCAATAGTGCAAGAAGTTACCGCGCAGGCGGCGCTAGTGAGTATACTTGTAGCATAACTTCAAAAGCAGGTTCGGGTTCTTTGTTCATAGGAGGCGTATCAACAAGTTGCAGGAGGGTAAGTTACTATCTAAATTCAAGCCTGATGTAGGGGGAATAGTTTTTGACATTAAAAACATGGCGTTACCATTTTACTCCTGTACAAGAAATGTTTCACCTAAGACAACTTGAGTTCTACGTTTTCAGTATATTCATAATTTAAACTAGAAAAATGGCTACTTTTTAGTAGTAATGGCTACAGAATGGCAGACTTTTTAGTAGTAACGTTTTCTAATTTCCTTGATGTGGACTATCTTTTCGGCCTTGCCCCCTCCTCTTGCCAGCTGTCATAAGTACATAAAGTACTTTTTTTGACATTTTCTCTACCTTTCGGTTCTTAAATAATAGAATCGAAATATTAGTTTTATAATATTAAAGAACAGTAAAATCTCGTCCTAAATAGAAACATTCACTGAAAAATTTGAAGCCGTTTTTAACAAAATGGCGATGAAGCATTACATTACTGTAAATGCGAAAATTGAAGCTCTTTTGACTCAACAGAAATCTGTTGAGTTTTCGAAAAACTTTCACCCACAAATACAATAATCTATACAAATCGATGGATTGATTGATTTTTTCGTGTTTCCGGGCGCGTCAACTGCTTCGGTCATTAGTCCCGTTAGTACAGTGCATGTTTTTTCTCGGGAGATGGCGGTGATCTTCCCCCGCTGGATGGCGAGATCCGGCGCCGACCTACCGTCGGCTAGCGGGATTTCCCCCTAACCAGGACTCTCCCACCAGCGGGGCACCGCCCCAGACGGGACAAGCTCTAAGCTCCCGACCGGTCTCCCGGAATATGTGGTAGTGTAGTGCATGTTAGTGTAAGTGAGTGTGTGTAAGGGGAGAGGATAGGACAAGGAAGAGGAAGGACAGATCGCGCGCGGTCCGTGGCCCATTTGTTAGGGTACTGCTCCGGCATTCGCCTGGTGTTGATCGGAGAAACCACGGAAAACTACCGATCAGAACAGCCGGCCGCTAGAATTCTCTTCCAGACAGCGACTGAATTCGACCTAGCTAGAAAGCTAGTGTCGAAAATCCTGCCGCCGTCAGGACTCGAACCCTCCCTGTCAGAGGCGTTGCAGTGACATCAGTTGATGCACTGAGCTAACGCACCCGGTCCCAGCTCTACTGTTACCACTACAAGCAAACGGAGATCTCAACAAAACGTGCGCGTAGTGAAGCTACATTTATGTCCAGAAGCAAAACAAGAGGCCATATCAGCATTTGCTCAATGGATCAGGGAAACTGGACAAAATCCTGAGCGAGATGGGGGTCATTGACCCGGAAGCTGAAGTACAGGTCGGGACCTGTAAAGCGATTGTCTTTTTTTAATCACCGATAGTATGAACGTACCTTATCTCAGAGGTCAGATGTGAAAGTATAACTTGTAGAAGGGTTAGTTGTTGGGCAGAAACGTGTCGTGTTATGTATTATCAGGCGGCAAGCACTATCCCGATTTCCCTTGGTCTAATAGATATCAAATTATATTTTAGTACTCGTAAAGAGAGAACTACTATGAAAACGCACAAATATCCGTAGATATACGAAGTTGCAAAAATTTTAACTATCGGTTTCATATTATCGGTTTTGTTTCATATCGGTACATATTATTCCGTATTATTTGTAAAGATTGCGTAAAATTATAATATTCCACCTTACGATACTTCTGCTACTTTTTGAAAAACTCTCAACACTAAATAAAGAATGGAAGATTCAAACAAACATACTCCTTCCCTTCAACATACTCCATACCCCTTCAATTTTTGAAATTTGAAAAGTTCGAATGAGTATGTCCCTTATGCCATTGATTGATTGGTTCGTGATTCCGGGCACGTCAACAGATTAGGTCACTCGTCCCGTAATTGTAGTGCATGTTGTTTTCCTCTGGAGATGGCGGTGATCTTCCCCCGCTGGATGGCGAGATCAGGCACCGACCTACCGTTGGCTAGCGGGGTTACCCCCTAACCTGGACTCTCCCACCAGCGGTGCACCCGGGTGCACCGCCCTTGTCCCACCAGGAGCCGGGACAAGCTCTAAGCTCCCGACCGGTCTCCCGGAATATGTGGAAGTGAAGTGCATGTTAGTGTCAGTGTGTGTGTAAGGGGAGAGGATAGAACAAGGAAGAGGAAGGAAAGATCGTGCGCGGTCCGTTTGTTAGGGTACTGCTCCGTCATTCGCCTGGCGTTGATCGGATAAACCACGGAAAACTACCGATCAGAGCAGCCGGCCGCTAGAATTCTCCAGACAGCGATTGAATTCGACCTCGCTGAAAAACTAATGTCGAAAATCCTGCCGCCGTCAGGACTCGAACCTAGGACCTATGTTTGAGGGGCTGTAGTGACATCAGTTGTTGCACTGAGCTACCGCTCCCGATCCTTATGCACTTGAATTGAGCGTGCGCCTGGCTTTGAATTTTGCTCTATTTTACAAACAAGTTTAAAGAAAATGCTTCCCGGATCTGGTATTCGAACTGCTGTCCTGTCGTACTGTATACCATATCTAAACGGTCATAACTATCAAGTCCATATGAAAAATGCAACTAATAAATGCAGCAGGTAAAGGAGAAAGGAAATATTTACTCGAAAAAGTTTAGAAATTATCGGAAACTGATTAAGATATCTTTGCAACCATCTGAGCCCACAAAATGCATTAAATTATTTAAAAAAACACGCAATATGGTGGTTCTACAACAATGCATACTTTCTCGCAATATTTCAAACTTTTTCAATTTTTGAAAGTTGAGACTCTTCAACAAAAATGAGATGTGCCGCTTTTTAAGCGTCCCTTATTCTGTCATCAGAAAAAATGTAAAGAAAAAAATTGTAGCGTATTTTGAGAAAATGTTTTTTATCGATGTTTTACCGGCAATCAATTTCCCGTATCAAGGACCCACAAAACACACATTTTGACAACGCAACGTGATAGAGGAAGTAATTTTCTACAATATAGGAACAAGACTTATCCACATTTTCGTTACCACGTCGCCAAAGGGTTTTACTGTCGAATAATCGCCGTTTGCAACGCACTATTTCAAACTTTCTTCTCTTCTGGAGTAAAGCGGAAAAGTAAACTAGTAATTTACTTCGCATTATACTTTCTCGCATGATTGTAAATTTGCAATTATCAAAAATTCCGGGAGTTCAACGAAAATTAGACCTGCCCCATTTTTAAGGGACCTTTGTAGAATAATTAGTAGAAAAATTGATAGAAAAAAATTGAAGAATAAATTCACTTTGGTTGTTTAAAGTCCAAATTGACGGAACTGAGATCAGTGTCGTAAAAACAGTTATTATGATGCATATATCCAGTGCTTTATTTTTAAAATTTTAGGTCCCGGAACGCGCATCAAATTGATTCTTAATCTAATAGAAATAGATATTAATTGATAATATAATTTAAAAATTATTCCCGAGGTACCGGAACACCGTTCCGTCGCGTTCCAACAGAAATCAAGCCCTGATATGAAATCATGCTCTAATATATATATATATATATATATATATATATATATATATATATATATATATTAGAACAAACTCATGGCATAGGAACTATCAACATAACTACTGTCAGATTACTACTGTCATCTTTCATAGGACAAGGAGTAAAATTTAAACAAAAATTATAGTTCACTTGACTTTTGACAAATTGCGTCTAGTTTTCTATTATATTAAAATGGTAACATTATATTACAATATTAAATTGGTTATCAATTTCGGCTTAAGAGCCTTGTTTGATAATTCTCCAATATCGTCGAATAGAATAATACAAAGCGTCCAGTTCGTTCAGATTCGGAGAAGAGCAATATTTGAGAAAATCGGCTAAACAGTTTAGTCGCTAGTATTGACTACAGACGGACAAACGGAGAGATGATTTGCCGTCAATCCAATTTTCGGGGTATCAAAAATCCACAAAACATGGATTCTGGCTACACCAAGTGTCCGTGCCATCCGAGATGTATAAAAGCCTCGTGTATGCCAAGTCACCCAAACAAGCAAACAAACGGCGATAATCTACAGACGCAGTAGAATTCTTGACGAGTTGGCAACACTGCGTCGAAGATCACGTCTGTGGCATTCGGTGCCAGTGGCAGTCTGTCTGCTACATCTTTGTGACCGCTTCGCCCTCATGTATGTATGTATATGTAATTTTAATGGTATCTGCTCATGAAATTTGTCTTCGTATGTATTGTGGTTGAAAATTCCGTCACGTGTTTTATTTTTTTCGTGTTATCCGAGTAATTTGTTATCCAGGTTACCATGAGCCCCAATTATCTTAGATTATTTACTAAAAATAAAATAAAGCATGCATTCTGCATTTATTACTTGATGCAGAAGACATGGGACGCTCTTTATAATACCGTTGATACAAACGATAAATATAATTATTTTTTTCAACGCTTTC
This sequence comes from Teleogryllus occipitalis, assembly GCA_011170035.1. NCBI lineage: Eukaryota > Metazoa > Arthropoda > Insecta > Orthoptera > Gryllidae > Teleogryllus > Teleogryllus occipitalis. Next base: position 322,377 of record BLKR01000733.1, read on the forward strand.
ATCTCATTGCTTCATTTTCTCTCACTTGCTTTCCTCTACAAAAAAGAAAATTCAATATTTCACGGAAAAGTAATTCTTGGATAACACAAGGGATTAGGTCATCATATAAAAGCACATTCTTTCTTTCATTTCCAAATATAACGTATCTCAAGATTACCTCCTCTACTTTATAAAATACAAATCATTGTTAAAAGAAACCGGGAGCGGTAGCTCGGTGCATCAACTGATGACACTGCAGCGACTCTGACCGGGAGGTCCTAGGTTCGAGTCCTCACGGCGGCAGGATTTTCGACGCTAGTTTTTCAGCTAGGTCGAATTTAGTCCCTGTCTGGAGGAGAATTCTAAGAGGGCGGCTGCTCTGATCGGTAGTTTTCCGTAGTTTCTCCGATCGACACCAGGCGAATGCCGGAGCAGTACCCTAACAAACGGACCGCGCGTGACCTTTCCTTCCTCTTCCTTGTTCTATCCTCTCCCCTTACACACACACACTAACATGCATTACACTTTCACATATTCCGGGAGACCGGTCGGGAGCTTAGAGCTTGTCCCGGCTGGGGCAGTGCTCCGCTGGTGGGAGAGTCCTGGTTAGGGGGAATGCTCACTAGCCGACGGTAGGTTGGCGACGGATCTCGCCATCCAGCGGGGGAAGATCACCGTCGTCTACCGAGAGAAAAAAGTGGTACACTTATGGGACTAATGGCCAAAGCATTTGACGCGCCCGGAAACACGAAAAAAAAACAATCAATCAAATGTTAAGAAAAGTTGTGAGGCAGGCTAAAATCATGAAACACGATCAGGATATTTTGAGCTCAAATAACAAAATAAAAGTAATGTGGAATATAATAAAAAAATACAACCAAATCAACTAGACACCATGTAGAGAATGTCATTTTAAAATATAGCGATAGAAATGTGAACGATTCGGAAACAGTGGCTAGTCTCTTATACCAATACTTTTCGAGAATTGCTGCCGATTTCACTAAGCTTCAGCCACAAAATTCAATATCAGCCCTTTCTCCAAAAATTTCAGAGACGATGTTCGTTACCGAAACTTTTTCCTATGAAATTCTCAAAATAATCGGTAAACTAAAAAATAAATATTCGGCCGAAAGATGAATTTCCGGATTGTTTGTTAAAGTGCGCCTGTCATTATAAACCCGTTAACTCACATTTTTAATGCATCCTTATGCACCAGAACTTTTTCAGATACTTTCAAAACCGCGAAGATTAAGCTGCTCTTCAAAAAAGGCAACAAAAATGAAATTCAAAATTATTGGCATATTTCTCTTCTGTCAGTTTTTCAAAAATATTAGAGCCTTTTTTACGTACGAATGGAAACCTTTCTCTGTAAACACGACGCGCTTTCAGATTGCCAACATAGATTTTGAAAATAAAATCTACGGAAACCGCCACATTTCCTTTTCTTAATGATGATTCCTCATCATTGGATCAAAATGAAGCACCTAATGGATTATTTATAGAGCCATATTTTCTTTTCTTAAAGATGTCTCCTGATCATTGGATAAAAATGAAGCACTTATTGATTTATTTTTAGATCTTTCAAAAGCCTTTGACGTCATTGATCTTGAAATATTACTTTCAAAATTACCTTCAAATGGAATCCGTGGTATTGCCCTAGATTGGTTATGTTCGTACATTAAACAACGATCTCAGGGAGTAGAAATACCTTAGTGGAATCATGAAACATTATGTACACACCTTTCCGACTCATTGCCAATTGCACGTGGAGTTCCTCAGGGATCGATTTTAGGCCCTATTCTCTTCCTACTATACGTAAACGATGTGCTCTCGACTATTCGAAACGAAAGAATAGTTCTCTTTGGGGATGATACGAACATTCTTTGCAATAAAGAAACCTTAAATAGTACAATATCAGATGTTTCAAGTTGGTTTCCTAATAACAAATTACTAGTAAATGAAAAGCCTCTATTAATCTAGGAAATTTACCATTACCTTGTCTGTTGATTTACGAATCAGTGTTTTTTTAAATGACTTGCTAAAGGGCGGGAATATATTTTCAGAAATCACCACTGCCGGTAACTATACCACTCGACGTAGTAATCATATCCATCAGGTGACAGTATCAACAGCTCATTACATAAAATTCACATACTATACATGTACATTATTTTACAACACCAGATGATATTAAACGGTTAAAATCGATACAAAAGTATAAATCCCAAGTAAAATCGTTTCTGCTGCGTAACTGTTTCTATACAATTAGATACTATTCTGAGAATCAGAAAGAAAGTAACATTAATTTTAACAGTGATATTTAATGTATTATTTACCATTTGAACTGTATGAATGTAAACAAACTATAACAAGTATTGTACCGCAGCCTCTGGGACAATGACCCCATCTCCATCAGGTTTTTTGTCCAGTTTCCCTGATCCTTTGGGTAAATGCTGAGATGGCCCCTAATTGCTGATTTGCCCTTGAAAATAGATTTTATTACATCGGAGCGAATACTTTTATTAACAATCTTTGCAAAAACGCTCTTTTTTTGTATTCAAAATTGAATTAGTACATCGCTTAGGAATGGGATCACAGAATTTGGAAAACGTGCACAGAATTCTCTTCTCCCCATAGCATGTCACACAGTTTTTAACTGTTTTTGACGTAAAATAAATAAATAAATAAAATTAAATAATTAATTATCACGGCTCTTCTGTATATTACAGGAACAGAGTTTATCCACTTTTTCGTTACCAGAGCCCGACTTTAAGAGTATTTATGTCGAAAATTTGCCGATTTCCGATGCACGATTACAATACTTTCGCATCTTACATTCGCAAGGGCGTGACATCATTTAAAGATCTAAAGTTGAGGAATATATTTAATCAGTGATTTGAAAAGTGAAATAAGTCCTTGTTCCATAGTTCTGAGGAAAAAAAAGGAAAAAAAGAAAAAGAAAAAAAAACCTTCATAACATTCACAGTTTGCATCTGGGACAGTTATGTTCTAAACAAAAGTTGTAGAACATAGTTGTAGAACATTGTAGAACATCATTGATTTTTTGGGGTGCCCAATAACTTCAATTTTGCATTTCTGTGTTGTACAGAACCATTTTTGTACCCTGGACTATCTCCTTTGTAAAATAACTGTGAAATATTTAATAGTTATTTCTATAACAAGGTCGTAGGGCTTATGTTAAGTGAAGCATTCACGAGGGAGAAGTATTCTTCCGAGCGCGATAACGCGAGGGACATAATTCTCCCGAGTCAATGAAGCTCAGGCAAACCGTGTCATTTTCAAACATTTATTTTTAAAACAATATTTCTTCGCATGCTCACCTATGCCACGAAGGACGAAGCAGTACAGACGGCGGCAAACCTTCTGGGGCGCATCTTTAGGAGGTTGTAATTTCAGCTGGATTGCGTTGTGCATGGAGGATCGGAGGAAGTTTTGAATCAGTCAGACGATAGGTATTATTTACACCCTGAAAATGAAGATCTATAAATTCCTAATGATATGATGAAAAAGCAGAATGTGATATTCCGAAATTATTCCCTGAAAAATCGAGGCATAACTACGAAAAAAAGTATGAATGTTTCTTGAAATGGAGAAATGAAAGGAAAGAAGGAAACGTTTGAGAAGAAATTGTACTTGCGTATTTTAACAATAAATTAAAAACATAAAGGCTTCATCGTTTTGGAGGCTTTAGTTTTCACACTATTTCGACAAGGAAGTTTCGGTTATTATTAGCTATCATTGTATAGATCTCATCAATAAATGTCTGTAATAAAACTTTTTATAATTTGCTTCATGCTAATTATGTAAATAATTCCTATAAAATGCACTCTTAGGTTTTAACTTTTCTTTCCCTAGCCACGCGACCTGCTGGTACAGAAACTAGTCAACTGTTCTTGAACTTGCACCAGGGCGGCAAACCACGACGGCCCTGATGAGGGCAACATTACGTGGAAAGGAACATGTTGATATTTCTAAGTATGTACGTACGTATTCTCTGGGAAAAATTGTTGACGATACGTTTAAATTAACGTTTTAATTGATATTGATATTTTTAGATATTGTAAATTGATTTGATTTTTGAAGAGACATGGAAAAGACTACTAGCCCAAAAAAACTTTTGCAAAGCTTGAATTTTACAGAATTGTTAAAGAAGCTTGTGACGATCAGTATTTATTGTTGAAGGTTACTTTTTAACCTACGTATGTGTATTCTCTTAGACTTGCGGTATATCCACAACTTCTTTCTTTCTTTCTTTCTCATATTGTAATGATAATGGCAGTCGCTGGCGGGTGTGGTAACTTTAATCCCGAGAGGAATAAAGACACATTTAAAAAAAGGAAAAAGTATGATTAAAGCCACACTTTAATCATGTTTATAAATAAAGAGATTTTTTATTTCTTAATTTTTGGACTTATGAAACAATGTGATCATTGAATAAATCTACAATGAGGTGAATTAACATCCGTATTGTGCTATATGGACACGAAAAATACTCATACTAAGTTAATAACATCATCATCTACTCATCATCAATTTCCCCTTCAGTCTATGGTTATGTCAAAACTTTCTGGTAGAATGGAGATATTCTAGTGGGGTGGAGTTAACTATTTTTTGAACATCGTTTTTTTTCCTGTTGATTGGAAAGAACATCTGAGCCATAAACTTTCTTGAAAAGCAAATCTGGACGAGCATTTCCATTTCCCATCACGAATGAGTACTGGATAAGCCCATTACGTGCCACGAGGTAACCAAAATGTTCTCTATCATATTTTAGCTGCTTATACTTGGAAAGAGTCAAATCAGGCCAACAATGATCACTCCCAGAACCAGCAAGAGGCTTGGTTATCTTCTAAAAAAAAGATCGATAGTTCAATCACCAGGTTTTGAAGTGTATGATTCCCTCAGAGTTTATTACTGTTGCCGTCAAAGCATTTAAGCAAATTATTAATAATCATTGATCATTCTATGAATCCAAAAATTTCTCAGTGCTCTCTATAAGTATATAAGTAAAATGAGTCCTGGACTTGTTTCTCTTTTCCAACGATTAGAGTTTTTAGTTGGCAATAGAACACATATTTTAAGCTGGTCAAGTTTTACTTTTAAATTGATCCATAGCTTGAAGAATAATAAAGACAATGTATATCTCAACTCTTTTTACGAAAAAAAGTGAACTTATTTACTTTTTAAAATCACCGCTTCAATTGCAAGGGAAAGAAATATCTGACTTTAATATTGGACATGTAGGACAGGTACGAGAATATACTTGAAATTTGCAATTTTTGAAACTTGCATAGGTTTGAATGAAAATCGGAATATTAGTACTTTTATAAATGCATCTTCTTTTATTCCAGCCCAAATACTAACTAGTTACGCTAAAAAACTAGTGGCGAAAAAAAACTAGTGGCGCTAGAAAAACTAGTGGCGCTAAGAAAACTAGTGATGCTATAGCAACACATACTTTCTCGGATTATTATATTATTACTTGTACCAGTAAAAGTGATTTCAACCAGCAGTTTTTTTCCCCGTTAGGACTCGAACTTAGGTTTTGAGGTGCCTAGGTTTAGAATGCCATTTATATTACCCCTACTCCACCGGCCTCACAAGAGAGCCCCGACTTTCCGACGTTTTAAAATCAATGGTGAACATTAGCATTTGCATTTGTCAAAAATGTAAAGGGCATTGGCATTATTTCAAGATTCAATTTTAAAGAACAGATTTCATCTAAAAAATGTCTAACTTCAATACTGCAGTTGTGAGTCACAGCTGTCAGTGAAAACTGTAGGACATCAGTAGTTGAAGGAAGTACTTCAGTTATCACCGGAAGACATCTTGCTAGTGCCGAGTCTTCTCGCATAAATAACCTAATTAATTCACTGGGTAGTGAATATTACTTCAAAAATACTTTTATGGTCTCAAAAAAGCATAATAAAAGTAAAGTTTGCAATCATCAAGCGCACAATGGAGACTCTAAGATCAAAAAGAAAAATAAAGAAACGAAGAAATGCTCAAAAAAGGGGCAAGATACTTCTTCAGAGATCAGAGAGAGAGAGAGAGAGAGAGAGAGAGAGAGAGAGAGAGAGAGTCCGAGATTATAAAAACCTTCTTTTTAAATTATTTGTTTCTTCTTTTCGTCTTTGTAATATGATACGAATTAAATACACGGGCGATAATCGGAACAACTTGAGATGTACGAAAAGCACATTTTGATATTATTAATGTTATTATTATTATTATTATTATTATTATTATTATTATTATTATTATTATTATTATTATTATTATTATTATTATTATTATTATTTCAATACGGAAAAGTATAAATGAAGTGATTTGAATGCAGTGTAGTTGAAAGACTGATGGACAATCTATATCTCTGTTGGAAAACATAAACGGACGGAAAGCTTACCAGCCTCTGTAGTCATATGAGAGGTGTCATATGATTCGTTGAATATCCAGGAAGAGTGTAAAAATTGAAAAACAATGAAACAATTTCGATGTTGACCGAAAACTGCTAATGTTTGATACTATTAAACCGCAATTTCTCCCACTTGACGTACGACTATATTCTCATACTCAGAGCGTCACTGCTTACGACAGAGCTGACATCATACGACGAGAGCAGTATTTACGTGTGCCGTTTCAGAACAACGAAATTTTGCTCCTCCAGAACCCTATTTTCCCCAGACTCGACAGCAGCATTTTTGCCACTGCAGGTCACGATTTAGTGCTGATTTCAAAATACTGAGATGAAAATTAAGAACTTTTATTTAAAAATCTTCTTAGATGAGCGATATTTAAGCTTCTTATCCTATGTCTTAGATCACCATTCTGTCCAGAGTCAGCCATCTTACTGTCACAGGGGCAACCAACCTTTTTCAACTGAACAAAATTGTGTTATTCATCTTTAATGTCACTACGACAATAATATCCATGATTAGACTCTGCAATACGATACATCTTTGGACGACCAGCGTTTTTCCTTCCGTAAGAAATATTCCTTAAAAATGGATTATGTAAAGATTTTCTCGCGAGCCATTAATTTGGTGTGGAACGATCCAATTTGAAGTAACGATATATGAGACGACTATACGGCCGTATGGAGTGTGTATGTAGATATTGGCACGGCTGGCAGTGGCGTATCGAATCCATTATCGCAACCTCCCCCGCGGTCGCCCAGGGGGCAGGGCAGGTCGTGGCGGCGGTGGGCGGGGCGGGGCGGGGCGGGGCGGGGGCGCGAAGGTCCGCTCTCCCGCCGCGCGGGGCACTGCCCTCCTGATGGCTCCGCAGGTGCACGCCACACCCCTCCAGTGGCTCCAAGTGGAGCGGCCGGCGGCGCTCTCGGCGTCTGGCTGCCCACGCTACTTCGCGGCCAGTTCTTGTGGCACTGCCGCTCTTCATCCGCCACGACGCCCTTGCCCAACATGTCTGCAACGCGAGCGAGGCCCATGAGAAGCACTCCAAGCACTCGGATGTGTAGCGCACGGCGTTACATTGGTAAATTTATAGGAGTCGCCCATGCCGTACGCTCTTTTTGATTGAACGGTGGCCTCCGCATTTCGAAGGAATACCCTGCCACTGTAAAAGTTTTTACTAATAACGGAAGGTTGACACACTAAGTAATGTGCCGTACTCTCCACATCTACCATTAACCTATTTTAAGCATCATGTTCTGGCGAACTAAGACACTTGTGCAGACTATTGGGCACCATGAAATAATGAACATGAAATAATAAACTCAACAATTGCGATTTTGCCACGTAGACACTTGTGAAACTAAGCCAGGCCTGCACCGTCCGAGCACCCGTAGGAATTTTGCACTTGAGCACAAGTGGCCCGCGCCAGCTGCGGACGTGGAAGTGGGGGGGGGGCAGCTTCGCGGAGAGGAGAGCGGTCTGCTGTTCTGTTGTTGCCTGGTGTCGACAGCGCGGGAACTGAAATACCGGCAGTCGAAGAAAATGATCCCCTCTACAAAATGATATCCTTACGAATGTTATCCTTAATGAATAATGTCCTCCGTTGTCGCCACTACGCCTCACGCGCGAGGCTAAATTTGGTTCTTATTGCGTCATGCCCACAGCAACAGATTTCAGACGAAAATGTAGAAATTTGCTGAAGATGATATACAATACAGATTACTGCAACACATTATAATCGCTCATACCGCGGAAACGATGCGTCCTAGGGCCTCCAAATCATGTTTTTATTTCGCGAAGGGCCATGCGTTATGCGGCGACGGATGAATTTCACGAGAACACGAGTCTTGGAGAGCCATGTGGGGAAACGGCGAAGGGGAGGCCGGGTAGGGGACGTACAGGAAAATAAAGTGTGACAAGCGGGGGACATACGGGGGCCGAGTTATGATTGCGAAGGAACTTTTTAGAAAATGAGAGTAATTTGAACCCTTTATTATATTTTTGAAGATTGAAGTCTTCTGGGTGCCCCCAGTCCATACTGTGGTTGGTCAGAAACGTTTAGAAACCTAAAATCTGTGTAAAATTAAATTGAAGGAAAAAGACAAAAATAATATTCCAAGATAAAGTTACTGAGATTATTTGATTTTCTGTGCAATTTAATCCCAACTCTTAGCAACACTAGAATGGTTACACTTGCACACTACCTGGCAGCTCAGAGTAAAGCGGATCGAAGTATGCCTCCACTATATCAGTGATGAGGCGTGACATTTTTGTATAGTCAGCTTGTTGTAGTTTTGTATATTCATTTGTCCTGTGCCGGAGCTATCGGCGGGGACCTCACATTCCTAGTGTTTTGTACTTTAAACGCTCAAAACCACGCACATTTTTTCTTATATTCCTTTTTTTTCTTCTTCTTTTTCCTTCTAATTTTTTTCCTTCTTATCATTAAATCTCCTGGACTCCATCAAGGCAATACTGAGTTGAAATTACTTTAAAAATCTTTGATGTAATTGAAAAATTAAAATTTAGTCATTCTCAGTGAAATGAAATAATTATTTTAAAATACGTTTGGTTTTCGATTGATTCATTATGATTAGGGGCGGAATTTGATGAACTAAAATGATGAAGAAAATACTCTTAAAATGTTTTAAAATGCCCTAAAAGTAAAGAAAAACGACGCAAAAAAATTATCAAAAACAGTTCAGATATGCAACTCCATCTGATGGATATGTTTTGAGTTACCCTTCTGTCTTCCTCTTACTTAGACATCTTCCTTTCGTTCAAGTGAAGTCAGCTTGCAAACTTTTGGCTTGAAGTGCTCTTTACCAGGAAATCTCTGTCTTTAGTTATCCCGACATTGGCTGACCCGACGATGGCGTTGATAGGCGTCGCAGGAACAATACACACAATGTTTGACATTAAAATTTCTGAGCGGAAGAAATCGAATAGACGACTGAGTAATTCTGTGGAGAACATTTGTTGCATCTCGTAAATATTATTTGTAGCAAGTACCATTAAAATGATGTTAAAGTCGATGAAATCAGTGAAAATGCTTTAAAAATGACGGATAAAGGTAAAATTGACTTATTAGTTGAAATGAACAAAAAATGCGACAAAATGCCCTATAAAAATGGGTCATTTCCAGGCCGCCATAACATAGAAGTAATGTCTATTCTAACAGTCATTGTTCTAAAATGAAAAGAAAAAATGACATTTCATTAAAATCCATCTCTTAATTATGATGATTACGCATTCTGCAAGAAAGTTTGCCCTTTCCACGCAAAGAATTCAAAACGGGCAGTCGACTGAGCAGTCGCTGTCAATTTAGCATTCCACACTTCGAAAGCGTGTTATCTCGCGGGCGTGACGAGCGCTGTACCCAAACAATCACGGCCCGAACTATCAGCGCCGACGAGTCCAGACGCTCACTGTAAAGGCTGTTTCATTCAATGGGAGGTTGCGTGCCTGAGGCTCACGTACTGCAGATGGGGTTACACTCTTTTTATCTTCCGGGGACTCATCAGCTAATTAATTAATCAGTACTGGTAACCACCTCTGTCGCTCTGGAGCCTTTCGCGACGGTTCTGCCAGACTTAAATAAACTGGATGTTAAACATTGAAATGCAGATGAAGCAACTAAGAATCAAGAAACTCTACACAATGCTAATCATCCTTACAACCATCTTGATATGCGCATGCATTTAGCTTCTAAATTATTTAAAAACAGAAAAAAGATAAATGCATACTATTTCCCTTCTCAAATAATGTGCGAAGTTTCGAAGTTGTGATGTTAACGTTGTACAGACATTCATGAATTTCAGACGAACGTATCGTAAATACTTCTAAACATTCTACCATACTAAAAGACTCGGACCTATTATAGTGGCAAAATGTTCAATGACTTTTGCAGAGATTCATTTTTTCCATGTGGATGCCAAGAGTTCTTTCTCAATAGATTTAAGGACACGGCTGCACATCCACTCTTTTCCTTGTCTATCTTCCTTAATTATGTATTTTCAGCAGAAAAACTAATTTCTACGGCTGCTGTTGGAGCTGGTATCGTGCATGTTAATTATATTGTGCAAACGTTTCTTCTTCAAAAATTTTATCGATTTTCATGGGGATTTGTCTTGAAATGTTGCAATTCCATTGAACACGATCAGTTTATTCTTTAAGTCCCATTCATTCAAAAACATGATAATGCATGTTAGGAAGCAAATTCTAAGAACAAATATTCGTTTAACGATGTAAATATTCAATTTTCAGGCATGAAAAACTTCTCTTCGCGTGTAAGTGTGGTAGCAGCTACGATATCCGCCAGTTCCTTCAGGGTGCATTACAACCAATAAAAACATACGCCCACTAACAAACCCAGTGCAAGCACTCAGAGACCAAAAGAATGCACCGTTTCACTCGCAAGTTCATTCTACGCCTTAATGGTGCGTTTCACCCCGCAAGGCCGGGAGCAGACGAGATTCTCCGAAAGCAGCGATGACTGATAGACCGGGAGCCAGCAAGAAAATCCACGTATGATAAGCTCAACGCTAAAACTTTTTGACAAGTTAGCCAGTGTTATGAGGAACAGGGAAACGCAAGTATGGCGGCCTGTAGGTGTCGGTGTTGTGCTGCACAATTGTTTGAATATGGCGAACAAATGTACCGCCATACTTGTACCTATAATACGTACGTAAGTACATGGCCTAGTGACAAATTGGACATCTTTGAATCAGTATGACGGCTACTTGGAGACGCCGAAAAGGTATGGCATTGTCATAATCGGCAATGAAAAAGAATTTTCAACCTTTAGAGCAAAACATTAGATTGGAACTAGTAATACAAGAGAGCATTAAAAAAATGACTCTTTGAATTCAATATGATGCATACTTTGAGACGCCACATCGGTATGGCATACAACTCCTTCACACTTGGGATTTCTGACGAAGTTAGAAGGCTTTCTAACAAGATTTAGCTGTGTACTCATTCCCCAACGGCATATTTTTTTCGACACATAAAAGAAATTGTGCAGCGCAACGCTGACAATTAGAGACCGCCATACTTGCTTTCCCTATTCCTCACAACACTGGCCAACTTCTCAAAACTTTTTAGCTAATCATACGTGGATTTCATGCTGGCTCCCGGTCTATGAGTGGTCCTCGCCACGCACAGGAAGACTCTGCGAAGAGGTCCGATGAGGCACGTGGAGCTATCAATTCGATAATATCGAATTGCAATTCCTTTGCGAGCTTCCCGTTGTTACGTGATTACGTGGTACTCAACTGTTTTTTACTATTACCGCTAAAATATATCTATAGTGTTATTAATGTTCAATTCTTTTCTAAAATATTGAAAATACAATATTTTTATAACTTTGTTTGGTGGTCGTCGCATCAATTATCAGACTCGTCACCTGGAATCTATGTTTACTTAGAAAACTATAATTTCCTAAGCGAGGAACTTTCTCACGGATCCAGCGAGTAGGCCTAAACAATATTAGTACTATAACTCACTTTCGCCCCGTGCTGTTTTCGCAAACTCGCTCATCCCCTACCAATCGACTATAAAGAAGTTTTACGTCAATATTTATAGGTGAAGTCGTAGGCTTCCGCGGCCAGTGTCATGTAAATGATCTTGGTTGTTCGGGTGACGCCGCGCGAGGTCTGTGTTGCCGACGTTTCGACCATCTTGTCGTGGTCTTCCTCAGGGCTGGTCTGCGCTGGAGTGGTTGCGTGTATTTTCCTTAGTTTAAACGGCCTGCGCCTTGGAGGAGCTCTTCCGTTCTATAACAAACTGGGTGATGAGTTTGAGTATTTTGCGGGAGCCTTGATGATTGTCTCATTTATGGGCGCCCGCGGGGTTTTGGCCATGCTTGCTTGCTTCGTTTCTCACTTCCAGTATTTCATTTGTCTTTCTTTGGCTTTTCAGTAGCTGCTCCATTTGCTTAAGTCATTTCTGGTTCGCTCACGTGATCGGTCTTTGTTTCTTTTGTGATTTAATTTTGTCAGAAAAAATACATGGTAGATACGTAAGTAAATGCATAACAAAACATGAGATACGTCAGTGAATAAATAAAATACATCTTATACATTATATATACATATATATAATATATACATTATATACATTATATTATATATAATCGCATATATATATATATACATTATATACATTATATTATATATAATCGCATATATATATATACATTATATATATATATATATATATATATATATATATATATATATATATATATATATATATATGGCGAGTGTGTGTATTAGTGAATGTAATTGGTTTTGTGTTCTGTGAGAGTAGTACATTTGCGTAGGCGTCACCTGGAGGCGGTTTTAATGTCGTTCTGATGAAATAGATTTCCGCCCGAGTGAGGTCACGGGTTGTTTCGGGCCCTGTCGCCCAGACCTCGCATGCGTACAGCCCTGCGCTTCTAATACAAGAGAGGTACAGATGGATCTTGTTTTTTTTTCTTTTAGTGAGCAACTTTTGAAAAGTGACAGCAGAGTCTGCGGCCAATTTTCAAAAGTCACTCTCTTAAGGAGAAAATCAAAATTCATATCTACCACTCACTTACATCTGCGGATTCGATGGTATAACGGTTAACGGTTAGCGTACCGACCTGTTGTACCCAAGTTGGCGGGTTCAAACCCGATCGAACCCGTGGATTTTTAAGGGCGAAAAAATCCTTCGTACGCCTTCCTTCCGAGAGGAAGTAAAGCCGGCTGTCCCATGTAGTAGATTTACTGCATGTTAAAGATCCTCAAGCCTAAAAGAAGCCTCTGAGCTAAATTCAAGTCGCCTGTTTCGTCGCCCAACAATACCGTCTTTCACCGCTAGGTGGTGAAAGGAGTGTAGCGAAATTTGCGTGGTCAGACGGAAGAGCGGGCCTGATGGCCCGAGTCTCGCCACGTAAAATAAGGCATTAACTAAAACTAACTTACCTATAAGAAGCGCAGGGCTGTACGCATGCGAGGTCTGGGCGACAGGGCCCGAAACAACCCGTGACCTCCTCACTAGGGCGGAAAACTATTTCGTTAGAACAGCCTTAAAACCACCCCCGGGTGACGGCGACGCAAATGTACTACTCTCACACAACACAAAACCAATTACATCCACTAATACACACACTCGCCTCGGAAAGAATCAACGTCATTTTCACTGACATAAACACACATCCCCTCTTTCGCCCATACCTTCAATACTACACTAAACCAACACACCACAAAACTCAAAAACTCCCCTCCGACATCATCTTCCTCAAGCCTCCCTGAAAACTCCCACACAATTATCACACTTTCCAAAGCCCTCGCTCCTTTCACACAGCTGCGCCGCGGGCAAGGAACAGCTCCCAGTGGTAAGACCTTCAACAGCCCTTACTGTTTTTCGCTAAATTTCTCTTACTTCATCTACTGCTCTTGCTCAAAATTCCTTTCTTGATTTATTCTTTATAATCAACTACTGTTTCTTCTTAAATTACCGTTCCTGCTTAATTTCCTGTTAAATAAATTGTTTTCGCGTTAACTTACTCTTAATGTTAAATTGGTCGTTACTGCTCGCTTCCTAGTGCCCTATTTCTGTTGCGTTGAACACATGTTTATTCCAATTTCACTGTGTTGTTGGATATTTTGATATATATATCGAGTTTATATACTGCTACTTTGTATATTTCTATTGTTACCTATATTTATGTTTATGTATTTGTATTGTGTTTATGTTTCTATAATATGTAATTGCATTGTATATTTGTACATATCTTATATACTTTGTTATATTTAACTATTGATTATCTTACATTACTCATACATTCATTCTTCATTCACTATTATACAACTACCAAATCAATAGTTTGTACATAATATTTTAGTCTGTAATCTATTAGTTTGTAAGCTGAAACTTCTCTTTCTTTATAATTTAAATTGCTTATTGTGCTATCATGTAATGTTAAATGTAAGTTAAAATTGTACAAAACAATAAATAAAAACAAAACAAAACAAGACCGATAGCGTTTGCGAAACGGGAAATGACAAAATAAACCATAAAACAAAGGGAGCAGCAAAAACAAAAGCAAAGGAGAAGCGAAAATTTTCGAAACCAAGTGAAAAGTGGAAAAGTGAGTGTTACAATATCAATCCTCGCGGGCGCCCAAAAATGAGACAATCATCAGGACGCCCGCGAAAACTTATAACAATCTATTACCTTCCAAAAGAAAACGGAAGTGCTCCACTTCGGATGTGATCAACTGATGCACCACTGCAGCGCAGACCAGCCCTGAGGAAGACCACGAAAAGATGGTCGAAACGTCGGCAACTCAGCCTTCGACGCGGCGTCACCCCGACAGCCAAGATCATTTACAATATTTATGGGTATTTGCGCGAAGAAGTTATAAATCCTCTTGGTGCGTGTACGACAGAGTTGTCTCAAAACGACAACCACCAGGAATAGAAATGGTGCGTGCGCATTGAACGTCGCAACCGCCCAGCCGCTGCCCACAGGGCCGGAGCGCGAGCTGCGTTTGCACCAACAGCAAGCTTGCAGGAGTGCAGCGAGCCTACGGACCTTGAATCGGCAGGCAGCACAGGGGCCGTTGATAAGGGGCAGATAAGCCGAGCGGCAAGACAGGAAGCAGAGGCTGGAACGCGCCCAGGGCGGCCCCTGGCGACGCCAGCGCTTCCGGTCGCGCCACCGCCTGCTCCCGCACTCCTCAATGCGCACCAGCCTCAGGCGGACGTCTCGGTGGAGATGCGCTGAAACAGTCCAGTAGAAGGCAACACTCCTGGGCATCTGCTACTGCTGATTGGAGGCGGTTCCCAAGCCTCCGACCTGGCGCACGATCAACGGTCATGCTAAATTGCTAAATTTGCCTTTGAATTTTTCTACTTTCTCTTACCGACTATGTACGGAGTATACAGAGTAGGTTCTCCTACCTACTATGTGCGGAGTCACGTATCTTTAGCACCTCCTGTAACTTTTGAAGGGTTGAAGTTATTGCAATGCAATTTTCACGAAAGTGCATGAGGGAATGGGGCTAATTGATATGTGTTCATCTATATTTTATCACTTGTATTTTACGAGATATTTGAGGTACCTTTGTTTTTCAAATGGAACCATACATTTTTTTCAGTCTATCATGACGAGCGTAAAAAGACGGATTCAATGATATACATATTGTCATATGTTAGAAAGATTTTTTTTTGAGTAATTTTGAATTTTTGCGACTCGTGTTTAACGGATATTTTGAATGCATCAGTCCGTCACACAAGGTCACGCAGCGCTCCACAAGCAAACGCGCGCTCGGGGAAGAGAACTTAATTCGATTAAGAAGATTGAAACATATTCCAAATATTCACAAAACTGTTTCCTGAACTCTGCTTTCCATTCTTCCGCATTTTCAGATTTTTTATATTACTTAAGAATTGAAGGTTTGAAAATACGGATTTGTCATAAGTAGTGTGTATTGAATAATATTGTTTCTTATTTCAACCTCATTTCATGGGATGTCATACCACAGGATAGTTTTGGAATCTTGGAAATTGAACACTACAAGAATAAATTATTAAGACTGTACAAAGAAAAATGCACATTTTCAAGCAATAGTTATATTGTTAATGAGAATAAAACAATACCTTATGAAAAGAAAAAATGCAGGAAGATAATGACAATAACTATCCCTAGGTTTCTATACCTAAATTATTATTATATACTTATTAACATTAAAATTGTTTGCTCAAAATATGCAAAATTCTTTGTACAGTCTTAATTATTTATTCTTATTGTGTTTTGTCTCAAGATCCCATTAATATCCTGTGATATAAAACCTCATTAAATGGAGTTGAAGGAATAAACAATTTTATTACAATACATACTTACGACAAATCTTTATTTTCAATCCTTCAATCAAAGAAAGACAAAAAATCTGAAAATGCGGAACGACAAAAAGTTAAGGAAAAAGTTTAACAGTTTTGTGAATATTTGTAATACGTTTCGTATCATCAAGTACTAAATTAATCTTTCCTTCCGCGAGCACGCGTTTGCTGGTGGACCGCTGTATGACGTTGTGGGGTGGACTGTTACAATCCAAATATCCGTTGAACACGAGTCGCAAAAAAATCAAAATTACTCAAAAAAATGTTTGTCTGACATATGACAGTATGTACAACATTGAATTTGTCTCTTTACGCTCGTTATGATAGACTGAAACTAGAGGTGCTACAGAATGGAATAGACTTTCTCGTAGCAATTTTTTCTAATTTCCTTAGTGTGGACTGGCTTAAAGGTTTTGCTACATTCTCTGATCAGCTGCCATCTATCGTCGCCCCAAAGTACATTTTTGTGACATTTCCTCAACTTTTCGGTTTCTTAATTGTAGAACCTAAATATTACTTTAAGAATATTAAAGACCGGTAAAAACTCGCCCTAAATAGAAATTTTCATTGAAAAATTTGAAGCCTTTTTTAAGAAAATAGCGATTAAACATTACTGTAAATGCGAAATTTGAAGCTCTTTTTTACAGGAATCTATTGAGTTTTCGCAAAACTTCATTTAGTCATTTGAAGCACTATCACTCACAAATGCAATATATATATAAATCGATGGAAATGTGTATATTAACGGCGCACAGTGTGTAATTTTGGCAATCTAGGTGGACTTAATTCATAAACTACAAAAGTATGGATTGTTTACTGTTTTAGCTAACATATTTTGAAACTAAATGATAATTCTCATATATGGAACAAGTTTTGTTAAAATATTTTGACTACAACTATTTTTTTTACAATAATAAAAAATCGCGCATTTCACGACTTGACACTGAAAAACGCCAATAAAACTTAAAATAATGTATATACAGTAAATAAATGTAACTAATTATTTTCAATATTAATTTTTAATATTTCAAGAAGAAAATAAAAATATAGATCAGCCACTATGGAAACAAATTAAAGAATTAGAGTAAAAGAGAACTATTACATGCTAGTGTATTTTCAGTTGCCATCCGATGAATCCTCGGATGAGGTAATGCCATGTACTTCTTCAGGGTCTTGTTGATCAATGTCTAGCAAATTAACAATTTCTTGATTGTATTTCTTCTTTTTTGATTTTGGAGATCCCTGTAGACTTGCAATGTATGGATCCGATGTAATGAGAAGCCTGTTCATGAGATCAGTGTTTGTGTCTTTTCTTGATGTTTTCCTTGTAAATAGTTCCCTGAATTTCCTGTTGTCTTTATTTCTTGCTTCCGGAGCTTCTTCAGATAGCTGTCCAATAGGTAGAATGCAACTATCAACTATGTCGCTTCCGTGGAAGAGAATCTTTTGTAGAGTTACAGGCATGCGATACCACTGGTAATGTTGGAGATGTAGGTCTCGTGTGTCATAAATAAAATTTTGAAAAGTATTGAAGTTGATTTTTTCACCACTGTTTAGGCATTCCAATATGATCCCAAAACGTTTTATTATGTCCAGATTTATTCCAGTTATTTCCGAAGATATCTCGGGATTTCTGAAGAACTTTCGGGCAGTATTTCCATCATTAGTATTGCCACTTTGTGGTTTAGGCATATCGATCAACAGTCCCAACTCCTGCCGAAATTTATCTTGGATTTTTTTCTTTCATTGAGCTACTTTTTCTTTATTTTCAGTTCCTCTTACATGACTTGTTTGAATTTCCAGACGATACAAAATGTGCAGGAGACATTCAAATACCTTTATCCAGAAATGAAGAGGAGATATTCCGAAGCAGAGATATTCTTTCTTCACTTTTTTTGTGCGTAGAGCTGTCTGTGTGGAAGAACACGATGAAACGGCATTGCAGACTTTGCCATCCACCATGCAAAAAATCATTTTTGGTGTAATGGAAATTTCTGAATGGAGAAATTGCATAGTAGTGGGAGTTAATAACCCTATCTGTTGTTCTACTTTGCTTACTTCAGTGTTAATTACACTTGACGTTTCTTTTGCAAAAATAAATTTTATAGGGCGACAATACTTAGTTGAAGACGGTGTGGAATTTTTCCAAATTACATTTTCTCTGCCAACAGTCTGAATTTGTATTGGCACCACAGACACTAAACAAATTTTCGTCTGAGTAATTTTCTTCAATGAACTTTTGATGAATTTTTTGACTTCAATGAACTTCAATGTATTTGTTTTGCTCTGAACCATCGCAACCCCATTTTATAATAATTTCAAAAATAGCATTAGATTGTAGTTGAAATTTCTCTCTGATATCTTGGATTTCGCACAAACGACGAATTGTATGGTAAATAACTGACTGTAGAGGTATCTCAGCCAATATTTCTGTCACTTTCACTCCTCCTGGATAGCACATGACTTTTGCTTCCTTAACTCTGTAATACGGTGGATATAATTTACAATTTGTTTTCCGGTTTGCTCTCGTATTCGTAAATATTGCCGAGTAGACAAATTCGTACTCACCATTAAAGCGAGTGCTTGTTCTGGAGAGAGTAAAGATGGTTCCTGATGCAACGGTCTTCGAACTTCGTTAATTTTTGTGCCTCTATTAGGAGAAGCAAGTACAAGTTCCTTCACTATGTTCTAAGAATCTCTTTTTCCTTCATTCCTTAATTTTATTCCGGTAGCTGTTCCCAATTCTTCTGTGTATAAACATAAGAGCTGTTTTACTCTCCGTCCTTTAGCTCTAGGCCACACGAACTAAATGACATAACTGTACGGCCAACGCCTCTAGTAGTATCATCTAATTGTGATGTCCTTGGAGCAATTGTTGATAAATTTATTGAAAATTTGATGTCTTCCTTCAGCCACGATGAGTAATTTTCTAGAAAACGCTGTTTATGCCACGCACATTTTTTTCATTTTCTGGTGATTAACTGGCAAAAATTTTTAATTTGAATTTTTATGGGCATGATTGAAGTGTCGGTAATAGTTTCCTCACCTAATTCGTGTAAAACATACGATAGCACGGCGTCATACCTTGCTTCCGTGGAGCTTTCACACCATACATGAAATAGCGTCCTGCGTGAAATCAAGCGCTCCACTGCGAAAAAAAATTAAAAACTCGTGAGTGCGCAGGTATGCGCAGCTGATCTTTCATGATTCCAATAGCCAAATGAATAAGGTTTAATACCTAGATAGTCACAAACGTCAACTCCTGTAAACTCTGTATTAAAAGTCTAGATACATTTGTAAGATGGCGCGAAAGTAGAACTAAAATTACTTACTTTTTCAAAAGACCCCCACGAGCAATCGCAAACACTTTTTGCTTATCTTTAGGCACTAATAAAAAGAAGAAACACCCAAAAACACAATTATTTAATCACTATCTCTCTGTGAGTAGAAGGCGATGAGCAATGGTCTCCAACACGAGATGTACTGAAATGCGATTGACAGAGCCGCGCGGTGTCACCGCGAGATCGTGCAAGTTTGAACTTGTTCTACTGCCGCCTCAAGCGATGCAGAAGAAAAACAATACCCACTTCATACACTATGGACATTCTAAAATCAAACAAATACCCAACTTAATTCATTTGAGTACTTTGGAAAATTGAATTATGTCCACCTAGATGGCCGAAATTACACACCGTGCGGCGTGAGAGATATTTAAAAAAATTACATTTGTGTAATTATTAAAAAAACAAAAGAATACACCTCAATGAACTTTACGTCATATTAAAGAGTGCAACTAGCACTATTCGTTGGAAAAGTTTGAAGAAAAAATTTGGAGCCGTTTTTGAAAAAATGACGTTTGAGCGTATCTGAAAATGCGGAATTTTGAGCTCATTTTCACAGAAAAGTGTTGAGTTTTCGAAAAACTTTGTATGACATTATTTAAAGCACAACTACTAATAAATCTAATAATGTGAAGAAATCGTCTCTAATGTTGCTACCAACGTGAGAGACAAGTCAACAAATTATTTTTTTTTAATTTTTGAAAAAACAAAAGAATATAGCAATATGGCGTTTATGTCATCGGTTAGGGTTTGTTTGAAACTAACCCTACCAAACTCTTAAAGAAACAATTGGGAGCGTTTTTGAGAAAATCTAGTTTCTGTTATTTTTTAAAATTGCAAATATTGCACGCACTACTGTACGAAAACTGCTAAAATTTTCAAAAAGATGTACATGACCTTTAATAAAGAACTATTTATGGACAACAAATTTCATTTGAAGGAAAAATTTCTGTCTTCAATTTTATAGTTCCAGGAAGACGCCGAAAAAATTCAAACTTTTGTTATTTTAGAAAATTCAAGGTTATCCATGAAAATCGGACCTACACCACATGTAAAAATGTATTTTACTCTATTCTTACGAGAAATTTAAATAAAAATTTGGAGCCTTTTTGAGAAAATTTTGAAAATCTCTAGGAGCCTTCAAGTAAAGTACCCCCAAATGTTAAAGAATGTTTTTCAAAATTTCAAAGCTTCAACTAGATTTAGATCGACTTCAACTTGGTAAAGATCGTACGTATGGTTTAGGCGCTAGTAGTGTTCACAGACGGACGGACTGACAGAAGGACAGACGGACGGACGGACGGACAGACAGACAGACGGACGGACAGTCCCCCCCGGTGATCTTCCCCCGCTGGATGGCGAGATCCGGCGCCGACCTACCGTCGGGTAGGGGGGTTTCCCCCTAACCGGGACTCTCCCACCACTAGGGCACCGCCCAAGCCGGGACAAGCTCTAAGCTCCCGACCGGTCTCCCGGAATATGTGGTAGTGTAGTGCATGTTAGTGTAAGTGTAAGGGGAGAGGACAGGACAAGGAAGGAAAGATGGCGCGCGGTCCGTGGCCCGTTTGGTAAGGTACTGCTCCGGCATTCACCTGGTGTTGATCGGAGAAACCACGAAAACTACCGATCAGAGCAGCCAGCCTCTAGAATTCTCCTCCAGACAGCGACTGGATTCGACCTAGCTGAAAAGCTAATAACGAAAATCCTGCCGCCGTCAGGACTCGAACCTAGGACCTCCCGGCCAGAGGCGCTGCAGTGACATCAGTTGACGCACTGAGCTACCGCTCCCGGTGACAATTTGTAGGTTGACCCGCTTCCCAAGCTCTGAGATGCGCCTTCACCCAACTTTGTAATAAATTCACGATCGGTACCAAACTTAAGATGCTGAGTTCTTTATACTTTGTAATGTTTGGCATAGGGCTGTATCCTAAACAAAGTTTCAACAGCTAATGAAACCCGTTTTCGCCCGTCTTGCTTTCTGAAATACAAGACATTGCAATATGTAAAAATAAAGAACCATCCCACTAAATTGTCTAATGAAATAATCACGTACCTACTGCTTCACAGTATCCGACTTCAACATTCATTCCTTGATAAAAGCAGTGTTCGACAAAATATGAAAGGTGGAAATGTAAGTTTTTTATTTTGTTCTTTTTTTAGAATCTGTACAACTTAACGGTGTCCAACGGGTAGCTCACTGGTCAGCGAGCTCGCTTTCCATGGCGCGATCTCGGGTTCGATTCCCGGTCGGGGTGCGCATAGTGTGTGCTACGGTGCGCGCATTCCTTGCAATATCCCAGTATCAGTTGCTGTGTGACGATGAAAAAGCTCACTTCTCAGGTTGAGAAGACTAGAACACAGCGTCGGGATGTCTACGTATGTGCTAACCATACGTATCTCTTAACCCATGGCCACACGGTCGGAACGCCACTGGTAGGCATTGGCCCGTTAGGAGCTGTTGTACTAAGACAGACACAGACAGACAGACACACAGACAGACACACAGACAGACACAGACAGACAGACACAGACAGACAGCTATAAGCTATAAGCTCCCGACCGGTCTCCCGAAATATGTGGAAGTGTAGTGCAGGTTAGACAGACAGACATTTTGAAAAAAACATCTTTTTCGATATCAGGGGACCCCACAACGTGTATTTCCGTTGAAATCTCGAAATCGAGTTACCGCAGTATTACATAACTTTCTCTACACTACATATATTACTCCGTATATACGCATGTATACGAAAAAGTAAAAATATGTATAGTTTCAATTGAGAAAACAAAGTTACTTCAAATATCTCGTAAAATACAACTGATAAAATATATATGAACACATGTACCAATTAGCCCCATTCCCTCATGCACTTTCGTGAAAACTGCATTGCAATAACTTCAACCGTTCAAACGTCACAGAAGGTGCTAAAGTTACCTGACTCACATGTTTATTACAAAAAGTATATTATGTTGCAAAACTTCAATGCTCATGATTTTAGGGAAACATGTTTTGAAGGTCTCTGATGCCAAAAAAGTGTTGTTTTTCTGTCTGTCCGTCAGTGTGTCTGCCTGTCACGACGGGTTAAATCATAAATTACTAATCTTTGCCAATTGATATGGCTGACTTGAGACCCTACGAATTTGGAATAGATCCTTTTGTTTTTAGTACTTTACATAAATCTCCTAGAACATTTTAAAAGTGTCTCAAATCTTTGAAATTTCGGATATAGCAAAACTCCCGCTTTGTTTTTGATGCGTCAAGCCCATTGATGTACTTAGCCAGAATGATAGTATAAGGGTTAATAACGTTCATCACGGTATCTATGCTCAAAGGTTGAAATCCCATGTCCGTGATCTTCTCCCGCTGGATGGTGAGATCCGGCGCCGACCTACCGTCGGCTAGTGGGGATTCCCCTAAGCAGGACTCTCCCACCAGCGGGG
Source organism: Teleogryllus occipitalis (assembly GCA_011170035.1). Classification (NCBI taxonomy): domain Eukaryota; kingdom Metazoa; phylum Arthropoda; class Insecta; order Orthoptera; family Gryllidae; genus Teleogryllus; species Teleogryllus occipitalis. The sequence goes on from BLKR01000733.1 coordinate 345,444, forward strand.
CACCGCCCCAGCTGGATCAAGCTATAAGCTCCCGACCGGTCTCCCGAAATATGTGGAAGTGTAGTGCAGGTTAGTGTAAGTGTGTGTATGTGCAAGGGGAGAGGATAGAACAAGGAAGAGGAAGGACAGATCGCGTGCGGTCCGTGGCCCGTTTGGTAGGGTACTGCAACGATAAATATATATTTTTTCAACGCTTTCATTTCACACTTAATTTACTCTTAAAAAAAGAAAATTAAATATTTCACGGAAAAGCAATTCTAGGATAACACGAGGGATTAGAACAAGATTTAAAAACAAGCGAATTCATTTCATTTCTAAGAATCATAAATTATCTCAGGATTTCCTCCTCTACTTTAAAAAATTCAAGTCATTGTAAAGTCATAAGGAAGGCTAAAATCATGAAACACGATCAGAATATTGTGAGCTCAAATAACAAAATAAAAGCAATGTGGAATATAATAAAAAATACAACAATATTTGTAACAAAAATACAACTAGAAACCTTCCAGAGAATGTTTTAAATTATAACGATCGAAATATGAAAGATCCGGCAAAAGTGGCTAGTTACTTTAACCAATATTTTTCGAGAATTACTGCCGATATCACTAAGGGTCTTCAGCCACAAAATTCAATATCAGACGTTTCTTCAAAAATTTTAGACACGATGCTCGTTACCGAATCTTCTTTCTATGAAATTCTCAAAATAAACGGTAAAATAAAAAATAAATATTCCGCCGGTTTAGATGAATTCCCGAACTCTTTCTTGAAGACCAGTGCGCCTGCCATTGTACACCCTTTAACTCACATATTTAATGCATTCTTATGCGCCGGAACGTTTCCAGATATTTTCAAAACATCTAAGATTAAACCGCTCTTTAAAAAAGGCAACAAAAATGAAATTCAAAATTATAGGCCTATTTCGCTTCTGTGAGTTTTTTCAAAAATATTAGACTTTTTTTACGTACGAATGGCAAACTTTTTCTGTAAACGCGACGCGCTTTCAAATTGCCAATATGGATTTAGAAAATCAAAATCTACGGGAACCCTCATATTTTCTTTTCTTAAAGATGTCTCCTCATCTTTGGATCGAAATAAAGCACCTGTTGGATTATTTTTAGATCTTTCAAAAGCTTTTGACGTCATTGATCATGAGATTTTACCTTCAAAATTACCTTCATATGGAATCCGTGATGTTGCCCTAGATTGGTTATGTTCGTACCTTAAACAATGATCTCAGAGAGTAGAAATACCTTACTGGAATGATGGAACATTATGTACACACCTTTCCGACTCTTTGCCAATTTCATTTGGAGTTCCTCAGGGATCGATTTTAGGCCCTATTCTCTTCCTACTATACGTAAACGATGTGCTCTCGACTATTCGAAACGGAAGAATAGTTCTCTTTGGGGATGATACGAACATTGTTTGCAATAAAGAAAGCGTAAGTAGTACAATATCAGATTTTCAAGTTGGTTTCCTAATAACAAATTACTAGTAAATGAAAAGAAAACAGTTTTAATGCAGTTTTCCATTTCAAGTAAACAATTCTGTACTCCATTGAAAATGAACGGCGTAGCATTGACTGATGTTAAGGCAACAACATTTTTAGGCCTCTCAATTCAGTCAAACCTCAATTGGAACGTCCATTTTAATGAATTGAACACAAAATTAAGGTCATTATGCTACGCGTTCAGAATTATTTCAAATTCAGTCAGTACTGTTCGTTGCGTATATTTCGCGAATGTTCATTCCCGCCTGAGATATTGCATAATATTCTGAGGAAATACAGACTTTTAGATTGCAAAAAAGAATTGTACAAATAATAAGCAAATCCCAGTTACGTGATTCGTGTAAACATCTATTAATCTAGGAATTTTTCCATTACTTTGTCTGTTGATTAACGAATCAGTGGTTTTTATCAAAAATGACGTGCTTAAGGGCGGGAATATATTTTCAGAAAACGTCGATGTGTATAACTATGACACTCTACGTAGTGATCATATTAATCACGTGACAGTATAAACAGCTCATTACAAAAAATTCACATAAAGCCAGATGATTTTAAATGATTAAATTCGATAGAAAAATTGTAAATCTCACGTAAAATCGTTTCTGCTGTTTGTGTACAATTAAAGACTATACTGACCATCAAAATGAAAATAACATTAATTTTAACAGTGGTATTTAATGTATTATTAAAAACCTGAAACCAGTACTGTACCTCAGCTTCAATGACCCCCCATCTCGATCAGGTTTTTCGGCACGTTTCCCTGATCCCTTGAGCAAATGCTGAGATGGCCCCTTGTTTTGCTTCTGGACATAAATGTAACTTCATTATCTGTGAACGTCTTCGAGCGTGCAGTGGGAAATATGGTTATTCAAATTATCGTTTTCTATATTCTGCCGGCAGGAAGTATTATTCTTTGACAAAGGACATGATGAGGGATAAGACCCCAAATTAATCGTTGATTTATTTTTGAAAATAGATTTTATTACATCGGAGCGAATTTATTGTTAACAATCCTTTCATAAAAAGGCTCATTTTTTGTATTCAACATTCAAGTAGTTTATGGCTTATGTTAGGGATCACAGAATTATGTAAATGTGCACAGAATTCACTTCTCCCCGCAGCATGTCACACACAATTTTTAACTGTTTTAGCGTAAAATAAATAAATAAATAAATAAGTAGTGTGAAGGACGCTTATCAGACTGGTGCATTTTCATTTTCATTGAAAACTTGGATTTTTTGAAAATTGCATAAATTTCTTTTTTGGGTGTCTTCCTGCAGCTACAAAATGGGAGATAGAGATTTTTTTGAATGAAATTTATTCTTTAAAGACTCATCTTGAAATAAGAACTTGTACAATTTTTCGAAAATAGGGATTTTTGCAATGGCGCAATTTAGCGTGAAATATAGGTAATTTTTAATTTTTTTTCCAAAAAAGGACTCCTTTTTTCTTTCAATTCTCTCCTCGTATGTATCGAAGGACGGTAAAAAATGGTGCTAGTCTCATTTTCGGCGAACTTCCTGTATTTCCGAAAAATGTCAAAATTTTAACATTTAAAAATTAAAAAATTGAAGATAGAGATTTTGAAGACAGCCTTAAACAAAATCTGTTCTTAAAATTAAAAATCTTTTAAAATGTTCATGTACACTATTTCGACAAACGAGTAGTTTTTGGAAAATTTGTGCTTAAATTAATGCAATTTATAAAAAACATTTTCTCAAAAACTCCCAATTTAATTTATTCCACAGATAGAGTAAGGAATGCTTATTACAATGGAGCAGGTCTCATTTTCGAAGAACTCTCTGAAATTTCGTAAATTATAATTTAGAAATATTGCGAGAAGGTATGTGCTGTTGTAGTTTCACTAATAGTGAAATGTCAAATACAATGCAAATTTGTCAGGTTGAATAGGTGAACTTAATTACTGTGACGTTTTATTAATGTTTGTAAAAGCTGTCTGCGACCCAAAGAGTTAAAGGGAAAACTTGATAAAGGCCATGTAATGAGAGTCATTGTGAAAGATAAATATGAAGGATTATGTGGGTGCAAATGTGATGTTTTTCCTTGAAGGTTGAAGGTTTCCTTGAAGGTGCTTCTGGACAGTAGTTGAGTGGCTGTGCACGTTTTCATGATAGCCCGAGACACAACGCCACAAAAACGTCAGCAATTCCGCCTCGTTCGTAATTCGTACATGGAAATTGTAAACTACACCAATAAGAATACTGTTCGTCTGCCAGTCTGACATCGTCCCATAGAGCGATGGGCACATTGAGGAGACTCCAAACATTACAAAGTAGGATTGCTCTTTGTGATGTCGCCATGTCTGAAATTTTGTGAGCGTATCTTATAAATTACTACGATTCAAAAGAATTTGATTTGCCCCCCGTTCAGGCATAAAGCAAGTCTGGCGGCATGAAGCAGGGTGAGAAAATTCGAAGAAAACATTTTTTAAGGGATATCTGTATGTGGCCGACCAACCGTAAATTAAAGCATGTGATAAAGCAAGAAAACTATGGGTGCTACAGTAGCACACACAATCTCAGATTATTTGTAAAGGTCAATCAGAATTACGTAAAATGTTTAAGAAATTGCACGTGACCTTATTCAAAGATCTAATATTTAAGAAACGATATCATAAAGGAAAAGTCTACTTTGAATATTGTAGTTGTAGGATGACGCCGAAAACATTTTGAAATTTTGCAATTTTCGAAAATTCAGAGATTTTACAAAAAATGGGGTCCGTGCTATTTTTATAAGCGTACCTCGCTCTATTGGAGAAAAACAAAGAAAATTTTGAAGATGTTTTGATAAAAGCTTGTTTTTAAAATTGCCTATATATCACGGAAAATTACGCGAAAAATACTCACAGTTTCGGCAAATTACACACTTTATTTAAATATCAAATTTTAAAGAACAGATTTCATTACAAGGTATGTATCTTCAATATTGTAATTGAAGGAAGACGTCCAAAATTTTTTCAACTTCTCCAATATTCAAAATTAAGATAGTTGAAGGAAAACTGGATCTGCGCCAATTTTATCCGAAATAAATAAATAATAAATAATAATAAATAATAAATAATAAATAATAAATAATAAATAATAAATAAATAATAAATAATAAATAATAAATAATAAATAATAAATAATAAATAATAAATAATAAATAATAAATAATAAATAATAAATAATAAATAATAAATAATAAATAATAAACAATAAACAATAAACAATAAACAATAAACAATAAACAATAAACAATAAACAATAAACAATAAACAATAAACAATAAACAATAAACAATAAAATAGAGAAATAAATGAAATAAAGAAATAAATGAATGAACGAACGAACGAACGAACGAACGAACGAACGAACGAATGAATAAACGAATGAATGAATGAATGAATGAATAAACGAATGAATGAATGAACGAATGAATGAATGAATGAATGAATAAACGAATGAATGAATGAACGAATGAATGAATGAATGAATGAATAAACGAATGAATGAATGATAAATGAATGGGTGAATGAATGAATGGGTGAATGAATGAGTGAGTGAGTGATGAATGAGGGAATGAGTGAGTGAGTGAATGAGTGAATGAGTGAATGAGTGAGTGAGTGAATGAGTGAATGAGTGAGTGAATGAGTGAGTGAATGAATGAATGAGTGAATGAATGAATGAATGAATGAGTGAATGAATGAGTGAGTGAATGAATGAATGAATGAATGAATGAGTGAGTGAGTGAATGAATGAGTGAGTGAGTGAGTGAATGAGTGAATGAATGAATGAGTGAATGAGTGAATGAGTGAGTGAGTGAGTGAATAAATAAATAAAGGATTGAATGAATAAGAGCATGAAGTATTCTCTTAACAGTTTCCAGCATATTTAGCCTGGTATGTTCAACACTAGAGTCAACACCACCTAGATATACAAGGCCTTAGAAGTCGTTCAAGATGGCCGCCTAAGAAGGCAATGCCACGGTGTAAGATATATATGTGTCAACTAGCCGCCTTTTGATCAAATTTTCTGAAGTCAGTTTGAGGCTAGTTCCTCGCTTGACCGTACTGTGCGCACGATCGGTTTGGGCATTTATGACGGCGTCTCGAGAATTTAGTATTTGGTGTATCTGGTGTTTTCGTTGCAAGAAAGGGATATTGGTCACCGGATACACATAAGCGAGGAGACGCTACTGTAAATGTATTGGAATCTTTTAAGACGTATTGTAAAGCCTGACAGATTTGTTAAATTTTTTGAAATGCGTTCTGTGTGAAATCTGTAGCGAGAGCCATGCATATTTGAACTATATATTTTAACTACCAAAGAATGAGGCTTTCCTTTTAAAAATCTGATTGGAATCAGACCATATCTTCATTTTTTAATTTCATATTACAACCTCAAAGATGTGTAGTGTCTGTTGTTACGTAGTTTGTACATCTGTGACAGAGAACCCATGCAATATTTTAGTTGTATAATTTATTAATTGCAAAACGTGTATTTACGTACATCAGTAACGAGGCAAAATTCACTTCATAAGATCTGAAAAACAAAATGCAAAAAATTATTTCTACTAGAAAATTATAATTGGCACTGAATTTTTTTCAATGACGGCCAGTTATGGATATACGTTTACAATGAACAAACCTGTTGACTGCTGAACAACATGAATGTCAAATGATCAATAGTAAATCAATGTTAAAGTTATTTTCGTAAATGTTCCCCATTGTATTTTTTGGTGTTGTTATAACTTCAAATCCTGTGTTTAAAAGGAAAGCTTTATAATAATATTATAACTCAACTCAATTATTTATTTCAGTATTACGGTAATAATATCAAATTTATACACATTATTTTCTTAAATAATTACAAATTTATGACTTACAATTCTCAATATCACATATAACTTGCTTACAAACAGTACACAAACACAGTTTGCATACATTCTTAATTTTCTAAATATATTAATATACCTAAATATCACATAAATGTAAAATTTATTCATGTTACTTATTGCAGAATTATTATTATTAACAGTCATTTGCCTGTACCTCAATTTCAAAATACCGTTGGATATGTAATGTGTAAACTATTGATTGTAACATTGCTTTGACAATTATGTGAAATTACTTCTTTCTCATGTCCCACAGTGGGCTAGCTAATTTTGAAAAATTTTTTTTTCGTTTCTCCTATTAGTTTTACTATTGGGGATACTATTTCAACAAACATCTAATACAATGAAGGGGATTACTTCCACTGCTATTGTTAATAATGTTATTTCTACCGTTGCCCTGTTATGCTCACAAATTGTCTCTATGTTAAAACTAATTTACTTACAATTAAATCATGGGTTCGACATACAACATATTACTCCTCGCCTGTTGCATGTGGACGTGTAATTCTATACAGAATCACGATTCCTGGAAGTTCTATTGATTGACACCAACACTTATTAGATTGATGGCAACTAATATATAAATTATCAGCCTTTTTCAACAATAAAAAAATAACATTTATTCTTATATGTATTACAAATTATATTGATCTCATGAGAATTACTTTTTCAATGTAGAACATTAAAACACCGGATCCAGTTATTCCTCAAGCAATTTAATAAATGTACCGTATCAAATAAAAATAAAAGAGGTCTGCTTTCCTCAGCTGGATGATTGTACATACATTTAAGTTTTTTTGCTAGTGAAAAAAGTTGCATACACTTTCTATTAATACTGTTATTATCACTAACTACACACAGTATATTAAATCCTATTTGTTCTAGTCCCAAAATATTTTTTTTCAAAATACTTTGCACGTCCTCTGCATACATTTTAGTTGCAGGTACTATGTGTACTACCTCTTTTAGATCTTAAAGTAGGCTTGTTATCATAAATGTATGAGTACTTGATGCAAGTGTTTTTTTAAATTCAAAATCCAAGTAGTATTAAGACTTAGCGTAGGGATCACAGAATTTTGAAAATGTGCACACAACTCACTTTTCCTCCTGGCACGTCATACGCAGTTTTAACTGTTTTTTGACGTAAAATAAATAAATAAAAATTTTTCAAGTAACTGACTATTACATGTGGTTATTGCAAGCGGCATTATCCAGTGGCGGCTCATACTTAGGTTGCACAACCCCCAGAGTAGAAAAAGATCTCATAATGTCTTTGGAATACACATTTTCCTTTTAGTGACATTCAATATTCAAGTTATTGCAGCAATATCGATGTATATGAAATCATTTTGAAACCAAAGAGCGTCCAACTGGCGCTCTCTCCGGTGTCTGGTGCCTTGCCAGGAATTGCACCACGCTCTTGGCTGTATTACTGGGCTTAGTGTTTTACTCTTTGGCCCTTCGAATTAACACAGGGAACATGCGGTCTTTTCATGGGGAACATGCGGCCTGTCTAACGCTGCGCGGCGACTGTCTACGCCTTACGTAGGCCGAGGCTCCAATACGTGGAAATCGCCGCCGCCGGCGTAGACTCGCCCACTGCCAGCGAGTACAGGATGCTCGAGGACACGGTACTCGCGGATGAAATGCTCGAGCGAGTACGAGCGAGAAAATGACACGCCTAGCAAATCTCTATTGTACACAGTCCAACAGATGTCACCTGTTTTGGTGAGTGTTCGTACCGCTTGGGGCATGTGTTTGGAACTTCGAGAGCGGTACAGATCTGCCAGTGGAGGTAACCACATACCCGAACGTCTCTTTTCAAGCATTCGGTCTTTGCTAGAATTGGGCGAGCTGAAACAATATGATCAATGGTTTCTACTTGTTTCAGGCTAATTCGGCATTTATCATCTTGGGAAATGTTTAGAACCGTTTTATTATAATGTGTTCTCAACCCCTGATCTTGGGCAGCTATTAAAACTGCTTCCGATTCTGCCTTCATTCTTCCCCTTTTAAGCCGCTTAAATAATTGATCTTTAGTGATGTGTACCTTTGCCATTCCTTTTATATATTGTTCATGAAGTGATTCGTCTCTCCACTATTTCTGTAATATTTGTGCGTCTCACATTTCATGTTCAGGGTCTGTGTTATTCTGCGTGTATTGCGTAGTCTTATTCGCAATGCTTCTTGTTGCATTTACATGTCTTTGTTTCTCATTCTTCGGTAATATTTAATGACCAGTCTCATTGATCATCTTGATGACTGTTTGCACACTTTCCCATCCCGACTATTGCATTGTGCCAGGAGGCTTCAGTCTGTCTGAGATATCTTCCTCCTTCCTTCCGTGACATGTGACGTCCATGTACGTACATCAGCTCGAGGGTGGGCGATCGGGAGAGGTGGCGCCAGTGCTACATCAATTCATCATTATTTTAAATGGCCTGTTTTGTCAATATAAATTAACGTAGCGTTTGTCGAGAAGCTTATAACTTATTTAATGATTATGGAGCATATGTTTCTCTCTCGCTGTAAAGAAAATCAACAAGAATGTTTCCTAGAAATTTTATTAATTATTATGAGGGAGCTAGTTTTGACGCACGTGATCATAACAGTAGATTCCCCTAATTTTCGAATAGCATACCGTACCCTTAAGAGAGTCAGTGTGCATGGCAGGACTGTGCGTAATGTAAAAAGAATAGAAACCTACGGTAGAAACAGAACTAGTGAAAAAAGATTATCTACTTTAGCCTAACGAATCATCACTACTTGAGGACACATGACACGCACATTATTTTTTTTGGAAAGAAACAGTGCAGTTTCCGGAGGGGGTAGTGAATCGCCTTGAAAAATTCGCCTGTTAACCGGAATACTTCTTGTTTCTTCTTCTTACTTTCCGCTGTATATTAGTAACCTGGTATTCCACGACTTTATACTTGCCTTGTAAAATTATTATTATTATTATTATTATTATTATTATTATTATTATTATTATTATTATTATTGTTAGTATTGTTAGTATTGTTGTTATTATTATTATCATTATTATTGGCGAATTCTCTCAGTAGATGGAAGACGCTAAGCAAGAGACTCAACCACATTTCTTTGGGTTCTTCTTATTGTCCCAATAGGCTTTCATTCTCTCTGAGAAAGTTTATTTACGTTCTTCCGACCACTTTGGCGTGTATTGTTTTTCATTTTTTAATTATTATTATTATTATGATTAATTCATAATACGGGAACCTAATTACAAGTCCCTGGACTTATTAGGATCTACATTTAATTGACACAATAAAGAATTATTCTATTCTATTATTATTATGCTTAAATTTTTCTCAACATTTCACGTTGGCTGAATTGTAGAACAAATTCGCTGTCAGATCACACAAGAAATTAAATAACTCTTCTGGAATAATTATACAAGTCTTGTAATTGAGGTATAATTTAACTTTACAATTTCTTGTAAAAGTATTACGCATTTAGAAACTCATAATATGACAGGTGTGTGAGATAACTATTTTTTTAAAATTCATAGTGCACTCAATGTTCAGTTGTAGTAATATCGGTTTTAGGTGTTTGAGCATTACTCCTGTGGATGGTATGACGACCGTAGGCATACAGGTGGATTAATGTTTCCAGAAACGTTTTCTTTGCACAGATATGTCGAAGTATTTTCGAAATATTTTTTTCTAATTTTGATTTGGAAATAATGTAAAATTGGGATTGAAGCATCAACGAAGACGATTTTTTTCTCTTTACTTTCTTGCATACGTAGAAAAGAGAAAGTATTGTAATGCAACAACAAAAAGGGTAGATTTTTCGTCAGAAAACGCATATTTTTGGTCCCTATTACCGAAAAAATGGATAATTCCTGTTCATATATACAGGATCTGCGCAGGGCTCATATATTCTAGTCATATATGCGATCTGAATTATTTGTTCTAACACTTGGGGTAGACATAGTCCACGTTTTATAGTCAGAATCCACGTTTTATGGGATCTTGACACCCGAAAATTGGTTTATGGCAAAATGTATGTACGTCTGTCAGGGGACATTAGCGCCTAAATAAGTTTATAAGATTTTCTACAAAATCGTTTTTCCCCCTATCGGTCTGATCGAATTCGAGGCCATGCCAATTTGAAAGGGGTATATCGATTTTTTGGGTACTGAACATGAAGCCTCAACATTTTGAAAATGACTTCGTTTCTTGTTTAAATTTTTGTAGAATAGAGCAAAGAACATTTACAAAAATTGCGTCGTCCTACAACTACAATACTGAAGACAATTTATTTTCGTAATGTAATCTGTATTGAAAAATTATATCTTTAATTAATGTCAAGTATATTTTTTTGAAAAGAAGTTGCACCAGGTCAAATTTCGTCTTAAAGTGTTGGTATGATTGTTATTCCGACTGGGTCATTTGATATAGTACAGTGGATATGTTCATGGCTTACAGAACCCTGAGTTCGAATCCAAGCATAGGCCAACATTTTTCGGATCGGAAACACATTTTATGATTCAAGTAGGATTATAATATTACGTAACAGTAACAAATAATGCAAGAAATTACGTGCTGCTGCAGCACCACTAGTTTGAATTTGGACTTGTTATTAACTGATCAACAAATGGACAAAAATGTCGATTTATTATCATACCTGTTGATCAAGGTCTTTTAAATATATTAAAGACTATACCTTTATTTGATAGGTCTAACTCCTGATTAGTAATGCTATGAATTTCCAGAATTTATCTTTAATGGTTACAGAGATGAGTATATCTAAAAGCTGAAAAATATAAAAACGGAGAAGTAGCTTTTCAAAGTTTACTACCTCTCAAATCACAATAGCAACAACTTCACATTTTTTTAAAAAAGAATAAATTTATTCCTCTAAATAAAAATTTGATTGCCAATTCTTAAAATTATAACTACTTTTATTATGGGGAGTATTTTTAACAAAGTGGCGAGAAAGTTTGCAGAGGAAAATATTTCAATGCAAAGCAGCGTGAAAGTTTGCTGAGATAAACATGAAGGGGCGTACCAACCGACGGTGGCAGGACGAATACAACGAACGAAAACCATATTGATGATGCAATTTCCGATAAAAAAAAAGTGACGGCGATATTATGAATAAATTGGGAAACGAAATCAAAACAAATATTGTTTTGACCCAAATTTCTTCTATCTACTCTTTTACTACTTACTCTTTTACTACAAAACGCAACTTTGCTCTATTCTTTTGTTTTTTTTCAAAAATTACAAAAATGTAATTTTTTGATTTGTCTCTAACGTCGGTAATTAGAGGCGATTCCTTCACATTATTAGATTTATGAGTACATGTGCTTTAAATAACGTCAAATAAAGTTTCTCGGAAACTCAAAAGCTTTCTGTAAAAATGAGCCCAAAATTCCGCATTTTCTGAAACGCTCAAAGTTTTGGTTCTGATATGACAAAATGACAAAAGTTACTTTAGGTGTATTCTTTTGTTTTTTTTAAAAAGACATATGTTTTTGTTTTTTTCTAGGGCTTTTATCCAGCCAACAGCCGGTTACCTTCTACGTCCCGATGGGACGCATATTCGACCATACAGTTGACCAACACACTTGCGGGCTCCTCTGATCTGGGGTCAGCAGAACGCGAGGCCCTCCGCGACACATACAATATCAAGGGACACACGACCATGCCCAAGGCGGGACTCGAACCCGCGACCCTTCGGACCGAAGCGCTGAGTCGGTACTCGCTCTTAGCCACCTCAACCATCCAGGTCAGCTACATGCATGTAATTTTTTGAAAAATGTCACGCCGTTAATATGGACATTTCCATCGATTTGTATACATTATTACATTTGTGATTGGCAGTGCTTCAAATGACTCCAAATGAAGTTTTTCGAAAACTCGATAGATTCCTGTGAAAAAGACCTTCAATTTTCGCATTTAGAGTACTGCTTAATCACCATTTTCTTAAAAACCGCTTCAAAAGTTTCAATGAAAATGTCTAATTTGGACGAGGTTTTGACTCTTCTTTAATATTCTTGAAATCATATTTCGGTTCCACTATTAAGAAACCGGAAATTCGAGAAAATGTCAAGAAAATGTATTATCAGTGACGATAAATGGCACCTGGCCAGAGAATGGAGCAAGACCTTAAAACTAGTCCACACCAAGGAAATTAGAAAAAAAATGCTACGAGAAAGTCTGTGCCGTTCTGTAGCACCTCTAGTTAACATTCGTTTTGATGACCTTAATTTTTGACGCTAAAATGAAAAATTAATGAATAATTGAAATGAAGCATCTGCCAGTGGAATCGGAAAGAAATTTTAAAAAATGCAATATTTGGCGAGTAGAAAAGACGGCTTTTAGTGGTGCGCGGAGAGTGGCGGATTGGCGGGGGAGTGGCCGCCCCGTGTGCAGCGGCGCGGCGGAGGCGACCGCCGAGGTGCACATACGCGGAGAGGACCACGCGGCGCGCACGGCCACTCTGGTCACAGTCACGCCTGCCAGCTCTGCAGCCGCTATGCATGCTGCTTTAATTAACCAAACTGCATGGTTGCTGACTTAGAAGATTGGCCACCGTCAGCTCAGTGAACGAGTCAACGACCCCGTGTGCACGCTCCAGATTCAGGCTGTCAGATATTCGTCGCGGCGAAGACACGTTTGCTCTGCGAGACTATTCGTCTGTTTTTTAGCATTAAAACAATAGTTCGGTTGCAGCCATCACCCTTCACCTTTTACACAGCCTCTTGCGCTATTCAATTCAAGTTGTTGTTTTTCCTTCGAGGTTGTCTATCGAATTCTAATCAATTTCACGAGATGTCTTAACTATTCGCTTATTACACATCTCATTTATTCATTAGGAACCGTATCTCATTTTGCCCAGTATTAATAGGATCTCACTAAATTTATTCTTCGCTTTGAATTCGTCCGTTATTATCTTCTCTATGTATAATACGCTAAGCTGTTGCCAAAGTTGACCTTTTACAGTTTAAAAGAAACCTTCCACGAAAAAACCCTGCGAGTGAGCTCCCGCGGGATAAGAAATTTTCTCTCCAAAAATTTTCAGACCTGCATCATTTGAAAAGAAATATGTGAAGTTCAGAGATTACCGTTTAGATGGGAAATCTGGTGCACATGCAACCGCAACATTCATTTTGCAGCGACACACTTTACCATCATTGATAACTCACAAAAGATGCGTCCTAGAGTATTAAAGCCAGGTGGGACACTATTTATGTTTCATACGCCACAATCTACAAAATGAGTCTTTCTCGAAGTTCTGTTACATTTTTAAAGGTGCCACCACCCCTTAGCAGGGGATGCCAGAAACTCTGGACGTTTGGTTCCAGTGTGAAGCTATGATCACTTTTAAAACAATAACTTAAAAAGTACCGTTTTTGGAGATTGCAAATTTTTGCGAAAAATCTTCTCACTTCTATTACATATTTTGAAGTTTCCGTTCTTTTGGGTTCTCCACTTATTCACTTCCCGTTCATCCACCAGAGGGATTTGCCATCAGAATGTTCATAAAGTATTACGTAATAAAAACACTTAAATTAAATGTTTGTATTTTTTGTTTTTTTAGTTTATTTAATCAGTTTTACTACTGTAATTTTCGGATTAACGTGAGAGGAACGTAAAGGAAACACGTGGGGGAACAAGCGGGGAAATATAAGGGTGAAAGTCATGTGCCATTCTCCCACCTCTAGTTTGTTTTTGAAAAGATGGCTAGAAGACAGACGGATGGGGTGAGTCAAGCTGCCACAACCACCATAGCAGAATCATATTAAACCAAATGGAATATTTAGTACTCATTTTTACTAATTTATTACCCCAAAATTAAATTTATTACTCTTGTCATTTGCGAAATAAATGTGGTTGTGCTAGCGTGACTGTCAAGCTGGCACAACGAAATTTTTTAAAAAATGAGCACAATCCATTCAAACTAATACGAATATTTAGAACACATCCATTACTAATTTATTACCCAAAAATGAAATTTATTCCTCATTCCGTATAAGAAACAATATTGTTAAATATTGTTTCTTAACAATATTGTGCATATTTATGCAACCATGCAGGACATTCGCGTATTAAATTGGAGGGTACCAACTGCCACAAAAAACTAAAATCGATTAAATAATTAAATACACATTCAATACTAATTTATTACACCAAAGATAAATTTACAAACGTTGACGTGTATTAAATAAATATAGTTAATCATAGTTGTCAAATAAATATAGTTAATCATAGTTGTCTAACCATGCCAGGTACTCAAATTCGAAAATTAAGAGAAACAACGAGCACAATCAAATGAAAGAAGAACATAATTTAAGAGTTTTTTGATACTAACTTATTACTCTAAACAGAAATATATTACTCTTGTCATTTATGAAATAAATAATTTTAAAAAATTCATACAAATGCAACCACGCACAAGATTCGAGTAGTAAAATGGAGCGTATCAACGTTTACAAACAAGTAAAACCTATTAAATAAATACATATTCAATACTCATCTATTACACCAAAAATAGATTTATAAACGTTGCCGTGTATTAAATACATATTGTTAGAAACTGAATCGAAGTTGTCTAAACATGCCAGATATTCAAATTCGAAAATATAGAGAAGCAACGAAAACAATCAAATAAAACCGAGAACTTAATTTAAAAGACATCTGGTACTAATTTATTACCTTAAACAGAAATCTATTACTCTTTGCCATTTATGAAATAAATAATTTTAAAAACTTCAAAACTTCAACCACTCACGACATTCGAGTACACTTAGCCATCATCGCTATGTAGAATTTTCCGCTTCACCCACTGGAAACAGAGCGGAAAGAGAGATACAGCCAAACGTCGGACCATCATGAAATACCAAAAACTAAACGAAGAAAAGGCCATAATATTCCTTGATGAAGTTGAACTGCTTCAGAATATAGGGTGGGAAAAAAAGCAGTGACCCTCGAAGAAGTAGTCAAAGAAGCGCGGAAAATCATTAAAGATACGTGTGAAGTGTCAATGCCTAGACGCAGGGGCCCAAGGGGGGGGGAACCATGTCCACTGGTGGACTGCGGATATTGCAGAACTCCGTAAAGCATGTGTTAAAGCTCGTAGACTTGCAAAAAGAGCCAAAACGGTCATACACCTAAGGGAAAACTGTAGGAGGTGTCGTAAACGACTGAAGTCCGCAATCAAAAGAAATAAAACCAAATGCTGGAAGGACATAGTAAATGAGGTGGAGAATGACCCCTGGGGAAAAGCCTATGAAATAGTTATGGGGCAATTTAAACTATCCAAACATTAAACCTTCCAGAGACTGGAAGACTTCGAATGGGTGAAGGTAATTATAGAGATTTTTTTCCTAACAGAAAATGCTGGGTATGGAATAGATCTTCTGACTACAACTTCGACGAAGTTAATTACTTCACGAAGGAAGAATTGGTACAACCGATGACGAAGACCAAGAAGAAAACAAAGCCAGGACCGAACGAATCCCTAACGCGATCCTTAGTACAGTGGTTGAAGATTATCCCGAAAGTCTCCTGGATGCCTTTAATCATTGCCTTAAACTGGGGAAATTCTTTAAGGAAGGGAAACAGCAGAAGCTGATACTCATACGGAAAGGAAACAAACCAATTAAGCTGACGTCTTCGATCAGACCTTTGTGCTTGCTGGATACGATGAGTAAAATTCCTTGAGGGTTTGCTCCTCCTCCGATTAGAGAAACACATGACTGCAGGAATAAACTTCTCAACGAGACTGTTTGGGTTTAGAAAGTGTCTCTCGACAATAAGCACTATTACAGAAGCAGTTCAGTATGCTAAAACAGCCAAAAGTAAAATAAGATTTTTGCGCGCTGGTAGCGATCGGCATAAAAAACGCAATCAACCCCGCCAATTGAAAAAACATAATACAGGTGCTGGTAGCTGAAAAGGTCCCTGAGTACCTTCTAAGGATTCTGGAAGACTACCTCAGTGAGAGGAAAATAATTCACGAATGGATATAGGATAGAGGAAGACGACTTGTGGTGTCCCACGAGGGTCAAGACTGGGCCCCTTTCTGTGGAATGTGCTTTACGATGATCTGCTGAACATTCAACTTCCGAAGGACTCTCAACTCATTGGTTATGCTGACGATACACTTACAGTGTGCCATAGTGACAACGTGGAGCTACTGGAAATGAAGACCAATGAACTCTTCACAGGGTGAAAAGATGGCTGGATAAAAGCAATCTCCAGATGTCGGTAGCAAAATAAAAGCCATAATGGTTTCAAATCGGAGAGCATTCTGGCCCCCGGTGATCCCACTGGGAGACGAGCTTATTAGATGGATTCGGCAAAGAACATATCTTGGTGTCGAGATTGACTTGATATTAAGCTTTGGAGCCCATATCATAAAAATAACAGATACGGCAGCAAAGACTGGTGGTAACCTCTCCAGACATGAACTCCGGAGGACCCAGCGAGAATAAACGAAGATTGATATCTGGCGCAGTACACTCGAGAATATTGTATGCTGCCCCAGTGTGAGCTGATGCTCTAAGTAAAGAGTCCATAAGACGCAAATATTTTCAGATTCAGAGAAGGATAGCACTGAGGATAATTTCGGGATATCGTACTGTATCGGACAACGCAGCCTTAGTTCTGGCCAGAACACCACTATCGACCTTTTAGCTCAAGAAAGGAAAGCAATGAACGTAAGGCTGAAAGCGGTTAATCAACAAATGAGCCCACCGACAACAAAGCAGGTAAATGAAATTAAAGCGGAGCTGCCAAGCCATCTTGTGTATGAATGGCAATGATAATGGGACTTGGAGGAAAAGGGCAGATGGATTTATCGTCTTATTCCCAACATCAAAGAATGGCTAAGTAGAAAACACGGGGTAATGGATTAATATTTACGCAAGACCTTTCAGGACATGGATACTTCAAAAAGTACCTCTGTAGATACAAAATCGCTGAATGCCCGATATGTTCTGTATGCCACAAAGAAGAAGATGACGGTATGCACTCTTTATATAATTGCAAACCCTTGGAGGAAGCCAGACCTAAATGCTACGACAAACTGTGAGTGGAATAACCCCAGGAAGTACAATCGATACTATGCTTCAATCTCCAGAAAACTGGAACACTATGACAGATTTCATAAAGCATATTCATAAACACAAGGCCGTGATTGGTAGCAGATAAAGCTCTTGCTCACACCCAATTCTACGTGCGACGTAATGTCTCGCCAGACTATTCCACACGTGGTGCTATACGGGTAAAGGCGAGTGGTTTTAGTCGGTAGACCAAACCTGGGAGTCCGACAGTACTGGCGTAGTCGATCTCCATAAAGGATTTCCCCCGCCTCAAAAAATATAATAATAATAATAATAATAATAATAATAATAATAATAATAATAATAATAATAATAATAATAATAATAATAATGCGCATTACATTTCTTCCAACCACAACTACGCTCTTGACAGTCATAATATGGAAGAAAATACAAAACCACATTGAGGGCGCCGGTCTGCTGGCAGAATAACAAAAAGGCAAATACAGATACAGAGTAACAACAGATGCGTTAAACATAGCCAGGATGATCCGACAAAAAACAATAAAAGACGGCTAACGAACCTGCATGTCGCCCGGATCGACTACAGGAAGGCTTAGAGTTCTTTGACACACAGTTGAATACAGAAGAATGTCAATTCTAAGCCTCTCAGAGCCGTCAGAAACCGACCTCCTACTCTGCGCTCTCCGTAGCCGACGAGAAGCCCGAGAGCCAAGAAGGGCTTAGCACCTTCATGAGAAAGCTCGGATTGGGCCCAGCAAAGGAAATGGAATTCATACAGAGACATATATAAAATAACGTTCTATTATCGATCGATCTGAACGAACTTTGGGAGTTCCCGACGGGTATTTTGATTTTTGAGGCTGCATTACATTGAGCCACAAAAACATCAAAATTTTCTCAAAAACGGCCCAAAATATTTTTATTAAACGTCCCCAGATAGCGTAAAGAACGCTTAAGATAATTATGCAGATCTCATGTTCGTTGAAATCCCTGATTTTTCGTATGGCCTTTATTTCAAGCAAAAATTACGCGCAAACCATTCGCAGTTTCAAAAAATTGTACATCATGAAAAATTGCAAAGATGTAAATATTTAGAACAGATTTCACTAAGGGAAAATTTCCATCACCAATATTTTACTTTTGAAACGTTGATTTCTGCAGAAAATTCACGGAAAGTGGGACCTACGCCATTTTCATAAACGCACTTTGCTCTATTCTAGAAAGACGTCCGATTTTCTCCATATTCCCCATTCGACCTGATTGAATCTCTTTTTTTTAGATGAAGCCTCAACATTTCCAAGTTTTTTATTATTTTTTCTTGGGGCAGAGCAAAGAATGCTTAAATTTGGCTCAGTGGTAGCTCAGTGCATCAACTGATGTCACTGCAACGCCTCTGACCTGGAGATCCTAGGTTCGAGTCCCGACGGCGGCAGGATTTTCGACACTAGCTTTTCAGCTAGGTCGAATTCAGTCGCTGTCTGGAGGAGAATTCTAGCGGCCTGCTGCTCTGATCGGTAGTTTTCCGTGGTTTCTCCGATCAACACCAGGCGAATGCCGGAGCAGTACCCAAACAAACGGGCCACGGCGCGCGCGATCTTTCCTTCCTCTTCCTCGTCCAATCCTCTCTTACACACTCACTAACATGCACTATACTACCACATATTCCGGGAGACCGGTTGGGAGCTTAGAGCTTGTTCCAGCTGGGGCGGTTCCCCGCTGGTGGGATAGTCCTGGTTATGGGGAAACCCCGCTAGCCGACGGTAGGTCGACGCCGGATCTCGCCATCCAGTGGGCGTAGATCACCATCACCAGAGGGAAAACATGCAGTACACTTACGGGGATGACCTAAGCTGTTGATGCGCTCGAAATCACCAACCAACCAACTTAAATTAGAAGCAGGTGTCGTTTTCGTTGGAATCGAAATTTTCGAACAATTTTAAAATTTCAGAATTTGGCGTCGTTTTACAACTACAATATTGAAGACCAGGGTTTTTTCTAAACGATTTTCAAATTTATTCAAACATGTCTCATTTTTTTTAAATATATTATTTTACTTTTTGCTTCAATTTAATGCAAAAAAAATTCTCAAAGCAAGTTCCAAATTTTTTCCTTCGTATAGAACAAATGACCTTTAAAAATGGTACAGGAATGGCGTGAAAACTCCTGTTTTCGGCAAACAGACTGTTTTGTCAAAAAATGCAAACAAAAATTGAAAAATGCGACTAAAAAACTTTAAGAAATTAAAATTACAAAACTTCAAAATTGGTGATAAAAGTTTTTTCTCTTGATAAAATGTGTTCTTTAAAACTAGATCTTGAAATATTTTGAATGAAAACATCCGATTTTTTTAAAATTGCAAACTCAAATGCTCAATTTTCTTGAGTCGGGATGTTTAATGTTTGCTGTGATGTTGGTGCTATATGGCTTACTGAATGGCGTGCTAACCCTAAGAACTTGAGCTTGAATCACGGAGAAAACAATGATTGCTGCAAAGCCTTAAATCTTATTATAGTGCATGGGAAAAGAAATGGCAAAAAAAGTAGAAATTGAATGTTGTAGTTCTCTTGTAAAGTAGGCTTTGTGCTAGATCTAGAGATGTATTTTTGAGGGGGAATTGTTTTGGAAAATTTGAATTCAAATAGTATAATAATTTATTAATTCTACTATTTTCAAATTATTTTATAACTGTTTAATTGAATAAAATATTTAATACACGATTATAAATATTAAATATTTTTGCATCAAGATTTGACTATTAGCAGGTTTAATTCTTATTTTTATAAATCTTCGAAAGTTGAAGAGCTACGTAAGAAGCGTAGAATTGAGAGCAGAAAATATGTTATTTCCGTGGAACCTGCTTATAATATATCGCCAGGGCCTTTCGCGAAGCACGGTCGCCGGGCGACGCCACGCGAGACGGGGAGCCGCGACGAGGAGATAGGCGAGGCGACGCGGGGCGACAAAGCGGCTGCTGCCTGCACCCTGGCCCTGCCTCTCCGATCGTTTGCATCTGCGTTTCCCGGCTCTTTTGTTCATTTTACTACGACTTTACAAGAACGGCAAACAGCCTGACGCAGTGTACCACAGAACACCGAACATTGAATTATTTGCTTAATCATGGGCAAATGTTTTTCATATGGTTTGTAAAGCATATAATGCAAAAGGAAAGGAGGGCATAAGAAGTAAAAGAAAATAGAAGTGTTAAGAAATGGACCACGAGGTGAGGAAGATGGAAGATGGAGATGAAGAGAGTGTTCCCAAGAAAGCCGTTCAGTGGCGGGAGGGGATGACCTTGGATCGACCGCAGGCGGACTGACCGCTTCGTGGTCAGAAGAGCAGCCACGAGACCCCTGGGAGCAGCGCGCGAGGCAGCAACGGGAGCATGTGAGGTCAAGCCCCTCCCTTGGCCGCGCCAGGCACGCAATGAGGCCCTGCCATGACGCGGCCGCCGCGCCGCTCCTGTTACGCCGCCCGGTCAGAGCGCACACTGCGCGCACGGGGTTCGCCTCGGCAGACATCTGGGACAGCGGCGGGCCGGCCATTGCCGAATTCCTCCAAGGGACGCACTCACCGCTCTGTACTCGCTCGCACGTCACTCATTTTCAGATCCTTTCATGCGTTGCTTTTGAATCAGCCGTCCGGGTCGGTATATTGCCTTTTACGATCATACGAGGCACTGTGTGATGGACGGGAACCGTCATAAGTCTGCAAAAGAAAAGACAGGAGTAAGGAAAGAAGGGGGCTACGACGCTGCGGGTGGACAAGTCTCAAATGATGAGAAAACGACGTCGCTCTGATCTTGAAGATCGTTAGATCGGCCTAAAACGTGATTTATTTTCTTGTGTGGGAAAATAATAGGAACGTAAAGTGAGCGAATGCTTTTACCAGGCTTTGCATGCGATTTGGACCTGTCTTCAATACGTAATAGCAATTAGTGGATGCTGAAGGCGACTGGAAAGGCTGCCTCCGACGAAGACTGCTGGGCGGCGGCGGGAGCGCTTCGCGAGTGAAACCTGCCATCAAGCACTAGCATTACGAGGAGACTTAGTCACGTCCTTCTTGTTTCGTAAATCGCCCCACTCGTGTGTAGGCGTTCAGACTTTCCGAACGGGCCGTTTGCGAAAGGTAGTTACTTATGGCCGAAGATGTGTCGGAAAATATTCATTTCTCTCATTCATTTGTCTCATTACTATTTGATGAATATTACCTTCAAGGGTTTTTTCCTAATTTTGTAAAGCAATCATCATCTTTCTAATTATGATTTATGTAATTATATTAATTTGTTTTTCTTTCCTTCTTCCTAGAAAAAGAGACAGTATTAATTCACCAGTTCGTAGTTAGGACAATATTTCTTAATAATTAAACACTAGTATCCTTTTGTTGTTTGACAATCAATTAGAATGTTTTTCGTCAA
The DNA here is from genome assembly GCA_011170035.1 of Teleogryllus occipitalis. Classification (NCBI taxonomy): domain Eukaryota; kingdom Metazoa; phylum Arthropoda; class Insecta; order Orthoptera; family Gryllidae; genus Teleogryllus; species Teleogryllus occipitalis. The sequence continues at coordinate 367,329 of BLKR01000733.1, forward strand.
AAAAAGTTTGCGTCGTTTTGCCTGTTGCTCACAAGCATCTTCAGGTGTATACAATTAATAAAAATAATGAATATGTTTACTCCTGAAAATTTAAAAAATTTGAATATAGTATATTTCCGTGAAGTTAATGATAGTTTTAGTAATGCTTTTTCATGTCCTGTTCTCTCCTTTGATGTCCCTGTACGTTCTTTGTTTTTAATTTGCTCGCACATTCGAACTTTATCAATTAAATTGTTTTACCAAATTATTCATTACATTAAAGAACTTCATTCAGCGCTCTGTAATTAATAAATACGCCTTCAAATATAATGTGTGGTCATTAAACACTGCAGCATAAAGCCATTCTTTTCCGACACAACTTGGGCCATAAGTAACTCCCTTTCGCAAACGGCCCGTTCGGAAAGTCTGAACGCCTCCACACGAGTGGGGCTGCAATGGCAGCTACCAGAGGCCGCATGACTGGGGCGCCTGCCTCCTCTCTCGTTCCTGGAGGCGGCGGCGGCGGCGGCGGCGCGGGCGGAGGCGGCGGAGCGCCCGCCACCTGTCCGTCCTTCGGGTGCGGTCGCGCGCGCCCCACACCACTGTGTTGGGTCGTGGGCGGCTGTTGATCCTGAGCGCGGCCGGACTGTCGGGTCTGAGCGGGCGCTTGTGGGGCCCGGCGCGGCCTTGCATACCGCGCCGCCCCTACGTCGTCACCACTGATCGCGGCAGCGTTTCGTGGGTAAACATTCCGCGCACTGCTGCCGACTCTCCGCGCCGCGTCGCGCACCCGCAACCTCTGAGGTGGCCTTTGCCCCGGCGCCGCCGGCCTCCTGATCGATGCCGTCCTGCTCGCCCTTATCGCCACGGCGCCCGCGCACGCCTCTCCTCGTCTCCGCCACACTTACGGCATGGAAACATTTCTCTGGAGGAAGCAATGTTTGCTGAAAACATTCCAACAAGATTGTGCCATTGTAGTACAAGTGTATGAAACACATTTACCAAACATTGGTTTCGAACAACCACAAATTGTGATCACGATTCAAAATACAATAAACGGTTCAATCTCCAAATAGTCGAATAAATATCCAAATCGAGAATTGCATAAAAAGGACTTAAAATGAGAACAATGTTCCAACAGATAAATTAATGTAAACATCATTCTAAGTTAGGAAATCTGACGAGCACTGAGAACGCAGAAAGGAAATTACGGAATAACGAATATTAAATGTCTCAGTTGCTGTTTCTAATGGACATATTCACATCCTAGCGTGTAAGTGAAAGTACGTTTATTATGAGTAGTAGTAGTAGTAGTAGTAGCAGTAGTAGTAGTAGTAGTAGTAGTAGTAGTAGTAGTAGTAGTAGTAGTAGTAGTAGTAGTAGTAGTAGTAGTAGTAGTAGTAGTATAGTAGAAGTACGGGGGCAGCTGTGCATTAACACAAAACACACCAACACGGGAACCATACTGGTGAAATAGTGAAATAGAGTCCCAAAGGCAGACCTGCATCGAAGGGAGAAGACTACTGACGAGATCAAACAGACACGCAAGGCAAAGCAATTCAAGGCTACGGGAAGAATAACGAGCTTGCAGGAACGAAGTGGTGCGGATGATTAACCAATCGAAAAAGAAATACTGTAAATAACTGCGTGACGAACTGGACAATGACATATGAGGAGCGGGATATAAAATCGTTACTGGAAAGCTAACGAATAATATCCCGTGCAATCTCTCGATAGATCAAAAAAGGGATATAGCCTTTGAATTGTTCCCACGAAGAAACGATGAGCTGAAGATTGATCCACGGTGTGAAGATGTACAGCCTTTCACTTTCGAAGATGGCTACCCTAATCATGAAGCCGGGGTAAGCCCCTGGATTAGATGGCATTCCGCCGGAAGCAATCAAGATTGCCACAGAGGAAGTTCCGGAATTTATGTTAAGAACAATGAATAAATTGTCAAGACTTCCCACTAGAATGAAAGACTTCCCACTAGACTGGAATGTAGCAAAGCTGGTACTGCTTCTAAAAGGACGTAGGATACCACAAGACACAGTTGCTTACAGACCGCTTTGCCTACTACACACTCTAAGTAAACTGTAGTGGGCCTTATCAAAGAAAGACTTCAAGCATAAATCAATAAAGGAGAAGGTCTGTCCTGTCATTAATTCGGCTTCATTAAAGGAAGATCGACAACACAGAGAAAGCAATGAAAGAGTAGTCCAGGTCAGAGATGACACGGCCGACAGATGGGTTACCTTAATCACACTTGATGTAAAAAATGCTCTAACACCGCAGCATAAAGTCTGATTAAAGCGGAGCTGTAACGAAAAAAAAAACATTTCACAATACCTAATGAATGTGATTATGCAATACTTTAGAAGTAGAAGAATAAGGTTTGACGGGAAAGAAGATATAGAAATGAAGGCAGGCGTCCCACAGGGTTCGATATTGGGACCAACCCTGTGGAATGTTCTATATGACGGCGTACTCCGGATGCAGTTGACAAGAGGGGCGGCGCTAATAGGATATGCGGACGACTTAGCGTTAATTGTAAGAGCGGAAGATGCTGATGAGCTAATGTTCAGAAGCAATGAAGCACTGCGGCTTTAGACACGTGGATGGCGCGCAATAAACTTGACTTGGACCCACAGAAAAATGAAGCTACATTGCTAAAAGATTCAAGTAAAACGCCCAAGCATACACTTTCTGTTAAAAGGAACACGTATTACCACAGTGAACGCTGTGCGATACTTGGGAGTCTGGATGGATGACAGAAACTTCTCGACCCACGTGAGAGAGGTGACAAAAAAAGGTAAAGATCAAGGCGTCAATGTTGGCAAGGCTGTTACCACACATTGACACATACCACACATTGAGGACCAAAAACACATAAGCGGACTATCCTCGCAAGCACCGTCATATCGACGGTTTTATACGCGTCACCAAGCACGAAAAAAGAACACTAATATTCTAGAGAAAGTGCGAAGAAAAATCCTGTTACGAGTCATCTATGGATACAGAACGATTTCCACGGCAGCCTTACAGGTAGTAGCGGCGGAAATACCAGTTGAACTGATTGTGAAGGAAAGAAGGATCATTCACGAGAAAGGAGTGGAAGAAGAACAAAACAGCAGGGAGGGGACGATGCAACAGTGGCAACGCAATGGGAAGAAACACGAAACGTCGCTCAGTGGACAAAAGGACTAACACCGCAGATCGACACATAGACACAAACGAACTGATTACTATCTGACACAGATTTTAACTGGACACGACCAATTTCAGAGCTACGCAAAAATAATGGGGGAAAAGAAACAATGAAGACTGCGACGAACAGGACGCACCATACCATTCTTTTTTCACATGTATTCGATGGGAGAAAGACAGACACGATGCATGCCAGAAACTAAATGTGAAACTGACAGTGAAAATTTTTCATACAATAATAGTAACCAATAATGATAACTGGGAAACAATTGCAAACTTAACAACTACAATCATAAAGAAAAAAGAGTCACACAAAGGACAACCGAAACAGAATGAAAGGTACTGCCATTCTGATGCCATGCACATCAGCAGTTCCAGAATGACTCGGATAAGCAATGAGGTTTTTCAGTTGGTCCAACTCCTGCAAAGCGCGATGTCTTTAAAAGATTTTCCCCTAAAATTGTAGTGGTAGTCACTGACTTGACAGTGCGATGATGCATTCGAAATTTCCCCAAGTTTCCGGACTTCCCAAAAATAATGTCCATCCATTACGGTTGAGTACTGTCCCTTCAATACTATATAATTTACTACCTGCATTCTGCTTCAAAGTATTCATAGCTTACGTGCATAACACATTAAATTCTTTTAAAGGTGTGTAAGTAATAATGGGAAACAAGTAATAACCATTTTCTGGCTTTCAAGTTCTTTTATTGAACATTAATTCACGACAACAATCTAAATTGTTGCACTAAAAGCGTTAAAAGTTACACAACACGTCGCCCCATCAACTACCGCGTCTTCACAATTTTGGAACAGGAAACATTTATTTTTGAATTATGATCAAAAACTCTAAATAGAAATTGTCCGTTCTTTATTTCGCAACGAAATACTGTAAACACAATCCTTTCACATTTTTTATTAAATCATGGATACTATTGCTTTTATATATTACAAAAAGAGTGCTCATTACTGTTATTTGAAAATACACTTTATTATAATTCCCTATTTTATTTTTAATGGTGAAGTAAGTTTTGTAACGTTCGTTACAAAACATTGCACGTGTTTTTCAAGAACTATAGTCATTTTTTTAAACTTACCAATTAAATAAGAAATACTCGAAATTTGTGTTTGTATACATATCGTTTAGAAGAAATAAGAAATGGAAAATGTAAAGAACTAAAATGTTTTCAACCAGCAACATTTTTTTCGCACTGAAGCTCGAACTCATGTCCTCCGAATTAATTTGCGCCGCACCTTACCTCTATGCCACACAACCGCTCAGACGTTCCTTCTCGGGCCGACGCTTAAAAAATACAATTGCCTCGATCCAATACTTCCAACACGCAATTTTCGACAATTCAGAGAGATCAATGAAAATGAGACTTCTGCCATTCTTTCAAGCGGCCCAATGATTAATACTTGGAAAAACTAGAGCGCTTTTTGAGGAAAAGGTCTTTTTATAGTAAGCATTAATTATGCAGAAATTACGTGAAAACTACCCGTTCTTGCACAAAAAATAAAAAGTTGTGCGTGGCCTTTATCAAAGAGTTCATTTTTAGAACAGACTTTAAGATAAAAATCTTTCCACAATTTTGTAGTTTTGAAATGTTAACTTTTCCCATTATCGAAAATACAGTGAGATCGCCGAAAATGACACTAGCACCGTATTTTTACCGTCCTTAAATACAAGGAGAAAATTTAAAGAAAGAGTTTGGAGCGATTTTTGAGAAACCGTTTGTATATTTTTATTTATGTATTTTCAATTTGCATAAATTTAGCAAGCACAAATTACGCAAAGACTACTCGTTTTGTTTTCAAAAACTGTAATCAACTGATTTTAATAAAGGAAAAATCTCTATCTTCAATATTGCAATTGTTGGAAGACGTCGAAAAAAATGCACTTTTCAATTTTCGAAAAATCAGTGATTTGAAAGAAAATGAGACCTAAACCATTCTCTTAAACGTCATTTACGCTATCCGATGACACAGTTTAATCAAAAATTCGTGCCATGTTTGAGAAAATATTGAAAATGTTGTTCATTGGCGTAGCATAGTGGCAGTTGCAGAGGCGGCCCGCCCCGGGCGGCACTTTTAGAGGGTGGCAAAATTTCACAGTGAATAATGATAATATCTTGTAAAAATGTTTACCAATTCATCATTTCATGACCATTTCAAGATTCGGACCGATTGAAATGAGCATGGAATCTTTTGTTACCTATTCTGTAACTACTTCTTTAAATGAATGTATATTAATGGCATCTTGCTCATTGTAGCGACTGGCAACACCATCTGTACTGACTTGTAGGAATTTCCCGTATTTTATTTTGTGCTTGGATTATTTATGACTAATATATTAGCGAGAATCACTTCTATCTATATAAATAATAGTGACTTTTATTGACACATTTTTGATGACGAAACCACAGATGCTAACTTGTCTTGTGGAAATGAATTGAAACGGAAACTGTTTTCTTCGTTAGAATATCTGTAGAAATTTGTGTGAGTTTTCAACCACAGAATTTGGTTTACTTATGTTTACTTATCTAACACCGGTTATATTACTAGATTCGGACGATACTAAATGCAATCTGGACTATGCATCTGCCGAAATTGACCAGCAGGACTTCAAGTTGGAATGACTTCGACTACAGACTGTTATTGTTGCCACAGGTAATGAAAATAAATTAATTAATGCGGACCCACTAGAATTATTAAAATTTATTGTGAAATCCAAGCTGGAAGATACTCTCCCAATATTATGATAATGCTCCGATTATTCCTCACAATTGCCACAAGCAATGCCAGCAGTGAGAGTTTTTCAAAACTGAAATTGACTAGAATGAAGGTCAACAATGAGTACTTTAAGGCTAACCAATATGACTAACTTGTATATGTTGTGACCAAAAAAATTCAATTTCGTAAAATGGTTTTTATTCAACGATGTAATACACAAGAGTAAAGCTCAGTCAACAGAATAGTCAGGAGATGTACCAGAAATATGCCAGATCACCAGTGTCCAGAAGAAGAGTCCTTTCTACCGTAGCGACGTTGTCACTCAGAATCACAAACCACGTTCGCGCCAATTGCTCGCTCTTCACCGGGGCCGTTTTATACCCCCTCCGGGCTAAATGTCCGCCGACTAGCCCGGTCGTAGGGGCGATGGCGCGCCAGGGCGCGCCGACTGTCCCGGCTCCGACTGTGTCGTCCTCCCTCGGCATTTTCCGGGGGCGCCGACGTCTCGCCGCTGCGCCATTGTGGCGGACCTTTTAAAGGCACACGGGCGACCACTTCACCCTCCGCACCCAAATGCGTCGTATACGGCGCAAAATGCATCGCCCGGTTGCTTCTCCTGGGCCGCAGCTCCACCCTGGATGATTCTGCTGTCGTCTGTTGCTCTGTGGTCGCTGGAGAAACTGCTTGCTCTGTAGTTGTAGGGCGCCTGACGACTGGTTCCTGTGGACTATGTATAACTTCTCTAAACATTTTCTGTCTAAATTCTTGGGGGGGGGGGGAAACCATTGCAGAGTGTCTACCCTGATTTGGGATATCCGGGCTCTGATCTGCCCCTGGTGGCGTGTAACTATCATACTTTCTGTTCTAATTGTATAATATATCCTGTTCCCCTTAATATCTTGAATTATTCCTGGTCGCCACCCTGGATTTTTTTTAAATGAGAGGCAATATACCCGATCACCTACCTTGAATTTCGAGTGTGTTCCCAAAGAGGGTCTACAGGTCTCTTCTGGTCTTAGGAGGGACAATAGCGTGCGCGGCTGCCCACCACGAAGGACCTCTGAATGGCAGCACGCGGAAGGTGGCGAGTAGGGTGCAGCAGCGCCCGGGACCTCGGCGTTCCAGCTGCTCGTGTCTTGCCCATGGCCGTCTTCAAAGTTCTGACGAATCTCTAGACTTCCTCATTGGACTGCGTGTGGAGAGGCGGTGCGCAGACGTGCTGGATCCCGTTGTCTCTGCAAAATTGGGAAAATTCCTGGAATATGAACTGCGCGCCATTATCTAAAACTAAGACAACCGGCAACCCTTCCGTCACAAAAATCCACTCCAGCATGTCGGCAGTATGTGTCGATGTGATGCTGCTCATCTCTACCACGTACGGATAATTTGCCTTAGCATCTACCACGCTCATAGTGTTCGAATAGCATCTATCACGAACACAGCGTTTCAGAAAAAAACCGGCAAAATCCACATGGACGCTTTCCCATGGTTCCCTAGGCTCGGGCCAGCACACCAAGTCCTTGCCAGGCGCACTCTGGTTCATTGGGCATGCCTCGCATCTTCTAAGCATTTCAACGATATCATTGTTCGTGCCATCCCAAAAGCAGTAGCGGCGTGCCAGCTGCTTTATGGTAACTATCCACCAATGACCCTCGTGTAAGAGTTTGAGTACCGTACTTTTCAGTCTTCTAGGCATCACCACTCTATTAAATTCATCGCCCGACACTAACAACACTCCCGCTTTGCACGTAAGTTTGTCTCTCGTGTTGTACCATTTGGCCTTGCTCCTGAGCCCTCGCGGCGGCCATCTCTCTCTAACAGCGGCGAATTATCCTTAATTGGAGGTCCTTGTCCGTTTCTTCTGCAATCCTGCGCGCCTCTAGTGGAAATTTCAATGATCATTCGAGCTACTCTGTATTTATTTGTAGACACCCTTCTTCTGTTTTGTCAAATTCCAGTCTGGACCAGGGCAGCCGCGACAGTGCGTCTGCATTTGCGTATTGAGTTGTTCTTCTGAAATGTATCTGGTAGTTATGATCCGCGAGGAAGAACGCCCACGTCTGGAGTTTCTTGACTGTGCATTCCGGAATCTTCTTTTCTGGGTGGAATAACTGTACCAGGGGCTTATGGTCCGTTATGATGTAAAACTTGCTACCGTAGAGAAAATCGTTGAATATCCTTACATAGAGGATTATCCTCAACGCCTCTTTCTCGATTTGGGAATGATTTCTCTGATGTTCTAGCAAACGCGATCGGTCTTTAGAAACCTTTTTCGTCTTTTTGTGACAAAACTGCACCCAATCCGTTGTCCGATGCATCTGCAGCTACCGTTGTGATTCTTCCTGACACGAAGTGGTTGAACTTGACAGTCTGTACAAGTGCTCTGTTAAGTCTGTCCATGGCTTTTTTACAGTCTTCTGCTATACAAACTTGACGCCTTTCTTCCTCAACTCGTTCAATGGAGCTGTGATCGAGGAAAAACATCGATAAATTTATTTTTCCCAATAAGGCTTGGAGCTCTTTCAAGTCGTTTGGAGGTGGCAGCTCTAGAATGGCTTCCACGTGATGACGGGTAGGTGCTATCCCGGTGTGATCTAAGTATGCCCCAAAAATACGACTTGATCCTTAAAGAATTCACATTTGTCTTTACTGATTTTCAATCCATTATCTTGCAGCACACTGAACAACTTCTTTAGATTCTCTTTATGTTCCTCCAAACTGTTACCGGTAACGATAATGTCATCTAAATAATTGTTGCAGCCTTTTAAATCAGCTGCCAGCTGTTCTAAAACAGGGCTGCTGCTGAATTTATGCCAAACGGCAACCTATTGTATCTGAAGAGACCAAGCGGGGTGTTAATTACCAAAATCTCTCTCGCTTTCTGGTCTAGTGGCAACTGCTTACATGCGTCCCGTAAATCGATTTTCAAAAACCGCTTCACCCCTTACAGCTTGTGAAAACGGTCTTCCGGCTTGGGGATGGGGTACTGTTCCACTACGACTTGCTGATTTACAGTGCTCTTGAAGTCACCACACAATCTGATCGCTCCTTTTCCTTTCTGACCAGCACTAGAGGTGTGCTTCACTGACTTATAGACACCGGAGCTCTGACGTCATCTGCTTGGAGTATTCTGAGCTCTTCCTTGACCTTCTCTCTGAGGGCCCATGGGACTGGTCTTGCTTTATAAAAACGAGGCTTGTACCCAGCAGGATGCTGGTTTCTAAATTCTTACATTTCCCTAGCTCGGGAGAGAACACCTCCGCAAATTCTTGCTCCAACTCTCTGCTGATCTGCGATCTTCGTCTTCGGAAATCTGGTTTACCAGGTCCACTACTCCGAAGCTCATTTTGTTAAAAGAATCCAGCCCCAGAATATTCGTGACTGTCGACCACGACATTCTATTGTCGTCTGTCTTCTCTTGTATATTGCTAGCAGTGCCACTTTGCCTAAGACTTTGATTGGCGTTTTGCCAAAACCCGTCAATTCTCTACGCATTCTTGCGCATCTAGGCGACCCTAACCGCTGGTATGTTTCTAAGTTGATTAGCGTGACAGTGGCACCTGTATCTAACAAGTCTACAGACTCATCACCCAATTTCACTTTAGTAGCAGCTTATTTTGCCCCTCAGAGATAAGTATTTGGTTAAATACTTAGACAACTTTTTAACATTTTTTATGTTTCACGCAAATATACACGAAAACGACTCATATTTTCGAAAAATATATGTCTGTAGGGAACGGGTTTTATTTAGAACACAATATTCTAGATTGTAGTTGTAGGAAGACGCCAAAACAAATTTGAACATTTGCAATTTTCGAAAATTGAGAGCGTTCAACGAAAATGAGACCTGCGCCGTTTTTTATAGTTTTTGCTCTTTCCGATGAAAAAAAAATAGTAAAAAAAATTCTGTCAATGACACATCCTTCATTTTCTATAGAGTATTCAATTGTTTATTTGAAATGGAAAACTGCATTGAACCTTTTCTTTCCGTTTACTATTAATTTGTTATTAAGAAACCAGTTTTAAACATCTGATATTGCACTGCTTACTGTTTCATTATTGCAATGAATATTCGTTCTTCCGTTTCGAACCGTCGAGGGCATATCGTTTACAAATACTAGGAAGAGAATAGGGCCTAAAATCGAACCCGAAATAATTTTTGATGTAGCGACATCTTTAAGAAACGAAAATACGGTTGTTTCCATAGATTTTGATTTTCTAAATCCATGTTGGCATTCTGAAAATGCTCCGTATTTGCTGAGAAAGGTTTCCATTCGTACTTAAACAAAGTCTCTCTAATATTTTTGAGAAAACTGACAATAGAGAAACAATAATCCGAACGTTCTGATAATTCGAACATTCAACATTACAAAAACATGGCGATGATTCGTAGAGGAAGAAAATGTTTCAAATGTTATTGAACCGAATGTTCTATCACTGTTTAAGCATTGCGTAATAACTTCGGTTGACAGGAAGAGATCATTTAGTTTTGAAAAATGCATTGTTTAATACAATATAGAGCTCAAAAGTTGAAACTTTTATAGGGGCATGTGTAGTTATAAGCAATTAATTAATAGTTCTTGACAACTGTAAAGTTATATTGTGTGTTAACAGTATGCTGTGGCATAATCACTGTGTCAAGATAAGTACCATATGTTTCATTTCGATTCAGTTCCTTTATGTGCAGTATTTTGCCCAAATATGCCTTTGGATGTTGCTCTAGTAAATTTAAACTTGTTTTAAAGATTTCTTTAATTTCGTAGCATGTTCTTTGCCAAATACATTCACATTCAGAGACATGCTGTCCTTGGTAGGCCTATGTTGCCATATAAACCCACTATTTATTAAGACATTATTTTTAAAGAAGAGATGATTCCAAAATCTATTGAAATAGCCATATATTCCCTCTTTCATCTTCAATATGAATTGCGACAAGATCTCTATTGAAAGTTCCGAGAAATCATTAATATAAAGATTTTAGAGTGCCTTCAATAGATATAAGCATAACTTAGTCAAGAGAAAACGACATTCACTTATAGTAAATATCACAAGCTTCTTATACTGGTTTTCAGGTTGTGAAGGCACAATGTGCGCGTTGCTCCCGACGCGACACGTTCGCTTGCCCACTCGCTCCAGAATCGTCAAAATCACGGCTACCGACCTTTCTCGATACATGCATACATTGAAAAAACGTTTATTTGCACACTTAACAATAATAATAATAATATTAATAATAATAATATTAATATTAATATTAATAATAATAATAATAATAATAATAATAAAATAGCCGTAATATTTTTATAAGTGTAAATATGTAATACACAGGGATCTTTTACATGCTTCTTTTTTAAAATGAAAAAAATATCGCAAAAGGTTGATGGTGCCGTCAAATATTAATATTTACGCAATAAACGAAACTCTATGACAGACAGTTGTCCAACTTTCAACTTGGTACATTATTACAACATGTACACACAACATGTTCTTAATCTCATTTATAAAAAGTCGTATTTCTCGTAGATATGAATGTCGGCACAATATCATATTTCCTTCTATTATTAATGACTTTTTCCCGCTTTTCAATTTCAAATCCCATTTCTATCAATAAACTATAAAATGTAGAATATTTGAAATGTAGTAAATGTTTATCATTAACATTTTTCAACGCACACCATTGTTGCAAAAACATTTTAAAATAGAAACTCGTGGAATTTAAGACGTACCGTGTTTAAAATCTTCATTTCCGTGTTAATTCTATACTTCAGGCCAATTAACTTTATTTCTCTCGGGGTTGTTATTTGTCCATTCTCATTTTCCTTTTACATTCTAAAGTCGGATTGTCTGCTGATACCTCTTGCTCTACAAAATTCATTCCCACGATTGACTCCGTTTTTGGATGTTCCTTTTAAGTTCTCGAATACTTTTAAAATATTTTTTTACGACTTTCAATTATTTTACCCTTTTTCCTGCAATCCATGTTGATCTCTTAAAATTGACACACTGCACAATTGACTAAATTATGTACCTTCATTTCTTTCACACTGCACATCCACCATCATCACTCACATCCAACAGTAAAAATCGAGTGACTAGAATACCCAGCAAGATGAAATTCTCGAAAAGGCTTCTCGTGATCATTCGAGTATTGATTTGGATAGTCCCTTCCACTGATGACATATAAACAAACAGATCCTTTCAGCCGTACAGGTCACATCCTGCCTTGTCTGCCTTGTGTGCCTTGTCTTTTCGTCGCGTCTCCCGTCGAGCCTCACGTCGCGCGCTGCTCGTCTTCAAAACACACGCCAAATACACAGAAGTATCGAATCCGATGACCTCCGGGTGATAGAAAATAATTTCATCATTTTACCCAAACTTTTGTCACTGGAAGTTTTTAATTGGACTCCACGAACGAAAATTTCCCAGCGACGATATATTCTAGCGCACAAATTAAAAATTCATAGTTTTTTCGTGGACAATTCATTTTTTTAATGGGAGACATTTTGACACATTGATAAAATGAAAGCATTTCCCAAAGCTGAAGTAACTGAAATATTGTATCGAATTTTTCCAAAATAAGTCCACCAATTTTTTGATGTTTTAACGGTTTGAATAAAAAGGAGTTGACAAAATTAGTTTCGCACAAATGCTGTTTTCATTATTTTATTTAGAAAGCAAGTGAGCGACAAATTTTTCATACTTACCATCGTGTTTCATGTCATTCTCCCTACAGGACTATTTTTCTACTTCCTTTTGCTCCAATCGATTTGGCAACATTGCATTATATTCTTCCTTAAGAACATTGTCCATAAGAGCCCATTGTGCCTTCACAACGTGAAAATGACGAGATTAGATTTTTATTGACCAAAGTCCCAGAGGCCGCATTAATTCAATTTTTAAGTATTTCCACTTTTGGTACTAAAATTCCAATATTTGCCATACATTTCCTCTGTATTTTCATCAGGGACCGAATACCGAAATAATAGCGGTAAAGGTATTTATACCGGTATACAAATACCTTTACCTCTATTATACCTTTATTCAAAATACCTTTAAAAATACCGGTATAAGACGTCAAATACCGGTATTTTTAGAGGTATTTTACCTTTATCCGACGTCTATACCGGTAAAATACCTCTATTTAAAGGTATTATACCGGTATTCTCTCATCAAAATACCGGTATTTTCGAAATACCGGTATTTCAATAGAATCATATAGGTATTTGGGGGGGGTAATTCATTGTGATTTTTTCCGCTGAGAGGGCTCAGAGGAAACAACTATTTACACGGCAGAGTTTCTGACCGGGAGGTCCTAGGGTTCGAGTCCCGAGGGTGGCGGATTTGCGACACATATTCTAGCTAGGTCGAGTTCTGCCGTTGACTGGGAAGTCGAGTTCTGTCGTCAGACGGAGGGACCAGCCAACGGTCTTTCGCAGACATCAACACGAGCTCGTTCGCTGACCTTGGACCTCGCGTCCGGGCGCAGAGCTTGGCGAAACGTGATAGAGTGTTGAAAATTTATCCGTATAAATCTTGCCCTTTCTAGTAGCGATAAAAAATGGAGAAACGTGTCTTCTTATCCAAAAATGAGTCTTCCCACGCATACCAAACTTCCTTCTTGCACGACTGTGTTTATCACTAAATACGATTATTTGCTTAAATTTGATCGTATCACTAACATTCCCGAAAACAATTTTTTCAGTTGGCCCAGTTTCCTTATTCTGCACCATAATTAATAATTATATATATATATATATATATATATATATATATATATATATATATATATGTATATATATACACATAATTATTAATTATAACTAAAACAATATTAAAAATTGACATTGAACGCAAATAGACATTAACTATTCTTAGGCGAGGAAACAGAAGCGTTATGTTTAATTCAAAATTAATGATTGAAGCATGTTTTATTTACATCCATGTATTATTTAAGAAACTTCATTAAGAAAAAATAATAATAGTACAATATAATATTAATTAATTTTAATAAATATTTTAAAATATTAATACTAATTAAATTTTAAATGTTTGCATTAAATTTGTGTAAATTAATTTATTATTTTGTTTGTTAATTTATACATTTATTTAAATTAAATGTTAATTTTAATTAAAAAGTAAAAATGTTAATATTAATAAACTCTTTTTTATTAATTAATAATGTTAGTATATATTTCTTATTATTAAGGAAGAAACACTCTTCTCGAAGTCGGCTCCTCCAGATGCATTTTAGAATGTAAGCTACCCCGCGTAGAAGGGAACCCTTGCACACATGAAATGTTAATAGCTAATAATAATCGTAATAATAATAATAAATAATAATAATAATAACATAATAATTTACTTTTATTACAAATTTTCTCAATATTTGCAGTTAATGTCAAAATATATTAAACCCTTAATATAAATTAAGAAAATAACATTTTATTTTAGCCCTATTTATTAATGTATAATTAAGATTTAATTGTGAAATGAAGTAAAAGGAAATCATTTTTAAACAATAACAAAACTGGGCCTGAAAACCTGAGCGTTCGTGATTATCTCAAGGTGTCAACGCTTCCTCAGTTCGCCGCAGGAGGGGTCGGGGAGGGAAGAAACGGTCCTACGCCTACGGCCCGGCCGGCGCGTACGTTGACAGCCTCTCCATGTGCGAAATACAAAGACAGGCTTAGGTCATCTCTCAGGTCAGATGGGAGATAGCTCGATGAAGGACACTAAGTAAGAAAAGGTTCTCTTCAATGGAATCAATAATTATTATTTCATACTTCAACTTTTCCGAAGTTTAAATTAAGGGAGTTTTCCAATACATACAACGTGTGCAAAACGTAAACGCCCGAACACAAAGCATTTGCAATAATAAGAATAGAATTTAATACAGTTGTTATATATATATATATATATATATATATATATATATATATATATATATATATATATATACAAAATAATAATTTAAACAATAAATAACAATTATGAAATGATATTTGATTAATAAACATTTTGTGAGATATTATTAACTAAAGTAACCTATTTTTTCAACATGTATGGATGGTAAGCTACGTTCTTCATTGAAAATACCGGTATAATACCGGTATAACCTTTATGGACGTCCATACCGGTAAAGACGTCCTATCGAGGTATTTTACCGGTATAAAAGAATAAAGGTATTTGAAAAAGGTATGGAAAAATACCGGTATTATACCGGTCTTTTTTACCGGTATTCAATACCTTTTCGGTCCCTGATTTTCATACTTTTATCCAAAAATACTCGCAGTTTTTACAACTTTTACGCGTTGAGGTGCGTTGAGGTCTAATCCGAATTCCCATAGACCACATTATTTTAATTTTTCTTTTCTTTCCTTTTTTGGTATTATTTGCCATATTTTATAATTTTATTCCCAAATACATTTTTGCGCGTTGAGGTATGATTCAGATACATAGACTACTTTATTTCAATATTTGTAAATTTTAGCGTTTCAAGACCACATTTTAATTCAGTCATGTAAAAAGTTCAATTCAATAATATCCTTTGCCATAAATCCTTTACACACTACCCTCTAAATCTTAAGTATTACAAGATCTTTAAAAACTTTTTCTTTTGAAAATTACAGGATTGAACAGGTAAAAATCCACTAAAAATCTGGTCTGGTTTATCACATTTTAGATCCACTTTATTGCCAATATCTATGTTTCTTACGTCAACAATAGGATAATCACGTTCTTTATTTTATTCTGTAATTTTCATTGATATCTTAACATATGTAGCTTTATTAAGTTTCGATACAACGTTCACTTATGAGGGAATTATTTTATTAAGCTATTTTTTTATTTATCAATACTAGTCTTAATATCAAAAGATTATTGTCAATTGAAAGTACTTGAGAATTGAAAGATATATTCGTATAAGGTTTTGCCTATGTTTAGAATTTCCTATAGTAAAGGCCTTTCCTATAGGAAATTATCAACATAGAAAATAAAAACATAATAAATGTGGTTAAACCTATTAACATTCACATCGTGTATTGTAATATATAATATTAATATATATTATATTAATATATAATATAAATATAATATTAAAATATAATTGGAATGGAACATGGAATGGACATGAAAATAAAATGGTGTGAATCAGGCAATATAAGATTTAACTGAATCAGCACTTGAAACATAGCCATCTCATACGAATTGAAGTTTTGAGAGAGATATTTTACATTCTGATATAATTATATCGAATAAACGAGGTGAACATCAATGTCAACGTGATTAGCATACGTGTTCCAATACATTTGATGGAAAAAGTGGTACATTAGCATGTCCTAAATTTCCTAATGCAAACAATTCTTCATTAGAAATCCATATTGATCTAGACGAAGAATGGTATTATAATTGTGATACAAATACATCACAAAGAAAAAATAATTCATTTTCAGTTTTACTTCATGAAATGTTATAATTCATGAATATTCATTTACTTCATACATTAGGTATTGGACATAAAAATAATAGAAACCCGATTATGTATGATTATTATCATGGATTAATAGATGTACAAAGAGATGATATTTTAGCTATTCAAAGCTTATATGATCATAAAATTCCTGTATTACCACCATCACCACCAAAAAATAATCCTATTTTATGTGTTTCTATGAATATTCAGAATTTTTTATTATACATGATGTATTTATTGTATTTATTGTATTACATGATGTATGTATTGTGTAAAGCATGGTTTTGGATCATAAATTTAAAAACAAACCCAATTAATCGTCCACAACATATTCGAAAATAGTTATCGTTTTTACCACAAGATTTTGGAGGAATTACAATATTTATCAACGACCATCAGTTGAAATTTTATTTTTATTGATAATATGTGTTATATGATTTATTATCCTAATCTTAATTTAGTAACTGGGTATCCAAAACATATTCAATAAATGGTTCTACCTCAACACTCAAAAATACATATGATACTGAATTTTAATTCAGGCAAAACATATTTATTTTAAAATTATATATATATATATATATATATATATATATATATATATATATATTGCTGAAATTCATGAATATACTTTCAAACAACAATTTTGGTATGATATCAAGACTTTTTTCAGGTGTGCCATCATCAATGGATGCAGCATTTAGATATATGAATGGTCGAATTTATTTCTTTAAAACAATATATATTATGAATATAATGATTTTTTAATACTTTAGTAAAAGCTCTAAAACTTAATTTATGTCTATGAATAGCGTTTGTTGTGAAATAATTCTACAATAAATCACTATACAATTAAAAGATGTTTAAAAATTTTAGAAAGTAAAACGTAGAACGAAATAAAACTCATTGAATATTTTTTCGTATGTAAATTATGAAGATTTATTATCAAATGTATTGTATAAAATATAGAGATACTTTTAGAAAAATATATTGTGAATGTGATGAATGAGTGGTAAAAACTTATTTATCACGCCCTCAACAAACAAATATTCATAGAAGAATATTAAATAAATTTAAAAAGAGTTCTATCTGTAAAATAGAAAAATAATTACATTCCATAAAAAGCCGTAGTAGAAGTGATGGTCATAGTTATGAAGGTAAAGAATGAGTTAGAGCTAAAGTACAATGTTCCTATGGATGTATAGTTAATCAATTTTATTTGAATAATCATATGAAAAGAAGTATACATATATTGCAATCAGAAGAATAATTATTCTGTTTTATATCATATGGTACTATATTAAAATGATCTACTAAATATCTTATCGTCATATAGTGATAGAGCAATTTTCCTAGTTTTTATTGTGTATAATGAATCGTGAATAATGAATCATCTCTACATCATGGAATGTGTATTTATACATATCGAATTTCATTTTCTCAATATTTTTTCTAAATATCTTTACATATCTTTTTTATATAAAATCTGTTCTAAATTAATACATTTTTGAATTTAATCCTACAAATTCTTGAATAAGTATTCCTAAGTATTCATCTTTAAATTTGCCTGACATCTTGTTTGTTTGTGACATGGATTCCAGAACTATCAAAATGTTCAATATTTAATATGATCACCATATTTCGGTTTTAGAACATCATAATAAAACTTATACATTAGTAATTTCGATAATTCAAGTATAACAAATTCGCATCCACAACAAATTCACTCAACATAGGTTAATTTAATATCACGTTTTTCTTTTTTCTAGATTATAGTACATGACCTTCATCAATAATAGTTCTTGTATCATATTCCTGATGTTTTTGAAATTGATGATAGTTGGATATAAGGTTTGCATCGCATCTTTTTCGTACATTTTCCATTTGTTAACCCTTACTCACCGCGTGGTTACTAATGTGAGTCTTCATTTTCTTTTGATAACCACAGGAAGTTTTTTAATTTATTGGCGTAATTAAACTAATTTATTTTGTTTTACATTAGGAAGAATACAGAGATGAATAATTCATCGGAAAAGCAGATAGTATGTGAATTATTATACGAGGAATCGTCAAAAGACGAAATTTGCGATGCTGCAAATGATTCTCAGAAAAACGTTATAGTGGCCGAGAGTGAACATGACACGTTTCCTGAGCTTTATTATGCTAGTGATTATTCGAGAAGCCATTTAGAGTATAGAAATGATTTCATTGGCAAAGACAAAGTTACAAAGTGAAATAAAACACCGCTTGTCAGCAAATTTACAGAAACTGGAAGTCGCGATGATCAACAATAACTACAAAAAATTAGAAATTACTGTCACATTTTATAGATATAGGGATAATCAAACCACAATAGTAAAAAATAGTATTTATTTTTTTGCTCAGAAGTACCTTTCGGGAACAATATTTTCCCATCCTCAGTGGGTCTTGCCCAAGCAACGTGGATAACACCTAAACATTTAAAAATGGATAAGATCCAGTGATGAACCACATGGTGGCCGCCATCTTGTGGAAAATGATTTTCACTATCTAATGAAATAAAAACTTTTATGTTTAAAATTATGTGATTGTGAGTCATTTCAAATAGATTTTAAACTAGTCTGTCAGAAAATCTGTATCAACACTAGTCTGTCAGAAAATGTTCATCAAACTCATCAAATATAATTGATTGTAATAGTGACAGAGAATTATATTTTTTGGCAAAAATAATCAACGCTTCCTATTGGTCGCAGCACAGATAGTACGCCTAAAATCCTACAGAGAGCGCGAGTTGTGGAATCACGTGAATGGTTCAATATTTCTCTTCTAATATTTTGCCACCATGGGAATCATCTTCATTACATTTGGAAGTTTCAGATGTGAGATAGATGTAAACGAAATATCAGGCCATATTCAATGTACAAAATACAATAAGAAAACAATTATCTCAATTTTATCAAAATATCAGAGTAGCCTTATAATTCTCAACCCTTCAATTCATATAAATCTTGACCAGTAATAAGGTCATGTTTTATCATGTGAGTTTTAAAGATGCATGATCATCTGATTGTGGTATTGATGTATAGTATACTGGATCTAATCCATAATAATTATGACTTGTTTTACTGAAATTAAAAAATACATTGTTTAAAAGAATTGTTTCTAATTTGAGATATAAATCATGATAATCTCCATTATTTTTACTATTGAAATGTTAATATCCATGATGCACAAATTTTATTTGTTAATTGTTAAATTAACTTGTTAGATTAAATTTACTTGTTTAATACTTAAAAACATTCTCCAATCTATCTCGTCAAATGTTAAATCTTGTAGAATTTATCACAGTTATCAACCCTTTGCATGGATAATACTCTTTTTGTAATACTAAAAGTATATCCTCTTTTCGAAATGTTTCACAAATATTCATACATTATTCATAATCAATTATTTTAAAAACTCGGTGATTACACATTTCACATGATGCGATAGCTTTTAATATATAATTTTCATTGATAGGTAGAAATTTTAGATGTTCTATGGTTTCTTTAGATTTATAATGAGCGCAATATGCATTATTCACTGCATCTAAATTTTTAACACCTTGATTTAAAATAGTTTTTAAAATGCTGTATGTATCAATAAATCTAAATTCAGTAATATTATCTTGAAGATCTCCTTTTCGTATTATTTTTGTTTCTCGATCACAGAATTTTTCAGCAATATGCATATAATATCGTTTTTTTCATTTAATATTTCTACATGTAGAGATATTTCATAGAGAAGCAATTGACCTACAATCATTTTTTTGGAGAACGTAAAAAATTTCTATGGTGTATTTGGCACAGATTTTGTATTTCAATAATATTCACTAAATTTTAATAAATATCGTAAAAATAATATAGATTCGTATTTTTAATTATGAAATAAAATGGGAACAAATTTTGCAAGATGTGAGTGTAAATTACTTATATTACATGTTGCACCTCTTTTCTTCACCATTACTATGATTATGGTCAACCGCTTTCTTTCAATGTTTTTCAACATTTTTATTACAAATATGAAAAAATTTAGCCATTTCATAATCAGATTTAGTCATTTTTGTTGACCATCATAATTTAAAATTTCGATGTAAATATATTTCAATGTAATATTTACTTAATCTCACGAGTTCTACTTTTAATGCATGCATTAATTCATCAATATTTTCATTTTATGTTAAATATATTGTAGCTCGTTCAACATAATCATCTTCATTGCCTACTAAATCAGATATAAAACAAACTATTAGGCTGATGTTCATGAGTATATTCTGAACCCATAAATTTTTGTAGATGTTTCATTATTGTACAGTGAAAATCGCGCGACACAACATAAGGATAAAATTGTTCAGCACCATGAGATTTATATTCTATTATAAGCTGTTTAGGCATTTCAACATATTTAACACCTACGCATTGATTAATATGTTTATTTAAATCCGCTTCATTACCATAATTCTAATTACATTGCAAGCAATAATGTCGTTTTACTTTGTTATGATGAATTTGTCCTTATAATAAAGTACTTTTTTTTATACCTACACAATGATCCTCAGACGTTAATATATTGACGTAATTTTTTATTTTTTTAATTTTTCACTATAATAATTTAATTCGATAAATGAATCTTTAATTTCAAAGAGATTAATAGATACTTTTAAAAAATCTTTATATAGTTTTATATTCGGTCTACAAGATAATGCATATTTAAATATTTATATTTCGATATATATTGATTAGGTCCATTAACATGTTAAGATGGTGTGTATAATATACATTCAATTCTACATCTAAAACATCTAAAATTCAACATCTAAAAATGTTTTTCACATTTGAACTTATTTGTTTGAATATTTTTAATGTTTATACATTTTTATATTTTATCCAATCTGGTAATGGAATATAACTGCCAACTTTTAATATATCGTATTTATAAGATTGTAAATGAACGTAAAATACTTTGTCAAATAGATATTTGGTATTTTTGTATTATTATTATTATTATTATTATTATTATTATTATTATTATTATTATTATTATTATTGTTGTTATTATTAGCAAACTTTGATATTATTTCTTGAATCGTGATTTGAATCATGTGGTGTACTGATTGTTTCTCATGAATAGTATGTTTCTGAGATTAGAAATAGTGTTTAAATTATTGTTTTATTTCACCAGATAATTGTAATTCTACATATTGTGGAGATGCTACAAATTAGACATAAACATAAATGTATTTATTTTTATTAAAACCGTTTATAATTTTGAATTCAACATGTTATGCTATTTTCTTCAAATAATTTTCTAAATGATTATTGTTTAAATTAAAACTCCAACCGACATTTCCTTTATTCCATGATCCTTTAACCTTGTAAACTTTTATTTCATTTCCAGATATATTAACAGATATACATCTGTTAAGATATATATATATAATACATATTAAGATATATATATATAATACATACATCTTCATGAAAATTATTTTTTTTTGTTTTGATGCTCATTTACAATTTTAATAACTTCCTTTTTCATTCGTGAACATCCTCTAATATTATTAAGATTTCAGTATGCACACAGCTGCACTCCATTCATCCACATTTATTAGAAACATTTTTATTCATGTACTTTTGACCGACTAAATTATAGTTTTAAACTGGTTTTTATCTTATAAATGGAGATGATACAAAAGTCAAGCAATTTATGATTTGAATGTCTTATGCATTCACCTAACTTTAAATTACATCAAAGTATTTCTTTAGATGGTAAAGAGTAAGAATTTTTAGTACAAGCTAGTTAAACATCGTGTGATGATAGAAAGAATAGATGGTGATATCAAAATAGATGATCTTATCAAAATTGAAGATGATATCGAAATAGATGAAAATACTAAAACTGATATCGAAAATATTAAAATTGATTTTGTAAATACTAAAATTGAAGAAGAAATTGAAATTGACAAAACCGATTATTAATAATTCTATTTAATTTTGGACTAATAGTACATAGAGAATTTAGTTGAAACACATCTGTCCCAACTAATATTAATATAATTTCCCCATCAATTTCGCAATAAAATATCCAGTGTTTTTACTATAAAAATATTTTAATGCTAAATCGAGAAATACATATGATCTTCCATGGTATTTTTTAAAAAAAATTGTATCTCCAAATTTAGTGGATTCATAAATAATTAAGGCGTGCTGATCATCACGCGTCAATTCATATGCTATTAATTGTTCCACATATATTCGATTTTTAACCATGAATTATGTATATGATCAAATCCAAACCATTTTACATATACGTTATTTCCTTTTGTTTTTGACAGTTTTTCTATTAAATAGATATCTAGATATTTTGTTTTTGTAATTCATATTCATAAAATTATCCTTGAATATATTTAAGATGATACACAATAGGATTCAAATTAATGATTTCAACAATTTCAAATAATTTCCTACAAAAATGACCAGGATACGATTTATCAAATACAGAATTTAATTTACGTACTCTTACTTTATCACAAGTTTTGAACTTCGGTAAAATGAATGTGTTCTCTCTTTTATAAACGGTTTTTAATATTTTTCACTATATTTATTGACATCATTAGGTTTCATTTTGATAGTATATGTGGTATGATTATATTCATACATTAATTTTGGAAGTAAATCCAACCATTTATAATTTCCCTGAATATCAAACTCTTTTAACATTTTTATTTATAATATTCGATTTAATCGTTCATCTACAGATGGTTGGTGTTGACATCTACAGATGCAAAGTTTGAAGAAACTTGAATTAAGGTGAATATTATAATTTTTCATAATTGGAAATTTTTATTATAAAATTATTTACCCCGATCTGTTTGTAAATATTTAGGTATTCTCTTATTTTGAAATATATTATTCGTAGCTCCACTTACATTTAATACCGATTTACTTTTAACTGAGAAAGCCCAAGCATATTTTGAAAATACATCAATTATTGTTAAAATATGAGTATATCTTTTTTGATGTACCTTTTAATTGTCCTGAATTAATTTCTTCTACATTTGCTTGCCTTAATTCATCAAGTCCTAATATTACAAAGTTACGTCGTGGAAAATTGTTTCGCATAGGTTTATGAAACTCATTAATAATGGCTTCTCGAGTATTTAGTTCTATTATAAGTTTACTTTTGTCTACCCGCAATCTGCACATATACCATCTATCCTAAATCTTCAATTTTTTGTTGTTTCCTTTTGAAACATATAGGTATTTTTTTAATTTGAAGCAATTGGTACCCATTTATACCTGAGAATTGTTGCTGGAATGAATGATGAATTCATATCATGTGGCATTCAAATGGAAAGAATTACATGGAGGGGTAATTTATATCTTGAATCATAGCTTGAATTTTTGGGTTTAAGATTATATTCGTGTATATATATATATATATATATATATATATATATATATAATATATATATATATATATATATATGTAACTGTATATATGTATATAATCTAATTTTTTAAAATAATAGATTTAAATGATTGACTTTTTTACCACTTCACCAAATGGATTGTTCATTGAGAATTAAATCTTTTAAATCAATATTTGCTTCGATATGATTAATTTCATATCGATATTTTTAATAAAATTAAAGATAATTGATGAATTAAAAAATATTTTGAAAAAATAACGAAATATGTAAAATATGTAATGTGATAAGCCAAGAACCTGGGAATTGATTTTTAATGATAAAATCAAAATTTAGCGTTTGAGTATAGCGTAGTTTTTTTGTCAAAGAGGACGTGAGGTTAGGACAACGCATCAACAAGAGTTAATATTGCATACTTCATGTCAGATCATTATACAAACGGCCCCGAACACATGATGTGCAGAAAATGTGAAGAGGGCATTGGATGGTCGTGATCGTCAGGAAGGACAATTGAATTCATTCTCTAGAAAATTTTCGTCGTGACTACACGTAAGCAGTTGTGCTTCATGTGCGATGGAGTTTTCAACGTAGGCTGGGTTTTACGTAGATTATAGTAAGACGGGAATTGTTTAGTTGGAAGTTTGATAGCTTGGTCTCGTGTAAATTGTGATATTAAATTGTAATTGGGAATTTTGATTAATATAATGGTGGAAGTTTAAATTAAATGTACACCATGTTTTGAGGAGAGATACATCAGGGTAGCTTCGTAGATGGAAGAATTTTCCAATAATTAGATGAATATAACCAGTCGCGAGTAGGTGTTTCATACGAAACACACACATGGAAAGTAGTGAACGCATGTTAGATTTGTGGGAATATTAAATCTAATTAAATCAATCGTTGAGGATATTCTGAACGTTTTTATTTAGGAAGGACACGAAAATTGGTTCACCATTGATTCCGAGGACTTCATTTTGCCAGTCAGCCGAGGAGCCAACAATCAAGATTACGAACTTAATTATGAACTTAAGCTTACGAACTATGATCAAACCCGTACGGTGTTTCAATATTTAAAGTGAAAAGAAATTCACGTAAATTTGACAGAACTGCCATGTAATAAGAATAAATAATAAGAATAAATGTTAAACTTTTATTATTGAAAAAGGCTGATAATTCATAGTAGTTGCCATCAATCTAATAATTGATTCTAATTAATAGAACTTTTGTTAAAAGAAGACTCTCTTTTATTAAAGTCCAACATTCTACAATTTCAAAATCTGCAGATTATAAAAACATTGTTATTCCTGATATTCCAAAATTTACCCATACATTCACCCATACATACCCATAAAACAACTTCCATAGGAAAAATTATAGATTTGTACAAAAAATTCTAAACAAGAAAACGTTATTAAGAATAACAAAGATAGGATTGAAAAAATGGAAAAACAAGATGTCGTTTATAAAATTAATTGTACTCAATGCCCCAAATCTTAATTTGGCCAGACATTAAGAAAACTTAAGCAAAGAATATCAGAAAATAAAAGAAATATTAAAGAACCTTTTCAAAACCTAAACTCGGTCTCGAGACATCAAATTGAAACAGGACATAAAATGGATTTCGGACAAGTTAAAAGTTTCTACCATAAACCACGGAAAGGCGCGAGATTAGTATCGGAGACATTACACATAAAAATGAATCCATCTTTAGATACTATAATAGAATCCAACACCTTCACTGGAATTTAAAACTTGCTTTTCCAATTTAACAATAAAAATCAAAATTAATTCTTCCTCATTGTTTCCTCCCCCTTCCTTGGGCGTTGAATATTTCATGTTTCGTCGGGTAACCGTCTCCAGTATTCAAGGAGACGGTAAACAGAAATGAAGTAACAGCGAGCAGAAGTACGCACGTTTACGATAATAATAATAATAATAATAATAATAATAATAATAATAATAATAATAATAATAATAATAATAATAATAATAATAATAATAATAATAAGAATAATGTATATAATGTAAATATGCTAGTAAGTAAGATTCCAACTGTAATTTATAAAGTAAACTTCTGACAACAGATTTTTATTGTAAAATGTTTTAAAAATTATTTACTAAAAATTGTTAAAATGTACAATTAAAAAACACGTCTGAAGTTGGCTGTAAGGTGTAGCCGAAACGTCATCAGAAAATACTATATGTAATAATATACGCAAAATACATTTATTCTTGAATGTTAAAAATAAGTGGAACTGTTTGATCAATAATAATTGATAGACATTCATTGGATAGAAAAAAGAAAGTAAGACCTCATTTATGAAGATCGGTTGCATGTGCGCAAAACTCATCTATACTACTGATATAATATAGGGGAGGAATTTATATAATATAAACAATAAAACATGATATAAAGACAGTATCTGGACTTTCATATGCTGTACTAAATATATTTGCACATATTTTCAATGAGTAATAAATTGATATGTTTAATAATAAATTTAACTTCCTTGCATGTAACATCTAGATCTTTTACTAACGTGCTCAAAAGAGCATTTATAGTACAAAACGTACTAAGAGAATAGTCCTCCTAGTTTTCTTGCATATGCTTCAACTTGTTCAAAATATAAATTAATTGGTTGATATTACTAATCACTCTAGGGAAAGTATTATTTCCCAGCCTTTTCAATGCAAGATCACGAGTCTACACGCTGACTTGAAAATTTTACCGAATCACTGCTGATAAAGAAAATATTAGCACAGGCAAAACAGAATCCAATCTTAACAAGACAGAGTCTTCACTCCTATCTGTACAAAATCGTGCATTCTTTGTCAATATTGTTCCTTTCTTCTTTTTGACGAAGAACATCAAAAGATGTAAGTGCTCTCTTTCCATCATAGTTTGATTTAGTTTCTAAGGTCTCTGAGAATACCCTTCTCAAATTTTCTTTAGCCTTCTGCCTTATCTTTTGGATTTACGCGCAGAACACCCTGGCAATATCGTGGAGATGGTTCCTTCCTTGAATTTCGGTCGTCCCATAGTACACTGTAGCTCCTTTCGTGACTTTTCGTCGTGGTAAAAGGACTTGCAACAAATTTCCCTTTTATCAAAGTTAAGTGCACCCACCTTCATAGAAATGAAATCGAATAAACAATATCAAACAATTATCTCTCTTAAATTAATCTTCAAAATACCAAAAAATAAACAATATTGTGAAAGAAATGTAGGCCTTTGCTTTCATCAAATTTCATTTTTAATTCATGTTTTCAAAAAAATATAGTTTCCCCTCTAGAACTGCTCTGTCTATGAATGTTTATTGAATTAAATTCGCATAGTTTCAAATTTGAGAGGTGAGAGATACAGACAAAAATTTTGAATAAGAATAAAATGAACACCATTTAGTTATTAGTGATTAGTAGATATGATGTGTTACCATACCAAGTGCATGAGTACTGTAGGTTATATCACTAAGTTTTCACAAAAAGAAAAGAATGTCAATTCGATAAGTGAATGGTTGCACTAGACACACAAAAAGCAATCTTCATCGGTATCAAGCAACTATTAATACTTCTAATTGTTGATGCTAGAGTATCTACGTTAATTTGCATAATCTTGAATTAATAATTATGCAAATTAACCCTCATCAATCAGCGTGCTCAGAATGCTTACTTATAAGTTGGAGAAATCTAAGCCTTCTAAAAGTGACGCCACAAACAAAGATCACATCCAGCGCCAAGTAATATAGTCGGTATTGGATAATACCGATAACCACCAGTAAACATTTAATAGAATGTCCAAAAGTACCTTATCCTGTAGATTACGGCGCGAGAAACGTTTCTTTTTATTTTTTTTATTTTTATATTTAAATAAAAAGTTTTACGACTCTAGAACGCTTCGTTTAGGAGTTATTTAACTATATATCTGACCTATGTTGCGGGTTGCATTTAATATGAATATTTAGAGCTTTTTAAATCCTTCATATTTTTAAAATCAAAGTGCAATTCGTCACGTTTCCGTGAAATTCTCTGTCTTTAGAGACCTCATTTATAAAGATTGGTTGCCTGTGAGAGCCGCAAAAGGTATAGATACCACTGAAATAATATAGGAGAGTATAATACAAAAAATGGAAATATTTAAAAATTAAAATAAAGTGGTCTATGGGAATCTGGATTAGACCTTAACGCACCTAAACGCGTGAAAATTGTAAAAATTGCGAGTATTTTGGGATAAAAGCATGAAAATACAGATATTTAATTCAATATTTAAAAATTGAAATAATGCGGCCTCTGGGAATCCTGTCTAGGAACCTTGATACTACCACTAACCACCTACTACCACACGGATGATATTAGCTGAAGAGACGAATTACAGACATTATTTGACATTTACATCTCACGCACATTTTACTTATTACCAGAAAATTTGTTTCTCTTTTACATCTTATAATCAATACGTTTTTAATATTCATATATCAAGTTATCGCTTTTGTTTCAATCTTAGATTTTTTTGCCATCTCAAAATTTAAAGAAGTGGGGTGAAAAGAAGAATACCTTTTGCAACACTTGCAACTTGCTGATCACATTGAAGTTTTCTGAAAATTCTTTTTATAAATATGACTTGATTGAAACACTTTTTTCTTGAAAAATTACACTATGGAACAATTGTTTTTATGCCTCCAGGATTTCAAAGGAAACGTTCACTCTGATTTCAAAAATCATTATAAAAAGTTTCTATCACGCAAGGTTTAAAAGATATGAACATATTTAGTATTTGAAATAATCAAAATCCTATACTAATTTCCGCATTGTAGTCCGGTTATATTACTACAAAATTTTATGAGAATGCTTCATATGAGGTAAGAACAAGTTAAAAATAGAATACTCATATTCGTGCAATAATATGCAGATATTAAAAAGATTTGTTGGTATTCTCGACAATATTGGTAGAGCGAATGACAATGATTTGAGTTTTCCATACAACCATAACCTCAGGTTCGTTGTTCAGGTGACACAACTCTAGTGAGCCACTCATGATTGTCTAGATCACAAACACGATAGCCAAAGAATAAAGAATACGCAAGGTTTGTAATTTCATATATATATTTCCTTTGAAGTTTGCGTGTAAATCTTCCACATATGTGACAGATGTTATCGGGTTGATTCGCACACTTTCGATGTGAAATGACGATTTGCATTTTATCGAACCGATTCAATTCTGCAGACCATGCGGCGAATTTCTATTTATAAAAAGCACAGAACTGTAATGTATGAATGCATTTGAGACATACGCAAACTAGACACGCACTTCACGCGCACTGCGGGTACAGTTCCGCATGACACCGACAGATTAAGAATCTGCCACCCCAACAGTCGGAGACTTGTATACTTACGATAAGGTAAGGGGCTAAAATAATTCCTTTCTGTGAGTGATGCGCAGTCGGAAATATAATCGTCCACGTGACTTGTTTTCTAATTATTCACTAAGACCTAGTCGTAATTGAACGCGACTACCAGACACGAGAACAAAGACGGCAATCTTCAAAAACCGAAGGTAAAAAACCCACACAAAAGCCAAATTTTGTTGATATCTCATGAACGTGGCATAGATGAACTGAACAAATTCTTTATTTTTAAATAGATTTTATGCGAATTGATTCTACATATCTTACAGATGCAATGTCTATATATTTGCTTTAATAGCAAAATACGGTATGATACGGTATATTTAAAAATGTGACGTGTTATGACTTTTTTTTTTTTTTTAATTCGTTGCGTTCTTAATCCAACCTTTCGACGCAACACGTCTCTTTGCCCCTGACTGAGCGTTGAGCGCGCTTCATTAATATCTATTACCACTACCCAGCGGCCAGAAATGTGAAGGAATGAGGAAATGGGTAGGGTTTAGGACACTTCACGGGGATTGGACAAGCCCTTGTGAAGCAGCCAAAATCGTTTTGTCGTTTTTTTGGAATAAATTTCACATGAGATTCAGCGGGAATGGAACCCGGACGTCAGTGGCGATAGCCTAGCGTCATCGCCATGAGCCACGAGCGAATCAGTGCTTATTGTGAGTCAGTGTTCTTGTTGTTCTTCGTTATCTACCTATAAAATTGAGTATATTGCGCATTTTACCTTCCTATAGGTAAAATTCTTGTTTCCTAGTGTTATTGGAGAGAGATAAAAATATTAATTTTTAACTGTGGGATTTAATGGAAATTACAATTGCGATTTTTTGTGACCTAAGAAAATGCTACAGTTGTTTCTTTGAATATGTTCACACATTTGCATTTGCTAATAGGCCGTACAATAGATATATTGTTCCTATCATTGCAATAAAGCTGTAGGAGAAAGAGAATCCGGGTATTGTGGGTGGGAGAAGAAAGTGGGGAAAAGAGCGCAAGCTCTGAAAGGAGCAGCAGGAGCGAGCGTGGAGAAGAGGGTCTGGGTCCGCAGCGCGTGCGCCCGCCCTCCTCGCCGCTCTCCGGCGCCATTAGTCACTTGCACTGCCTTATCACCCTTAAATTACGTCCAACAATGACTCTCCCGCGATTACACAGAATTGTAGACCGTTTCTCGCGAGACGTATTCCGAACGCAGGTCAGTATTTTTACGTCATTTTTATCTTACAGGAATTAGAAAAGTAATCACAATGAATTGTTGAGGCTTTACAAGAGAAAATATTCTGAGATTTCCCCAGAGATTGAGATAACTCTGTAATGTTTACGAAGGAAGATAGCCGAAATTTATTTTAAAGGAGAGCAGACACGCGTGAGCATAACGTACGCGTGAGTTCCATTTATACGTACGCCACGTTTTCCATAAGGATGCATAAAATTACACGTATGGCCAGCGAAGAAGGTAAAGAATAAATTACCTATCAATCTGAAGAGTAGCAGAAAAGTGTCAAATGAAGATATGGTTATTCGAGGCGCCGAGCGTCAAAGTTGTGAGACGTGAAGTCCTAGAGCCACCGCTCGTTGCCTGATCCATTCCCCCACTCCCTTCAACCCACCCCCCGTCAGACTACCGACACCCTTCTACATTTGTCGGATCTCAGGTGGATGGAGTCAAACAGCGGCAGGCCTGGCTTCCGTGCACCCCTGACAGAGAAGACCCCGCGAGAATTAACAAGCGGTGATAACACTAACCTTGTAGGTAATTTATAAACAGAAGACAGGCTGCAGCGCGGCAGAAGCTCCCCGAATCCCAAAGCACCCTCCTCCCCCCCTCATCCAGACAGGTTTTTCACCCCTACGGCCACTTTTCCCGCTCACCTCTGAAAATATTTCTTCTTTATCACGAGGTGTAATTCAAAGATTCGTCTGGTGGCAGCAGTGTGGTGTGCGTTAACATCTCCCTTATTGTATGCTTGTTTAAATTACATATTCTAATTACACCTAAAATGCAGAACATGATAAAAATTACATAATAACTAAATACATGGTACAACGTCCCTTTAAACCACAGAATAGGCAAATGCTGCCTCAAAGTATTCGTTTGTCTAACCTTGCATTCGTCTACAGGATCTTTCACCCTTAATTAATCTGGCATAAGCAAGAGACAGAACGGAGTGCTGGTTAGGTCATGGCATAATAGCTAGTGAATATGACTTCCACCACTGGCCTCCAAGTTCGATTCCCTAGTAATTCATTGTAGAATTTATGGGTAACAAAACGAGTTCTCAGCACGTGTTTTTTATTTCTCCAGTTTTCCTTGTCACCATTGCTCCATTATTCACCTGATAAACATTCTTGTTATTACTCTTATTTATTCATTATATCATTACGGAAGGGATTTATATGTAAATACAGGTTTTTACAGATACAAGATACCTTCATTTAATTTTTTTAGAGTTTGAAAGATATTTTGAATGAATTTAAGCCATTTGATATTCCATATTTTTACATATGTATAATTACTCATTTTTACATATTTTACTTATTTCTAAGCCTCTGGGATGGCTCATGGGCAGCGTACTAGCTGCCCTTGCTGTAGTCCCGGATTCGATTCTGTGCTGTGTGTTCCATGCTGTGGTCGTGGGTTCGATTCCCGGTCGAGGCAAAATAGAGTTGTAGCTTTCCTTTAAAATCGTCCCAGTTGACGAAGTGTGTGACGAAGAAAAGCTCAAGCAGGCGGATCTTGCTAGCTACGGTGAAGAGAATACATGTTCGCCTCATGCCGCATGGGAATTTAATTAGGCCCAGGCAAGGGGGACACCGGTAGCTGGTTGGCAAAGTCGGACTACCGACCCAATAATGCCAAATACATATATACTTATTTCTACATATGTATAGTTTACATTTTCGTTATATTTCCTTAACACTGAGACGTCAAAACGGAACACCTCAGATACGCGTTTGCCAACTTGTGTCCTTGGAATTGTCTCTTTGTTAATCACATCAATGTAAAACAGTACTTTTATGACAATTGGACTTTCGCAGGGCATTGTCCAACTTTCCACTTCTTCTCGGAAATAGTGTCGGAAATAGTCTTCTCGGAATCAAGCATGAGCGGATGTTTGCGAAGCAGAAGTACTCGCTAACACGTTCTTGCTAATGTTTCATAGCGCCCATGCGTAACTCGATAGAAATCTGACAAACATTACTTACAGTCTTATCGCGCTTCCTTACCCCGTTGAGAAACATACTTCACTTCTGTCAGGGATGCAGATTTCGGAACTTATTCATGAAATGCCGTCTGCTCGGGCTTAATAGGAATAATGTTTAAGAATGTGAAGCGATCAATAAGTGGCAATTGCTTCTAATAAATTGAGTACAATTACAAAATATGTTACATTGGGGAGGAGGGCCCTTTCACTACCTCTTTACTTCCACGCCCTTACGTGTATAAAAAGAGAAAGTATTGTAATCGCACGCCGGAAAACGGCGAATTTTCGACAAAAACACTTATTGTCGGGACCTGAAACTCCTAATGTCTGGCCTACGAAAAAGTGGATAAATCTTGTTCCTATATACAGGATTGGGCAGTATTTAAATACGTATTTTAAATAAATTTTGTATTTGAAAAACTGTATTTTTTAATGGACATGTATTTTATAGGTATATTTAATTACATAAAATAGGTGTATTAAAAATAGAAATACTTAAGGTACGTTATACCCCGAACATGCAAAAATGTTAAATATTGCTTAATAACATTTATCATATACTTATTGTATAAATATGTCTACATTGAAAACAAAAACATTTTTAAAAAATTGGAAATTTTTTTTGGAGATACGGACTTTTGGGTACAGAAATAGGCTCTGAGCTGCATCATCATAACTTTAGAATTACTATCTCTACTTCTTCAATTACTTTTTCTCGCGATAACAGATGATTTGATATTGTGCCTGAACCAAATCAATATTTGTACCATTATTACTTGCATATTTTTAACAATTTATTTGTCAGAAATTTAAAAAATCAAAAATTAAATTTTTAAAATAAAATTTTCGACATGAAATAATTGGTTCAAATATTTAGTTTTGGTTCAAGCACTAGCTATATATTTCAGAATTACTCTGACCGGGAGGGCCTAGATTTGAGTCCCGACGGCGGTAGGACCGCCGCGGCGGTAGGATTTTCGACACTAGCTTTTCAGCTAGGTCGAATTCAGTCGCTGTCTGGAGAAGAATTCTAGCGGCCGGCTGCTCTGATCGGTAGTTTTCCGTGGTTTATCCGATCAACACCAGGCAAATGCCGGAGCAGTACCCTACCAAACGGGCCACGGACCGCGTGCGATATTTCTTTCCTCTTCCTTGTTCTATCCTCTCCCCTCACACACACACACACTAACATGCACTACACTACCACATATTCCGGGAGACCGGTCGGGAGCTTAGAGCTTGTCTCGGCTGGGACGGTGCCCCGCTGATGGGAGAGTCCTGGTTAGGGGGAAACCCCGCTAGCCGACGGTAGGTCAGCGCCGGATCTCGCCATCCAGTGGGGGAAATTCACTGCCATCTTCCGAAGAAAAAACATGCACTATACTTACGGAACAATGACCGAAACTGTTGACGTGCCCGGAATCACTAATCAACCAATCAACCAACTATTTCAGAATTATAACAAAAAAGAATCAGAGACATATCTCGCATAGAACCGAAGATACGATGTTTCAAGTTTCCAATGACAGCGAAAAAGGTCAACTTTCAGGGAATTGGCTTTAAAGTTTGTAATGGTCTAGAAAGCTCTAGGGATATAGATTATGCCTTCTTTTTCTATGTTTATATCTTCTCCTATTTTCTTCCTTCCTCTTAAATATCTTCTTCTATTATTATTTCCTTGTGTAGTCTGTTGTTGGATTTTTTGGGGGGGGGACCAAGCCACCTTTCGAAAAAGAGGGCGTGGTTACCTTAACGCAAGGCTTCATAAATATCCAAATAAAAACAAAACGAAAGATCGTAGAATAAAACGGATTTCGCCATGATGAAGAGAAAATGTCAAAGGTTCTGATTCTGTTAAAAGACAAACGGATTTCCCGCGAGTTTCCCTTTTTTGGGGGGTGAAATATACCTTAAAATTATTTAAATACATGAGAAGATGGTTTCTTTTTGTTTGATCCTGCTAGTGAATGGACCTCATTGAAAGAAAAATAAAATCTCCTTTCAGCAGTTGAATTTGAATTCTCATTTTTAAATGATAAATCTAAATCATTAAAAATGCTGGACAACTATCAGACCATGCAAAAACGGTTATTCCTGATAAAACTAGTTTAGGTTCGTTCGCGCCAGTTGAACGACTGCTTTCCTTGGCGGGGTTTATACATTCGACAACTAGGGGTAATAGTCTGATGATTTGTTTAAAAAACTAGTGGTTTTAAAAGAAAATTCCGTTTATTTGAGATAAACATATTTTCATATATTCATATATTTTTAAGGTGAAAGTCAAACGTCAAAAATCCCTATTGAAGATAGAGATTTTATTCCTGAATGAAATTTGTTATTCAGATCTGGAAATAACGTAATTTTTCGAAAGTATGTGTAGTTTTCGCGTAACTTTGTTTGAAACATAGGCAATTTTTTAAATAATTTCTCAATAATGTCACCAAGTTGGTTTTTTTTGTTTTTTTTCTCTCTCTTCTTAGGTAACGAGTCTTTAGCGCGGAATTTGTGTTTGAAACTAATGCATAAAAGACATTTTCTCAAAAATCGGTCCAATTTTCTTTTTTCACGGGTAAGACAGGAAACGCATAAAAGAAAGGTGCAGGTCTCATTTTAGATAAACTATCTGAATTTTAGAAAATTGCATATTTCGAAGTAATGCGAGAAAGTAAGTGCTGTTTAACACCACAAGTTACTTTTTTAATATTACTTAAGTATTAGAGAGAAAGTTATGATTAAACTTGCATACCATAGAGAATGGCCCTTTTCGGCAGAAAAAGTGACATTGTAGGTATCTGAATCCGAAAAAGTGGATCATTCTTGTTTCTATATGTAGTAAATGATATCCCCTAACATTGTGTGTTTCGAATTCACACATCGTGGGTCTTTGATACCGAATAATTGGCTTATGGCAAAACTTCTGTCCATATGAAAAATCTGAAAAATCTTGGGATAGGCAAAGCTTCTCCCCAAATTGAATCGAACATCCCCATAGAATCACTAAATCATAGTTTCATAAATAATGTTCCTTCATTTGACAGTAACTTGAAGAGACAATCCCTAGCGTTTCTCCAAAACTCAGAAATAAAATTCAACGACGAATTTTTCTTTTCATCCGCGGAATATGAAGATATATTAAAAATAGTTCAGTCTCAAATCAAATGCTTCAGGTTCCGATGGTATAAATGCCACACTGCTAAAAGTGACCTATCCAGTCGTTACCAAAATAGTAAATTTCTCACTAATGAGCGGATAATTCCTTTATTCTGGAAAAGTGCGCTCATGCATCCTATAGTTAAGACAGCATCAACCAGAAACCCTATTGAATACCGCCCAATTAGCATCCTCCCGACTATTTCTAAAGTACTGGAAAAAGTCGTCCGGAAGCAAACTGAACTCTATCTAAAAAAAATCACTTTTATACGATCAGCAATCAGGCTTCGTTCCGGCAGGAATACTGGAACTGCGCTACTGAATGTTATTGAAGATGCGAGAACAGCTACAGATCACAGTAATATAACTATCATAATTCTTGTGGATTTCAGCGAAACGCTCGATTCAGTAGATCACGACATCTTACTTGCAAAACTAAAAATCATGGGATTTGCACAGCCCACGCGTACATGGTTTCTTAACTATTTAACTTTCAGAACCCAGAGAGTGGTGTCCGGTCTTCACATATACCTAAGTGGTCAAACGTCTCACCTCTTCTCACTCGCACATAAAATTAACAAAGATTTGATAACCTTTAACAAATGGGCCTACAATTAAACCTAAATAAATCACAATGCCAACAATTAAACCCAAATAAATCACAGTGCATGATTATCAGTCCGAAAAGCACTGTGAATAAAATATCATCTTCTCCTCTGTTTAAAATTTATATGAATGACACCGTTCTACCTTGGTGTTCCGAAGTCAAGAACCTAGGTGTGTTTACTGACAACACCCTCAGCTGGAACTCGCAAGTAGATTCAACCTGCCGTAAAGTTTTTGCCGCAATGCATTCGCTGAAACGCCTGCGAACGCTTTTACCAATTAGTACACGTGAGACACTCATTAAATCACTTATTATGCCACATTTTGACTATTGCGACTTTCGTCTGACAAACATGACATCTAAATTACAACGTTAACTTCAAGTACCACAGAACGCATGCGTACTTTCATCTAACAAAATACGACCATACATTCCATTTTTTGACACACTTCATTTGCTAACTCTAGACAAAAGACGGTTACTCCACTCTCTACTTCTTCTTAATAAAATTTTACACGGTTCGCGTGTAACGCGTCTTATAAGTAACTTCAATCCTCTGAAATTAAATCGAGCTCGTGATTCAGCTCTGCATTGTGTACCACGTCACAGCACTTCTTTCAGATCTTTTACCATTACAGCTATCCGGGCCTGGAATAAACTACCAGCGAGTCTAAAACATTCGACTACTTTCAAATTCAAAAACGAATTAAATACTTGGGTAAGTAATAATGACATGGAATGAGTCGTCCCGGTGGCCGAGATCGCTAAGGCAATAGTGTCGTAGTAATATCGGACCGAAGGGTCGCGCGTTCGTGTCTCGTCTCGGGCATGGTTGTATTTGTGTTCGTCCTTTCACCCCTTTTCATGGCCATTTCGTTTCATCTTCATAGTTACTATCCCGTTAACTCCAATAGTGGTCGCCCTAGATGTTGATGCGACCTTAAAACAAAAGACAGAGTGGCATTAATGTCTTCTTCAATCTCCAGACGTTTCCCATTTCCAAGTACCTGGTCACCCGCTAAACGCCGCACTTTCCTCAATCTTTAAATTCATCATCCATCCCATACTTCATTACTCTATTGCCCTAATTAATTACATTTTCTATTCCATCTTAGACTCTCTAAATTATTAACAACCATATATTTTTCTGTGCATCCTAATGAAATTGTTCAAATAAAATATTCAAAAGTGATTAGAGACGCTCTAAATAAAATGCTAAAGTACTTATAGCTATCTTTGTACTGTAATCATTATTATATTAACTACAATATATTGATTTTAAGTATAAATACAATTGATGTTTAGATCCTGTTGTACATTTTCATTTTCACATTCATTTTTTTCCTCGGATAGAGTAAAGGACGCTAAAAAATGGAGCTGTTCTCATTTCGTGGAACTTTCTTAATTTTCGAAATTGAAAAAGTTAGAACTAATGTAATAAAGTGTGTGCTGTTATAGCACCACTAGTTAACACTAGTTACTTACATAGGCCGAATTCAGCCGCTGACTGGAAGAGAATCTGATCAGTAGTTTTTCGTGATTTCTTTCATTAATGTCGGGCGAATGCCAGAGCAGAGCCCTTAAAACAGGGCTCATTCGCGGGAGCTTGAAGCCTTTCCCGGTTAAGTCGGTAACGCGCTGGCGGAGATACTTACAGGGGAAAACCCGCATTATGGCGTAGCTCGGCGCCGGATCTCATGTTCACACAAGGAAAAAGCACCAACACCTCCCAGGATATAACATGCACTGCACTTACAGAACCAATGACTTCCAATATTCATGCAGTTAGAAGTTATGTGATAATTAAAAATCATGATTGTGCTAGAAATCATTAAATTTAGGAATGAAATGAACCCCTTTGGTTTCGCATGATGTTCCAATCCCTCGAGTTACGGGAATATAATTTTGGAATCAATGCCCTATTTTCCCCATTTGCAGGGAAAGCACGTAGGTACTTGTACTTGATGCAATGGCAAATGTAGTTCTTGCAGGGCTGAATTTACCTCCAAGCAAAATATAGAATTACTTAGGGGCCACTATCCACTGGGTGGACCAGGGGCTGGGAAATAAATTTGTAAAGCATTCAAAAAAGTCCCTAAAAATTGTTTGTAGCTGAAAAATATCTGTTAATCAAATAGTCTACAGCACTGAAAACTATATATTTTTTTAAATATTTGATAAATGTTGAATTAGAAATGTTGAAAAAATATAAAGTACACTTTAATTTTTGCAACTGATGTATCAATTGTTCACACTAACCTCCAAATATTCAGTGGACGAATTTACTGTGATGGGGGTATTAATTTATATTTTCATGCCCTCACTTCGTAAGAAGAGAATATATTGTACTCATGCGCAGGAAAACGGCGAATTATGGACAGAAATTCTATTGTTGCTGCATGAAGTTAACATTTCAAAACCACAAAATTAAAGAACGATTGACGAAGCCAGGCGCGTCAACTGCTTATGTGATTAGTCTCACAAGTGCAGTGGATTTTTTTATTGCGGGAGGTGGCGGTGATCTTCCCCTTGTGGATGGCGAGATCCGGCGCCGACCTACGGCAGCTTGCGGGAATTTTCTCCAACCAGGTTTCTCCCACAAGAGTGGCACCGCCTGGGACAGGCTCTAGTCATGAACAATTTTTTGAAGAAACGAATAGTTTTCGCTTGAAATTTGTGCTTGAAATTAATGCAATTTTTCTTAATATTGCACGCGGTTCGTGGTTCGTTTGTTAGAGTACTACTCTGGCATTCGTCTGGTGTTGACCGGAGAAAGCACGAAAAAGTATCGATTAGAGCAGCCGGCCTCTAGAATTCCCCTCCACACAGCGGCAGAATTCGACCTATCTAGCTAGTGTAAAAAATGTGCCACCGCTGGGACTCGAACCCTAGAACCACGCGGTAAGAGTGCTGCAGTGACATCAGTTGATGGCCTGAACCACCTCAGCCCGTCTCTGCATTTCTGAAAAAAATGCAAACAATTTTCATCGCAAAACTACAATATTGATGACAAATAATCTTTTCCTCAATGAAATCAGTTTGTTAAAACTAGAACTTGAAATAATGTAAGTGAAAATCTCTGAATATTTGAAAATTGAACATGCATATGTTTTTACTACATCTGGAGGAGTTTTTTGCCAGGCGATTTTGTGCTTGGAGACCCCGCGGTAACTAAGCCCGACCTTCAGTACTTGGTGTAACGTAATGAGTTTTTTTACTTTCTCGCCCTTAAGAAGACAAAGTTATGTAATGCTGTGGGAAAAAGCGGCGAATTTTCGGCAGAAAAACTCTTATTGCCGGGCCCTGGTAACGAAAAAGTGGATAAATCCTGTTGCTAAATTTAGGGGGCAATCCTCTAACATGTGGTGTAGCCAGAATCCATGTTTTGTGGGTTCTTGATACCGAAAAATAGATTGACGACAAAACGTCTGTCCGTCTGTGAACAACG
The DNA here is from genome assembly GCA_011170035.1 of Teleogryllus occipitalis. NCBI lineage: Eukaryota > Metazoa > Arthropoda > Insecta > Orthoptera > Gryllidae > Teleogryllus > Teleogryllus occipitalis. Next base: position 406,979 of record BLKR01000733.1, read on the forward strand.
CTAGCAGCTAAACCGTTCAGCCGATTTTCTTTAAAATTGTTATTCTCCAATCGATCTGACTGACGTCCCGACCCCTTGAATTTGAAAACGATATTTTAATTTTGGAGGGTATTGGATATATTTGTTATTGGACAGTGTGAAGGACCTTTAAGAGAATTGAGCAGGTATCATGTTCGTTGAAAACTCGGATATTTCAAAAATTGAAAAAATTCAAAATTTTTTCGGCGTCTTCCTTCAACTACAGTTATGAAGTTACAGTTTTTTTCTTATTGAAACGTGTTCATCAAAACCATATCTTCAAATTAGAACATGTTGAATTTTTTGAAAATGTGAGTACTTTTTGCGTAATGTTGCGACAAACATAGTCGCCCGCTCCCAATTTACAGCGCTTTGTGAATTGGTCAATGGTGAGACGAAGGGCAACACGAAGAGAAAGACATCGAGAAAGACCAAAAGACGTATGAGATAGACGTATAAAAATGAACAATTTTTGTCTTTTATCGTCATTAACGTCATTAAAACGCATGAACTTTAATTCTTTCAACAAGTACTCTATAAATAAATTATTTTTGCCGTTAGTAAATAACCTACACACATTGCGTATGTGCTCTTATTTTTTATAATTGTAAGCATTTGTGCGTCATTGCCACAGGATTCTAAATTTTTCGTTTCAATTTCATATTCAATAGTTGTTTTGTTAATTATCGATGCTTTCTTTGATCTATCTCCTTGGCGGAATTAAATGTGTATTCCGTTGAAAATGTTTTCTAAATTTCTGCTGTACATCTTACTTCGCTAAAAGTGATAATACTTTGCATCTACAGACCTCCAACAAAGAGAGCTGCAGATTATATTTTGTTCTTAGAAAAACTGGATATATATAAATATAAATATAAATATATATATATATATATATATATATATATATATATATATATATATATATATATATATATATATATATATATATATATATATATGCCTGAATGACGGTATATATATATATATATATATATATAGATAGATAGATAGATAGATAGAGAGAGAGAGAGAGAGAGAGAGAGAGAGAGAGAGAGAGATTTTTTACGCATTTTTGCGGAAATACTGTATGATTTCACATTACAATATGCATACATTATTTTTTTCTATTTTGTAAAAATAACACAATTTGATTTGATATTCCATGTCTTGTCACGATCAAAACCAAGCGGGCTACGTTATGTTAGGTTATTCGCTAACAAATAGTCTATGCGCATTCATCGACCATTCGTTCACAGCAACTTCTCGTTAACTCGTATTTTTTCCATTTGATGACCTTCTATCAACCATTTGTTTTGCATCAATTATGGAAGAAAAAAATACAAAAATGGCATATCGACTGGAATCAAAACAGTGTTCTAGGGTGGCAAAAACATTTTAATACATAGTTCAGTCGCACAAGAGAACTTTGAAAACGTGGACATATTTTAAGGCACCCGTATTTCTTGCTACTTGTTAGACGAACTAATTGAATTACATTTTGTAAACTTTTTGTTCATTGATTCGGACATTTCATCGCGCCCACTACTTTTCGGTATCCTCAAAGAAAGTTTTTTAAACGCCGTATGAAATTAAATTTTGTCTTAGTTCACAAAACTCGCGAAATTTTAAGGATCGGCAAATAAAGGTTTGAGATATTTTCGTTGAGCAAAGCGTTTAATGACACGTATATTCCTTTTTGTATATTTTCTCCGAGTCTCGTCTCACTTCAAAATTTTCGGTGATCAATGTATATTCTAAAATTAGCATCAGCATTTTCTTTAGCACTCTTCCGCCTATCCGCAATGATAAGAATACTTGACATTGAGTTCTGTATCATAATAACTTTCTAAAGACAATAACAATTCTAAGTCCTCGATTGATCTCTGTGCATTGTTACTTAGTTACGCAGAAAAGAAAATATAAGTTCACATGTAGTGCACTGTGTGATGGTAGGAGTAGAAACGGCGGACGCTCAGGCTCCAGATCTACAAAAAATGAACTGACCGAACACGCCTCATTCCAGCCCGCCAGAGCAGCAGGTTCTCAAAAGTTGTCGAATGACCGGATCGGAGCAACTGGCCGGGCCACTTGTGGCTGCGGTCGCCGACATGTCGCCACAGCCGTCTCTAACCGCGATTGTGCACGTGATCTCTTCATTTTTCTTGCACTACTTTCCGTCCCTTGTCTTGCTTTTCCGACGTTTGCTCATGCTTACATTTCCTTAGATAACTCGTTTCGTCCTTCCACTGAAATGAAATAATCTCGAATTTATTCGTTTATGATCTTTTCATTTCATGGGATTGCAATTTCTGCAATAAAACCAAACCTGTGGTAATAAGAACCAAATACCGACTATAAAATTTCAAAATCTATTAGTAACAATTGGTTTGTCAAAATATGTAGGCTTTTAGACCACAATTGAAGGATACGTTCCAAAAAAGCTTGCATAATTTTAAACAAAATTGATTTTTTAACATAAATATGTTGTTTGTGTCACGATTTTTTTTATCGGCCTACCCTCTTTTAAATAGATTCAGTAAAGTACGTCTTTGGCATGCGTGTTTGGCACTTTAATATTTACAAATATTACGTAACATGAACTTTTCAGGAGCTTCCGTGGAAAAGTAGGAAATGGGGCATGTCTTGTCCTAAACGGTCAATATAAATAATGAAGCCAAATTCACTATTTTTCTCTGCCTCTGATTCATTTTATGTTGTCATGAATTATCATTCATATCATCTACAGAGTTTCGAAAACGTTTACGAAAAAATGTATTATATAGAGCAGATTTTTAATAAAATAAGGAAATCGAAGGGGACTTTTTTTATTTTTTACAGCACAATTTATGACGAACTGAAAAAAATGTTTAGGTCAGAAATGTCCTATTTCTTTGCTCACTAATCCAGATCTGCAATAAAAAAAGGGCGAAAAAGTAAAATTTGCCTCTCGCCCATGCAGTTCAGCTGGTGGACGCGTGGTGAGTGTAGCTTAAGTGTATTTCCCCCTCAAAAATATTGACATTTTATATCAAACATTTTTTCGTACAATGAGTGTTTCTCGACATATTTTGATGCCTGAGTTGAAAAGTACCACACGATATATTTCGCTAGAAAATAATAAATCAAAATAATACCAAGTTCTGAAACTTTGTTCAAACTGCAAACCTTTTACAATGAAGATACACAGACCTAAAAAAACAAAAGAATTCTAGGGATTATTTTTTTCGCAAAGAGTATTACAAAGAACTACTGCATTCGACTTAATTGTCGTTGGGCTGTCAAACCTGTATTTCGTAGTGAAGACGTCAATAGAAGCAGGGATACTAGTGGCCGGGAATATTCACAACGTGGTATTTGGTGTCATGCGCTGTGTCAAAGAACTTGGTATGGATAAGATATGCCTGCGCCGGTAGCCGAACTTCTTAACCAAGCTCCGTGAAGCCACGGGAATTAATCAGCTCGTGTTATCGCGGGACCCTGGATGGATGCCCGTCTGGGAACCCCGGATACTTACGGCGCTGAGCCCCAGGGAGATGGGGATAAAGTACTAAGATCCGTGAGAATTAATTCACATTCGATGCCAGAAAGGCTTCGAACATTGTTACGCAAGTAACAGATTTTTTTAACGTTTGTCTGACTTTCGATTTTCTTGGTTGGCACTAGTTCTTGAAAAACAGTAATTCATTTCATTAACTGTTACTCGTCACGAGTTGAAAATTAAACATAAATTTGTATTAATGTGATTGTGTTGTTAGTTACAATTTTAAGTCACTATCAACATCCTTATCTCCGATATTCTAACTTCAGAAGGAGCTGAAGACTAAAACGATCTACTTCAGGGAAAATATTAAGGTTCTGTCTACTCAACTTTCTGTGCATTGTTTTTTCTGTGTACTGAAAGGGCCATGATATTACGGCCATTTTGAATAATCTCTTCTCAAATTTAAAGTTAAAAATCATTTAATTTAATCTTAATGTTGCATTCAACTTTAATGTGAGTTGTTTAGATTCAGAAATGGAAGAAAGAGAGTTTACCGAAAATCGGACTAACGCCGTATTTTTTACCGTACGAGGAGATAATTTAATGAACAAATGTAAAGCGGTTTTTTGAAAATAAATAATTGATTTAGAAATTGCATAAATTTCAGGCGTGAATTACGCGAAATTTACTCGTTTTTCCAAAAAATTGTTCATGACCTTTTTCTAAAGAGATGATTTTTTAGAACGATTTTGTTTAAGGCAAAAATCGTTATCTACAATTTTGTTGTTTTGAAATATTAATTTTCGAAAATACGGAGAGTTCGTCAAATATGAGACTAGCAGCCTTTAGTAGTAGCTTTTTACCGTCCCTTGATAAATGTGAGGAGAAAATTTAAAAAAAATATGAAACTATTTATGAGAAAAAATTGTTTGAAAAAAAGTGCCTGTATTTCGCGCAAAATTTCGCGAAAATTACTTCTTTCAAAAAATTGATCATGACCTTAATTCAAGATCTGTCTTAAAAAAAAGGTTTCATTGAGGAAAAAATCTCTGTATTCAATATTGTAGTTGTAGCAAGACGTTCAAAAACATTGCACATTTGCAATTTTCGAAAAGTCAGGAATTTCAGCAATCATGAGAGCTGCACCATTCCTTAAGCGTCCTTTTCGCTATCCGAGGACAAAGTTTAATAAAAAAATATGGAGTCATATTTGAGAAAATTTTGTAATGGTTTTTGAGGCTTCATGAAAGTACCTTCAAAAATCGACTTATCCGGTTGAAACTCGCAAAGTCTCGAGTTCGTTTGATCAATCGGGAATATCAGTTTTGAAGAAAAGCGGGCTAACGGTTTAGACGCTTGACCGCAGACAGAGGAACAGACTGACGTTTTGCCGTTAATCGATTTTTCGGTATTGAGGTCTCACAAAATATGGATTCTGGCTACACTACGTATTAGAGGAAGTAATTTACTACATATAGGAACAGGATTTATCCATTTTTTTTTGTTACCAGGTAACAAAAGTTTTTCTGCCGAAAATTACGATTACAATACTTTCTCTTCCTTCGATGTAAGAGCGAAAAAGTAAAAATGGCAAATAATAAAGATGACCGTTAATCGAGGTAGCTATTTCAGAAAAATAATAATAATTTTAAATTAAAATGTTCAGGAAATATTACCTGAGGCGGAACGTCCTACCCCCCCCCCTCCCAGCCCCACTTATCTACGTCATTACTTATTACTAGAGACAGGATTTCCATGCAAATGCATGTTTTTATTTAAGCATCGTAAAGATTTCAAATTTTGTTACTATATGTTTCATGAAAAACTCGTTAAAAATGCATACTTTTTCCGTGCATGTTTGCATATTTTGGTAGGTTTTCTTTGAGAAATCCGTACATAATGCATATTAGGACGTTTTTTAAATTAATACTTAATACTTAGACTTCTATCTAGCATATTAATATTAAGTACTTCCTTGTTATTTCTCTGAATAATTTGTGAATATCAAAACATATTTTCATATTTTGTATAAATAGTATATTGATCTTAGATTCTGATATCATGGAGTTTTCTTTGGTGCTTTTTCTTATACTACACATTTTTGCCTTTCGGTACACTATTTGGATTTGCGACACGAGTACATGTGCGAGGAACAACGATCCCGAAATGAATTATCAATAACATATTATACGTCGCAAATGATACGGAAGTTACACGAGGCCAAAGTCAATATCAGATGATAACTGACAAAGGGGGAGGAAAATAATTAAAACATGCTCTCAGTTTCCTTGTGTGCAACAGAGGATTAACTCAAGTTTCTTAATTGTGAATTTAAGTAAAAAATGGCTTCTTCTAAGGCTTCGTGTGCTACACGTCTCAAACAAAGGGCTGGAAACAACGATTGTTGATTTATTGTAGTTGTAATAAGGAAGTAAGTTAGCTACACTATAATAATCGATGAATTAAAAAAATATATCTACTGTATTTTCTTAGTCGAAATGTTTAGTGCTCAAGTCTAATGTTGCTGCAGAAATTATATAATTTGAAACACCGAAACTCAGAAAAAGGGTAAAACAATGTCAATAAAGTAGGCATGAAAAGAAAAGCAAAACCTTAATTTTTATTGTAGTGAAAATAATTATTTTCGGTTAATATTAATTATATATATATATATATATATATATATATATATATATATATATATATATATATATATATAATTAATATTATTTAGCAGTTTTGAAGTTTTTTCCTGATATTCAAGGAATGGTTTTGTAGAAACTGTTTGGCGCATTGTTTTTAAATAATTATCGTATGTGGTAGTATGCACATTTCTTCCAAACATTTTTCTCAAGTTTTAGAATTTTACTTCTATTATTTTTAATGTTATTGAAAAAATTAAAATCGTGGAGTATTTTCATATAGTACTAGTAGCATCGCTGACTGTAAAATGAATGATTTTATCAACAAGATAAAGTAGTACGACAAAACGAGTAATACGTACTAAATCTGACCAAATTTTAAATTCGAACCTATATAATTTCTGCCAAGATAGTTTCAACCCGAACGTTTAGCTAAATGCGTTTTAGTAAAGTACGCTCTTCGTAAACGAAATCTGACATTAAGTTGCGTCAACATTTGAGGAAAATGTGTTTCAGAATATGTTAATTTGTAGCAAAATCGTAATACTCTTCTTAAGAAATCTGTAGATCTATATAATTTGAATTTATTTATGCACATCTTCTGAAGCGTTCTGAAAAGTTCTGAAACTTTCAAGTGGGCTGGCATCGTACATCTACTTCTCATAGTGGTTAAGCTAGAGAAAGGAAAGAAACTATGTCACAATTATAAATAGTGCAAACTTTTGTTATTGAAGCCTGTAACAAATCCATTTTTAGTGGAAATGCGTGATGCTTTAGTAGGGGCAAATATACCGTTCGTAAAGCAGCAAACCCAACGTTTAACGGATTTCTAAATAAATATAAAAGTCAGGACATCCCACATCCATTCAAATGAAGAAAAAATTATATTCCTTATCTTCAGAAATAAGAATCAGTAGGTCTTCCTGTAGTGGAGAAATTAAAAATTGTTGAAGACATTAAAGTAACTGGAATTAATGTTTGGAGATGTGGGAGAGAGTGCTACGGAGAAATTACATAAAGTGTTACATTCAAATCGTGACTTGAAATTTCTCCAAATTAAAAAAACAACACATTATCTGTAGTAAAAAATCAGAAAATACAGAATTGGCTTAGATTTCGTCTTTGACGTACGCTGCAGTTACGTCTTGTGACGTAAATAGGTCATTTTCTGCATTCAAAAACAATTTTTTTCTGACAAAAGAATGAATTTGACATAGAACAGTTCAGAAAAAGTATTAATTGTTCCTTTTTAAAACCGGGAGCGATGGCTCAGTTCATCAACTGATGTTACTGCAGTGCTTCTGAGGTCCTAGGTTCGAGTCCCGACGGTGGCAGGATTTTCGACACTAGCTTTTCAGCTAGGTCGAATTCAGTCGCTGTCTGGAGGAAAATTCTAGCGGCCGGCTGCTCTGATCGGTAGTTTTCCGTGGTATCTCCGATCAACATCAGGTGAATGCCCGAGCAGCACCCTAACAAATGGGCCACGGACCACGCGCGATCTTTCCTTCCTCTTCTTTGTCCTATCATCACCCCTTGCACACACACACACTAACATACACTACAGTACTGTACATGTCGGGAGACCGGTCGGAGACTGTCCCAGCTGGGGCGGTGCTCCGCTGGTGGGAGATACCTGGTTGGGGGGAAAACCTCGCTAGTCGACGGTAGGTCGGTGCCGATTCTCGCCATCGAGTGGGGGAAGATCACCGCCACCTCCCGATAAAAAACATGCACTACACGTACGGGGCTAATTAACTCAGTAGTTGACGCGCTCGGAATCATCAATCTTTTTTTAAAAGGCAATATAACTAAAAATTTAAGTAAAATAAAATTTGAGTGTGCATGTTTTGTCTATTTTTACCCTACATCGTGCATATTTGGCTATTTTATAGTGCATGTTTGCATGCATCATTTTAGCAATTGATAGTGCATGAAAATCCTGTCTCTACTTATTACATGTTTGATTACTTATTGAAAATTATGCAGAAGATTATTGATAATGCTTCAACAATCAATAATTTATTAGTGCGAAGTGGATACACGAAAATATGAGGTTGGTGAAATGTATTAAGTTTTACTTTCTCGCCTTACAACGTACTTACGTAGTAAAAAAAAGTATTTTAATACTGCGACGGAAATGCGTGATTTTTCTACAGAAAAACTCGTAATGGCGGGTTCTGGTGATGAAAAGTGGGCAAATTTTTTTTGTTATGTGTAGCAAATTACTTGATCTAACACGCGTAATCAGAATTCACATTTTGTAGATCCTTGATACCGGAAATCTATTAACGGTAAAACGTCTCTGTGTTCATTGCTTCGTCTGTCTGTGGTCAACGCTTTCGCCTAAAACGTTCAGACAACTCTCGCCAAAATGCAAAGCAAATATGATTTTACCCATCGATCTGAACGAACTCAAGGCTCTGCGAGTTTGAACCGGATATTTTGATTTTTGAGCGATACTTTGCATGAAATCAACAATTGTCAAAATTTCCTCAAAATTGCTCAAATGTTTTGTTAAACATTGTCCTGCATAGCGGAAAAGTACGCTTAAAAATGACATAGGTCTCATTTTCGTTGAATTATGAAT